>CAWUFW010015242.1:0-370892 GCA_963921515.1 Calotriton arnoldi
GGCAATGGACGCGTTTTCGAATTTCGAACGAGTCGGTTGCTGGAAATTCAGTTGGTCACCCACAACAATGTTGCAAAATCATGTATGTCATGAAGTTGAAGATTTGAAGGATGCTGTGGGCGTGTTTAGGTGTTGCTATTCCATGGATTGGCCAGATTCAGAAGATGCAAACGACTTGGACCTATCACTTTGGACACAAGAGACAGTATCTGCCTCTCCAGCACATATATATTGCTGGCTGTTCCCCTGAGAGCCCACTTGCCTGCACTACATGCTCCAAGACGACATCTGCCACTGCACTGCTGCTGTCTCTGCCCCTCTGGACCCTGCAATGGCACGTACTGTGGAGAGAGCCCCAGCCTTCAGCCTTGAAGAGAACCAGGCCCTGCTGGACAGCCTACTTCCACAGTACAGCAAGCTGTATGGGACACCAGGGGAGCAGGTGAGTGTCCTGTGCACTGCCTTTCTGAATGTGCATTTTGTCAGACTAGCAAGGCTGAGAGTCTGCACGCCACTGGCTAGCAGGCTCACTGAGTAGTTGTCACCCCCATAGTGTGTAGTGACTTGCACTGGACAGGTATGGTGCAGTGACAGTGCTTCTGAACAGGGTTTTACTCCCCATGCAATGATACCATGTAGTGACTTCTGGAAAACTGTCCATGGGCAGCCGTGCACTGCCTGTGTACACCATGTGCCCCTGTGATTGCGACATGTATATGCAACTGTGTCATGCACGGATATGTTGCATGTGTAGTAATGGCCTTATCACTTTGTCATCCTGACAGGCTTCTGCCCATCGGAAGCAGGAGATATGGAAGGACATCGTCCGGGCTGTCCGGTCCGTGGGGGTCTACAAGCGCCGGATCCGCAAATGCCAAAAGAGGTGGCAGGACCTTCGGGGCTGGACCCGGAGGATTGCACGGGTCCAGCTGAAGCTGTCGCCTCCTCGCAGGAGGGGCGGAACACGGACCCTGACCCCCACATGCTCAGGATCCTGGCGGTGGTCTTTCCAGACCTGGATGGGCAGCTGAAGGCCAGAGAGCAGCAAGGAGGGGTGAGTCAAAGACTGCACTGTGAACTCTGTCTAACATGCTATGTGCCCTCCTCGGGCCTGGTTAAACTGCCACAGTACAGCAGTCATGTTGTCCAGGAGCCATGTCCCTCTATTGTGCACTGCCCACTCCTCATCTGATACCCAGGTGTGGCCCTTACATGCAGGGGATTCTGTCACTTAGGACTGTGTCCTTGCAGTTTGCTTGACTCAAGGTGGGAGACAGCATCTGTTTCCCTGACTCTGTGGTGGGCATCATGGGTGGGTCCATTGCTTACACAATGCCTGTATTCTGACATGTATTCAGCGTGTTACTTTGATCTGTGGTCCAATTGCTGAGCTGATCCACCACATGTGGCTGGGGTATCTGGGACACACCCATGCTGCGGGTGGGAACAATGTTTGGGCCCCAGGAGTATGTATATGACGTGTGTCACACATACTTAGCCAGCTGCCTACAGTCCAGGGCTCATCCCTCATTCATGTGGGGCTGGACAGTCATGCCTACTCCAGGCCATACAATACACTCTGTACTCCCACTCCCGTGTATCAGCTGACACATTGTGCGCAGTGATTTGACCCCTCAGGTGTCTGCCTCTGTGTTAGTGTGCTGTGGATTAGTCGCCAGGACTGCTGTGGAGTTTCTTGGTAGGGGCTCAGCATGCCACTGGAGATGTGACCATAGGAGACGATACTTGTGTGACACATAGGTGTCTGATCAGCTGCCCATGCAGACTGGGGCATGTGAATGTGAAGTTCAGGCAGCTGTTCCCCATGCACAGCAGAGTGTGAGGGGCTCAGGTTCAGAGGGTAGTGTCACAGGTCTACCATATGTCCAATAGGTATGACCTGGACAGATGAGGGTTAAGAGGATGTGTTGTGGGGGGGATGTACATGTGCACTTGTGCAGCTCCAGGACTTGCATTCCCCATGACCTACTATTGTGACACAGTGCAGAGTGTTGTTGCCTGGCTGCAAAGTCATACATCACTGAGACAGTGATGTATGACTTTGCAGTCATGCCTCCGCCATGGCATGTGTCTACTAATTGTTGAGCCTGCAGGGGAGTGACATGTGCTACATGCACACCATAGTGGCGCTGGCTATCAGGACATGGGTGCATCATGGTGTCTGTCGCTGGTATGCATCACATGCATTTCCTATTTGACTCTGGGCATCCCTTTCATCCGGAAACCTGTACTGACTCAGTGGCAAGAGCTGTGATGTGTGCATGTCCACATGCCACACCGTGTCCTCTGCACTGTCCAACTACTGTGTACTTGGTGCATGTGTCAACACTGGGGTGTTGCAATCCAACAGACACCAGACAGATGGGTGCAAGGCCATGTGGGATGTGAGTGCCATGCTTGGCATCAGACTGACAATTGGCTTCTCCTGTTCAGTTAGGGCACTTTTAGCAATGTACAACTAATGATGCCAGGGCTTGCTCTGTGATGTGCTGTGCTCACAGTGGTGTGTGCGTTATGTGCAGGTGACTGATGTCTGTCTGTTTCCCCATTGTTTGCAGATACATCCACGGCCACGGAAGGGGACAGCTCCACGGACCAGGAGGAGCCAGAGAGCCAGACTGGGTCAGCAGCCGAGGAGTGGTCGGAGGGACCCAGTGGCACGGAGGGCGAGGGGAGCCACACCGAGGAGTCCTCAGCAGCATCCACCTCAGCTGAGGACCAGAGCAACTCGGAGGATGACTCCCTTGTGGAGGCGGGTGTCAGCAGCCACCACACCCCAGCTAGTGTTGCTGTCCCCGCCACCACCAGCACCACCACCGCCCTCCCATCGGCTCCCATTCCCCAGGTCCGTGGAGGCTCCCATGTCCGGGAGCGTGTCTCCTTTGGGCCAGGCACCGCAGCCCCTGCCCCTGTGTCCCCTGCTGCCCTGAGTGAGGAGTCTGTGTACCTCCTTCGTCAGCTCCATGTAGGGCAGACAGCCATGCTGAGTGTCCTCCATGCGCACACTGCGCTGTTGACTCAGCTGGTGTCGTTCATGGAGGGCATCTCATCGGGCATGTCTGACCTACAGAGGGGCAATAGGTCCATGGACTCCTCCCTGACGGCAGCAGTGTCCCTCCTCAAACGGTCCCTCACCCCTCCTGCCTCTGCTCCATCCACACTCCCCAGCACCTTACCCATCCCAAGCACACACACACTGGCACAGGCACACACCAGCACACACACATCCAGCACACTGACACACATGCCAATGACAAAACGCACACGCACGCACATTCAGGGGACTGAAGCCAGACTCACAGGGGATGGGGCCCTGGAACACACACACGCATCCACATGCACTGCGCAGTCCTCAGTTCCCTCTCCCTCCAAAGCACCCTCCCTTGCCTCACCTGCAACCCCAAAGTCACAGCAGCTCTTCCTCTGTGACCTCGGCCTCTTCCCCACCGATGAAGCTGCTCCAGCATCCCGGGGGAAGAGGAAGCCCACCCACACGGAGCAGAGTGCCCCTCGCCCCCGGACACCCTCCCCCAGGCACAGACGGACTGAGGCCCCCACCCGCAAGTCCCCCGGAGTCCTAAGAGCAAGACCCTGCCACCGCTCTGCAGCTCAGGCACAAGGTCTCCGTCCTCCATCCCTCAGGCCCCCACTGCACAGGTGCCCCCACCACACCCTGCCCCAGGTTCCCCCACCCACAGATATACCATCCCCAAGAGGATCAGGCCTTCTCCCCCTGCCACTTGCTCTCCCAGCACCACACCCCCGCTGCGCTTGTCTGTGCCACTGATGTGGTGAGGGTGTCCTCCCCCTCTGTCCAACCCACCTTGCCTGTTCCCCATTCTCCTCCCCTGGAGGTAGGCACTGCAGTGGAGTCCACTACCGCCCTGTCTGACTTGGGCACTGCAGTGGCGGACCTGTCCACTCCATCTGCAGGGTCCACTGCAGTTGTGCCGGCACCCACGACATCTGAGTCATGCCCCCAGTTGTGCCGGCACACACCATGTCAGACACCTCCACTGCAGTTGTCAGTGGCTCTCCAGCACCCACCACCCCTTCCCTGACTCCCCTAGTGAGCCCTGATCCTGTCCCTGCGGTGCCTGGCCTGCCCCCCGGTTGCCCCTCCTAGTGGATTGTCCCTGGTTTTGTGCAGGCATGCGTAGGGTGACATCTGCCAGTGTCACCCTGTTTGAACTTTGACAATGGACTGGCCATTGGCCTTTGCTCTATTTTTTCTGGACGTCGTTTTCATTCAACACATATGCTGAATAAAGCAACTTTCTTTTCTCTAGTGCTCATGCTTCAGATGTACATGTTGTTGGTGCTGCTAACCATCCCCTTGCTGCAGTGATGGTGATATCTGGTCTCATGATTATGAAGTGTTACTGTGCAGGAACCCATGTGGTCCAGGGGGAATGTGTCCTATCATGTGGTGTATCCATGTCATCCATAGCAGCATCTGAGGGTGTCATGTGTTCAGTATTTGGCAATGGGATTTCCTACTTACATTAGCAATTTCATATCTGTGGCTTCCACCCCTGCACATCTGTTGTGCCTGCCATCGTTGCATTTGTCTACTTCCCTGACCGTGTTGCCATCTCCACTGGACATGCAGGTTTGGGCATCAATGGGGAAGGACTCATCCGTGTAGTCAGTGCAACATTGCTATACAAGTGTGTTGGATCTGTGCTGATGATTCCGTTGGCACATCCATGACCAGGCTGATGTGATGGGAGCCCTCATTTGGTGCTAATTGTTGATTGTGTGACCAAGTGCTCAGCTGACATGATGGGGCCCTACTGAGGCAACATATGGCACAGCTTTCCTCACACAGGAGTGGAGTCCCCTCATGGCAGTGTGTACACGTGTGACATTGCCTGCGCCCAAGGTGTGTGTTGTATGTGCATGTCTGTGTGTTCACTTCCATTTATCTGCGCATGCTGTGATCCCTAGTGTTGTACCTGTTTGTGATGCTTGCTGACTTGAGCTATGTTCCCCCAAAGTCTTCTCCCTGTGTTCTCTGTGATGTGGGTGCATGGCACATTACTGGTCATCAGGGTGTCACCCATAGGTGTGTTTGCTGTCAGGGCTGAGTTTGTGTGCAGACGCAGATGGGTCACAGTCAGGTTTCCCCTTGGCACTTGTTGTTTGCCCCTGTCATGTGATTTTCAGTTCGTGTTATCTTTCAGTGATTGTGGCACGTTGTGTGTGTGACTGCTGGCACTCCTCAGGGTCCGGGCTGCAATGTTGGTTGTTGTCTATGTGTGTTCTTTGTGGGTGACCTTGGCTTCTTCATTGGTGTGTGACTGTGGCTGGGATCCCATTGGTTGGTGTGGTATCGCCGTCATGTCCATGTACAGCGTAGTGTGCAGTGTGTCAGACATTCAGGAGTCTTGTTGAGTGGCCATGTGTGATGTGTTTCTGCACCTTGGTTCCCACCCACCACCCTGGAATAGTCATGGGTGCATGTGCAATGTCACCAGTGCATGTGTACTTCACTGCTGCACATTGTTGGAGGTCGAGGGGTGTGGTCTTGAGTGTGTGCAGATGGGAGTCGTTGCCCAGCTAGTCCCCTGCCTCCATGTTGGCCTTGGCTTACTGGCCATGCTGATTGATTTGTGCTTGTGTAGGTGTGATGGTAGTTTGTTGCTCAGGACACCTGACTGTGGTTCACTCTGTGAACGACATTTAGCTTTGTCATCACAGTGGGATTTTTATTCAGCCCAGGGTCACCACATTGTGGGGGCCCTGGGGGTGGTGCTGTGGTGTGTCTGTGTCTTGCTGTGTCAGTTGTTGTTCCTACATGCCTGTGTGACATGTGTGTTTTGTGCTCCCTCTCATCTGACAATGCCTGCTTGCCCACATAGGGGATTTGGATCCATGAGTTACCTTAGTGTGGCAGTGTATGCACATCTGTATGATTGGTATTCAGCTCTCCTCATGTGTTGTGTGGTTGCCTGGGGACACTGGCACCCCCCCCCCTCACCTGCTGTGTATGATGACAGTGTTGGTCTGCCTGTTTGTGTTTGTGCATCTGCACCACTGCATTGGCATATCTTGGGTGTGCCATTGGCTGTATGTTGTTTGGTGTGTTTCCCCTGCTGTCCCTGGGACTCCTAGGTCATCGGTCAGCACAGTGATCATGGTTTGTGTGTCCCATTGCTGCCATGGTATGGTATCTGTTCACCTCACATCTGCTGTCTCCACAGGATATCTGCATTTGTGTGCCCATTGGTGCAAATATGTGGTTCTGCATTCTGATGGTCACTTCTGTCATTGTGTCATTGATGAATGTTGACGGTGTCAGCCCCCATGGGTGTTGTTTGTCTGCACATGGCCAAAGGAATGTCTCATTTGCACTGCAGTATTTGGCTCACCCAATTTATGTTGCAATGGGACACATACACTACTTTGCCACAGATGAGTTTTTGGTTCTGTGACCAGGAATGATCCATGCAGTTTGGCAGTTGCAGCTCTTTCTTTGTCAACACTTACCTTTTGGTCACTGTGATGATGGGGGTGTAGACCCCATTGCCACAATGGTCAAAATGTGCTTCAGCTATGGACCCCACACTTGCCTTTTGGTCACTGTGATGATGGGGGTTTAGACCCCATTGCCACAATGGTCAAAATGTGCTTCAGCTGTGGACCCCACACTTGCCTTTTGGTCACTGTGATGATGGGGATTTAGACCCCATTGCCACAATGGTCAAAATGTGCTTCGGCTATGGACCCCACACTTACCTTTTGGTCACTGTGATGATGGGGGTTTAGACCCCATTGCCACAATGGTCAAAATGTGCTTCGGCTATGGACCCCACACTTACCTTTTGGTCACTGTGATGATGGGGGTTTAGGCCCCATTGCCACAATGGTCATGGGCTGCTTGCATTGTGGGTGCCACACACATATATGTGTGGCACATGTGCTAGGGGGTCACATTGTATGTTCAAAGTCATGTTCGGTGTTGTAGGCATTTGACACAGCCTACACACGCTTGTCATGGTGGTGGGGGGATGTCTTTATCTTGCATTCCCTAGGTTGTGGTGTGCTTGTTGTGTCATGCATTGTCCATCCTATGAGTGGGGGTGGTAGTAGTGGTAGGCATCAAGCCCCCCTGGCTAAGGGTGGTAGTAGTGGTAGGCATCCTGCCCCCCCTGGCTAAGGGTGGTAGTAGTGGTAGGCATCCTGCCCCCGCCTGGCTAAGGGTGGTAGTAGTGGTAGGCATCCAGCCCCCTGGCTAAGGGTGGTAGTAGTGGTGGGCATCAAGCCCCCTGGCTAAGGGTGGTAGTAGTGGTAGGCATCCTGCCCCCCTGGCTAAGGGTGGTAGTAGTGGTAGGCATCCTGCCCCCCTGGCTAAGGGTGGTAGTAGTGGTAGGCATCCTGCCCCCCTGGCTAAGGGTGGTAGTAGTGGTAGGCATCCAGCCCCCTGGCTAAGGGTGGTAGTAGTGGTAGGCATCCAGCCCCCCTGGCTAAGGGTGGTAGTAGTGGTAGGCATCCAGCCCCCCATGGCTAAGGGTGGTAGTAGTGGTAGGCATCCTGCCCCCTGGCTAAGGGTGGTAGTAGTGGTAGGCATCAAGCCCCCTGGCTAAGGGTGGTAGTAGTGGTAGGCATCCTGCCCCCCTGGCTAAGGGTGGTAGTAGTGGTAGGCATCCTGCCCCCTGGCTAAGGGTGGTAGTAGTGGTAGGCATCCTGCCCCCCTGGCTAAGGGTGGTAGTAGTGGTAGGCATCAAGCCCCCCTGGCTAAGGGTGGTAGTAGTGGTAGGCATCCTGCCCCCCTGGCTAAGGGTGGTAGTAGTGGTAGGCATCAAGCCCCCCTGGCTAAGGGTGGTAGTAGTGGTATGCATCAAGCCCCCTGGCTAAGGGTGGTAGTAGTGGTAGGCATCCTGCCCCCCTGGCTAAGGGTGGTAGTAGTGGTAGGCATCAAGCCCCCCTGGCTAAGGGTGGTAGTAGTGGTAGGCATCCAGCCCCCTTGGCTAAGGGTGGTAGTAGTGGTAGGCATCCAGCCCCCTGGCTAAGGGTGGTAGTAGTGGTGGGCATCAAGCCCCCTGGCTAAGGGTGGTAGTAGTGGTAAGCATCCTGCCCCCCTGGCTAAGGGTGGTAGTAGTGGTAGGCATCCTGCCCCCCTGGCTAAGGGTGGTAGTAGTGGTAGGCATCCTGCCCCCTGGCTAAGGGTGGTAGTAGTGGTAGGCATCCAGCCCC
This sequence comes from Calotriton arnoldi, assembly GCA_963921515.1. Lineage (NCBI taxonomy): Eukaryota > Metazoa > Chordata > Amphibia > Caudata > Salamandridae > Calotriton > Calotriton arnoldi. The sequence continues at coordinate 8,221 of CAWUFW010015242.1, forward strand.
CCTGGCTAAGGGTGGTAGTAGTGGTAGGCATCCAGCCCCCTGGCTAAGGGTGGTAGTAGTGGTAGGCATCAAGCCCCCCTGGCTAAGGGTGGTAGTAGTGGTAGGCATCCAGCCCCCTGGCTAAGGGTGGTAGTAGTGGTAGGCATCCTGCCCCCCTGGCTAAGGGTGGTAGTAGTGGTAGGCATCCAGCCCCCTGGGTGAGGGTGGTAGTAGTGGTAGGCATCCAGCCCCCTGGGTGAGGGTGGTAGTGGTGGTAGGCATCCAGCCCCCCTGGGTAGGGGTGGTGGTGCGCATTCAGGCCCCTGTGTGCATATGTGGCATTGGTGATGGGCATCCCGCCCCTATGGTGCTGCTGTTGCTGGTGTAAGTATATTCAGCATCCCTGTGTGTGTGTGTGATGTGTCGTGTACGTGTTGTATGTGTTTTGTGGTTGGTGTCTGGCTTACCTTCTGCGCCGTACGCGTCCGTGCCTGTTCCGGTAGTAGATGTAGAATATTGGTATGATCGGGACGAAGGGATTCATGGTTGGTTCGTGTCGTTCGTCCTTCTCGTTGCTTCGCGTCGTCCTCGTCACTTCGCCTCGTCCTCGTCGGTGCCGTGTTCGTCTCGTAGCCGTGGATCGTGTTGTGGCGCGAATCGGAGCTTATGTGCGCCTCTCCCGGATGCTTTGACGTGCCGTGCGTAGCGACGGGTTCGGCGCGTACGGGAAGCGCATCGTACTTGTCCGGCCGGACGGGGCTGCATTTTTCCTTCCGTGCGACTCGATTCGGCGTTTCCGGATTCGCCTCGGTCGGAGAACAGGACCTGGTTTGGGTGAGTACGGCTCGGCCGGATTTTTTGCTGTTGTGCGCATCGTACTTGCTCGTTCGGTGTACTGTACGGATCGGTCGGGAAACAGGCTTTCGCATGGCTTTTTTCCCGACCGAATGGTATTGGGTACGCCTCCGACCGAGATCGGAATCGGCCCCTACATGTTATTCCATACTCAAAGGAAGGTGATGATAGGTCACACCTTCTGCAACAGACGCAGGTAATTGCATACAAACATAACAATCTCTTACATCCATTGTTTCTACATATTCATATAATAATTTAGTAAAAACGTTCTTTGAAAAATCTGTTATTGATTTATCTTTATGCAATTCTGCACTACTTCTAAATATAGCTGCTTCATGCACACTAGCTCCTTTTTCTTTCTCTGTGTTGTTAGACGTTTCTTCTACAGCTAAACTAATTGGAATGGTAATTGCTAAGACAATCCATACGGTCATTAATAATCCTGTACAAAAGAAGCACATTTTACACCATCTACGTAAGAACTCACATCTACATGTTCTATTTCTAGTATCTACCATTTTGTTCTATTACCTATTATATAGTATGTACAGAAAATTGTGTCACCACACCTCAGAAGTGACCTTTAGCCACCCTACGTTCTCACTTTGTCTCGTTTGGTACTTTCTTTAGTTCTTTTCAGAACTCCTTCTTGTCAAATCCAGTGTTTTGTCCAGTCCGGTAGAAATTCGTTCAAATTTCTTTTAAACCTGTTGCACTTCACTTTCACCCATTAGGTTGTAATTTTGTTCCAGGCTTTCGTGAGTGTTCTCTTCTTCTTTGATATCACTTAATGCAATGTATAGCCATTCAGGTGATTTATACTTCAGATTAGCTTTCTTTACTCTTTTTGTTTTCTGCAAGTGTTTTCCTCCCTGTTTTTCTTGTTCTTTTTGACTTATTTCATTTACTTGTTCTGCACTTGTTCCATCCAGCCTTATGATCTTGTATCTCAGTTTTCTAACTTCGTTGGGCCAATTGTCTCCTTTTCTGGGCCTTTTGGTTCACTTTCTTTTTCCTCTCTTTCTGTTCTCCAAGTTCTCTTTCTCGACTTTAATTTCTGGTCTCCTTCTTCTCCGCTTTCTTCTGATTCTGTTTCAGTTCTTCCTTTACTGTCTCTTATCTTAAATTTTATAATTTCATTTCTTTCATCTATTTGTGGTGTTTCTCGTGTTTTCTTTTGATCACCTACTTCTGTCCCTCCTCGAGGTTCTTCCGAATTTGTGTTAATCTCTCTATCTGTTTCTAAATTTCCCTTTACTTTTGTTCGTCGATCTGTCCCTATTGCTCCTCAGGGATCTTCCGATTCTTCTAACTTTCTATTCTCATCTCTCCCTTCTTCATCTAGTAATATTGTCTCTGAAGTAATTTCGCCACTACTTGTACTTGGTTGCTCACTGTTATTGTCTTTTTGTGCAGTTTCTTCTCTTAAATCATCAAATTTCCAACTTCTTTTCAGATTTTCCTCACAATCCGAATATTCTGTATCAGATGCTGAACTGGTGTCAGATATTTCCAGATGTCGACTCACATGTCGATCTTCAGATTCTGGAACTTCTGCTATTTCTTCCACTCCTCCTGTCGTTGCACTAGTACCTGGGTCTTCCAGATGTCGACTTACAGGTCGATCTTCAATTTCTGGAACCCTGTTTGTCTCTTCTTCTGCATCAGATGCTGAACAAGTATCTGATATTTCCAGATGTCGACTTACAGGTCGAGCTTCAGGATCTGGAACTCTGATGGTGTGGCTGGCGTGTACCCAGTGTTTCACTCCTGCACATTTGACTGCAGTTGTCGTTACCAGGATCACTTGTCGTGGTTTGTCCCAGCGAGGAACCAAACAGTTTCTTCTTCGGTGGACTTTTATGCGGACCCAATCTCCTGGATTCAGGTCATGAGATGGTTTTCTTTCAAGAGTGGTCGCATCCGGTCCAACCTGATGAAACACAGAACGTACCACGTCAGCCAATCCTTTGCAGTAATCCAACACGAGATCATCAGTTATAGTCAGCAGTTTGTTGACAGGTACATGTGCTTGTCTCATTGCTCATCCCATAATTATCTCATGGGGACTGAGTCCTGTCTTTCTTTCCGGTATACTTCTGATTGTCATTAAGACTAATGGCAAGGCATCCGGCCATTTGAGTCCTGTGGCTTGACACATTTTACCTAATCTGTTCTTAATTGTTCCATTCACTTGTTCTACTATTCCAGAAGCCTCTGGTCTGTATGCACAATGCAGTTTCTGTTTAATACTAAGTGCTTCACAAATCAATTGAATCAATTCGTTTTGAAAATGCGTTCCTCTATCTGTTTCAATCGTTACTGGAAAACCATACCTTGGAATGAATTCTCGCAGCATTAATTTAGCTACTGTAATTCCATCATTCCTTCGTGTAGGGTATGCTTCCACCCAACGAGAAAACAAACAGACAATCACAAGAACGTATCTTAGTCTATTGCTTGGGGGCATTTCTATAAAATCTAGTTGCATTCTCGTGAAAGAACCTCCCTCTCGTCCTATTGTTCCTAGACTCACTACTGTCTTTCTTCCTGGATTTAGCTGTTGACAAATAAGACACCTTTGACAAAGACTTTCAGCTATGGCTCTGAATTTTGGATTATACCAGGTTTGTCTAAAAAGTCTGATCATTGAGTCTCTCCCAATATGAGCTTGACCATGGTACATCCGTGCCATGTCAGAAATCATGCTATCAGGCATAACTGGTCTATCATCCCTGTAAACCCAAACATTATTTTCCTCATGTTTTCTACATCCTGCTTTTATCCAATTATCTTTTTCCTCATCATCTGCTGCTTCCTGTAATTGTCTCACCTCATCCCATGTCTCAACAGGGTTAGTAAAAAGCAAAGGACATGAAATATGCTCTCTTTCTTGGTTCCGATTCATTGAGACCACATTTTTAGCACAATACTGTGCTATTTCATCCGCAAACTTATTGCCAACAGTTATGTAGTCTTCCCCATTTTTATGTGCATTGCACTTCACTACCGCAATCTGTTTAGGCAGCTGTATCGCCTCAAGCAACTTTTTCACAAATTCACCATTTCTTATCGGTGTTCCTGCAGACGTCAAGAAACCTCTCTGTGACCAAATCTGGCCAAAATCATGCACCACACCAAAACCATACTGGCTATCTGTGACAACTGTTATTCGAACATTCTTTCCCAACTTGCATGCTTGAATTAGAGCTATCAACTCCGCTATTTGGGCAGAACGTATCCCTTTCAAACAAGATGCTTCCATTACAGCAGCTACTGTGCAAACTGCATATGCCGCACTCAGAACACCATCATCCGTTCTTAAACATGAGCCATCCACGAATAGAACATAATCTGATTCCTTTAAAGGCTCATCCCGTATGTCAGGTCTTGGTTTTGTACAATACTCAAGCACATTCAGACAATCATGATCAACTTCATCCTTTGCAATCACACTCTCTTCATCTGGCAATGATGTTGAAGGATTCACATTCGTGCATCTGTCAATGGTCACGTTTTCTGCACTCAAAATTACTTTTTCATACCTACTCAGCCGACTATGTGTCATGTATTGGGTCTTGGTTCTTGTCAACAGAATTTCCACAGAATGAGGGACATATACTCTCAGTGGATATCCCATCACTATGCCTTCACTCTGCTCCAGACTTACACAGGTGGCAGCAACTGCTTTCAAACATCCAGGCAACGCTTTCGCTACTGGGTCTAAAACAGCTGAAAAATATGCAATGGGTCTTTTCATGTTTCCATGTCTCTGCACCAAGACTGAAAACGCACACCCATCTTGATCTTTAACATCCTTCTTTGTCAATCTCTGTAATGGTTTTGCAATCAATGAAAATCCACTTATCCAGTGTCGACAATATCCAACCATTCCTAGGAACATTCTTACTTCTCTTTGTGTCATTGGAGCTCTCATTCCTTGAATTATTTTTATTCTTTCTGTCGTTACCTTTCGCACTCCCTTCTCAATCTTATGACCTAGATATTGGACCTCTTGTTGACAAAACTGTAACTTTGATGGGGACACCTTATGTCCTCCTTTTGCTAAATGGTTCAGCAAAGCAATTGTATCATTAATACATGCTTCCTTTGTTTTTGATGCCACCAGTAGGTCATCAATATACTGAACCATCACCGACTTCTCTGGCATTTTCAAATCTTCCAATGAGTTCTTTAGAATCTGATTAAAGATCGAGGGGCTTTCTGTATACCCCTGAGGAATTCGGCACCATGCCAAAATACGCTCTCCGAACCTGAATGCAAATAACGGCTGGCTATCTGGATGTAATGGAATGTAGAAAAATGCATGGCACAGATCAATAACTGTGTACCATTCTGCTTCGCATGGAATCTGATATAAAATTACAGCAGGGTTTGGCACTATTGCACCACTATTGCACCACCTCCGCCAAGTCGAGCACCAGCAGCAACCACCTGAAATGCATCCTGCTGAACACCCGCTCCGTCCACAGGCACGCCGTGGAACTCTGGGACCTGCTCGACGCAACAGCACCGGACATCGCCTTCCTCACCGAAACCTGGATGAACGCCTCCTCAGCGCCCGACATCGCCATAGCCATCCCGGACGGATACAAGATCACCCGGAGGGACCGCGTCAACCAGACGGGAGGAGGCATCGCCATCGTACACAAGAGCACCATCCGCATCTCGACTAACTCCGACGAGACCTTCACCGCCGCCGAACACCTACACTTCCAGATACACACTGACCCCAAGACCACCCTCCGAGGCACCCTCATCTACAGACCCCCGGGACCATGCACACTATTCAGCGAAGACATCGCAGACTTCATCAGCCCGCACGCCATGCCCTCCGCCGACTACATCCTCCTAGGGGACCTCAACTTCCACCTGGAGAACAACAACGACAGAAACACCACCGCCCTGCTGGACAACCTCGCCAACCTCGGACTCAAGCAACTGGTGAACACGCCCACCCACTACGCCGGCCACACGCTTGACCCCGTCTTCTCGTCCAGCAAGCACATCTCCTTCAGCCACGCCACCGGACTCCACTGGACCGACCACAGCTGCGTCCACTTCAGCTTCAGAAAGACTGCGACCCACCACCACCCGCAACAGGTTCCCCGCCGGAGCTGGAGCAAGATCACCGCCGAGCAGCTCACCGCCTCCCTCAGCCAGAACACACCCACCAACACAACGGACCCAAACGAAGCAGCCAGCAACCTCGCCAAGTGGCTGACCGCCTGCGCCGACGACCTCGCACCACTAAAAACCCTCCCAGCAGACCCGGAAGCAAGAAAACCCCTTGGTTCACCAACGAACTCAAGGAATCCAAGAAGAACTGCCGCACTCTCGAGAAAACCTGGCGACTCGACCAGACCACAGACAACAGGACCGCCCTCAAACACGCCACCCGCAAACACCACCAGCTGATCCGTGCCACCAAGAAGTCGGCACTCAAAGAACGACTGGACAACAACGCCCATGACAGCAAGGAACTTTTCAGCATCGTCAAAGAGTTCTCCAACCCCAGCGCCGGAAACAACGACATCACCCCCTCGCAAGACCTCTGCAACTCACTCTCCGCGTTCTTCCACCGCAAGATCACCGACATACATAACAGCTTCGACGCACAAACCACGCACCCTACCGCCGAACCAACGCCCGCCACCACCACCCTCTGCAACTGGACCCCGATCAGCACCGAAGACACCACCCGCACGATGAACTCCATCCACTCCGGATCACCAACCGACCCCTGCCCACACCACGTCTTCAACAAAGCCGACGCCACCATCGCACCCCATCTCCGGGACATCATCAACTCCTCCTTCCACACCGCCACCTTCCCGGAGAGCTGGAAGCACGCCGAGCTTACCGCCCTCCTGAAGAAACCAACGGCGGACCCCACCGACCTCAAGAACTACCGTCCCATCTCGCTCCTTCCGTTTCCGGCCAAAGTCATCGAGAAGACCGCCAACAGACAGCTTGCCGCCTTCCTCGAGACGAATGGATCCTTCGACCCCTCGCAGTCCGGGTTTCGGGCCAACCACAGCACCGAGACCGCCCTTATCGCAGCCACCGACGACATCAGAACCCTAACCGACAACGGGGAAACAGCTGCCCTCATCCTCTTGGACCTCTCCGCGACGTTCGACACCGTCTGCCACCGCACCCTAGTGAAGCGCCTCAGCAACATCGGAATCCGAGAGAAAGCACTGGAATGGATCATCTCGTTCCTCGCCGGTAGAACCCAGAGAGTCCGCCTCCCCCCGTTCAGATCCGAAGCCACCGAAGTCATCTGCAGCGTTCCACAAGGATCTTCACTCAGCCCAACCCTCTTCAACGTCTACATGAGCCCCCTCGCAGCCATCGCACGCCAACACAACCTCAACATCATCTCCTATGCCGACGACACCCAGCTGATCCTCTCCCTCACCAACGACCCCACCACCGCCAGAGCCAACCTACACGACGGGATGAGAGATGTCGCCGACTGGATGAGGAACAGCCGCCTTAAACTGAACTCAGACAAGACGGAAGTCCTCATCCTGGGCTCATCACCCTCCACCTGGGACGACTCCTGGTGGCCCCCGGCCCTGGGCACCGCGCCCAAGCCAACGGACCACGCACGCAACCTGGGCTTCATCCTGGACTCCTCCCTGTCGATGACCAGACAAGTCAACGCCGTCTCATCTTCATGCTTCAACACCCTGCGCATGCTCCGCAAGATCTTCAGATGGATCCCCACTGAAACCAGGAAGACCGTCACCCAGGCACTCGTCACCAGCCGACTGGACTATGGGAACACCCTCTACGCCGGAACCACAGCCAAACTTCAAAAAGACTCCAGCGCATCCAGAACGCCTCCGCACGACTCATCCTGGACATCCCCCGACACAGCCACATCACCGGACACCTGAAAGACCTGCACTGGCTCCCCGTCAGCAAGAGAATCACGTTCAGACTCCTCACCCACGCACACAAGGCCCTCCACGACCTGGGCCCAAAGTACCTCAACGACCGCGTGACCTTCTACACGCCCACACGCCAGCTACGATCAACCAGCCACGCCCTCGCCACCGTACCACGCATCCGCAGAACCACCGCCGGAGGAAGATCCTTCTCCTACCTGGCAGCCAAGACCTGGAACTCCCTCCCCACTCACCTTCGGCGAACCCAGGACCATCTCTCCTTCAGGAAGCAGCTCAAGACCTGGCTGTTCGAGCAGTAACTTACCCCTCCCCCAGCGCCTTGAGACCCTCCCGGGTGAGTAGCGCGCTCTATAAATGCCGTGATTGATTGATTGATTGATTGACTATTGGGCAACAAGGCACAACAATTTTATTTACCTTTCTCAAATCCTGTACAATTCTATATGTTTCATTCGGCTTTTTCAGTCCCATTATCGGCGAATTACATGGACTGCTCATTATTTCTCTCAGAATCCCTTGCTCAATCATCTTATTTATTACTGGTGTTATTCCTTCAATTATTTCTGGTGTCAATTTGTACTGTGGCGTATTTGGGTAACTCGTTCCTTCTTTAACAGAAATTTTAACATGGTCTACTTCTTTCATTAACCCTATATCTTCTCCCGTAAAATCCCACACTTCCTGATTCACTGTCTCTTTCAATTCTCCAGGGATTTTCTCTGTATCAAATATGGGAAATAAATCATTCACCTCTGATTCTAACTTTACCATTGTCATTTTATACAATACATCTTCATCGGGGGTCTGAAATGCAATTCCATCTGGCGTACAAAAGATGGTGCAATTCATCTTGCAGAGCAAATCGCATCCTAATAGATTCACAGGACTGCAATCACATACAACAAATCGGTGCATTTCACTAAATGGACCTATTTTTACCTCCACTAATTTTGTAAGAGGCGCTTTAATTTGCTGATTCGAAACACCCACTACTTGGATATGTTCACCTGAGAGAGGAAGGTTTGGAATTTCCACTGACCTAACAGTAGAACGGGTAGCTCCAGTGTCCACAAGGAATGTTACATTTGCACCATTCACTTCTCCATCCACAAATGGACCTGCTTGATCTACCTCTAGAGTTGCGCCAAGCACGCACTCTCCCTCCTCTCCTAGGCACCGTCATAAGCTTTCATCCAACTCATCAACATCCTGTCGCAGCCAGTACTGGGATACAGCAGCTGCGCGCGGCAATTGTGTTACCTGCTCTCCTCCGTAGAATCCTGTTTCTGCACTGTATTTCTGTTGATTAACACTCTTGGGAAGTGGTGGTTGTGGCACCTGACTTTGTTGGGCAACTACCTCACTCTGCACCTGTGGATTTAATGATTGATTTTCCGTATTAGGTTTTGGAGGAAATTTACACTCGTTTCTCCAATGCCCTATCTTTCCGCAAGTGTGACATGGCCACTTTTTCTTTGCCTCTTCTATGGTTATTTGACCTTTTCCTTTACCTATATTTGGTTTAAATCTAATTTGTCCTGCCTCATTAACGAGATTATTCAATTGAGCTTCTTGTTTCTCTGCAACTTTCACTTGTGCCCACATTGCTTTCTCCTTCAATTTACGCTGTCTACTCTCAATGTCATCACTGCAATATTTGGCATACCTCAAAACTTCATCCACTGTGCTATTTTGCCAGCAAATCATATGCTGCTTAATCATCTCACTTATCTCTGGTTTCAAACCATAAACAAATCTATATACAAAATGACTCATATCCTTCTCATTTAGTGTCTCATAGCCACTATACTGTTTAAAAACTAACAGTAATCTCTCGTAATATGCGTGTACTGACTCTTTACTCTCCTGTGTTGTTCTGTCTATTTTTACCCAATCCGTTTCTTTGGACGGAATCTTATTCTTCAAAAAGGTAATTACTTGATCATATTTCCTCATCACTTCTGGTCCTGGCGCTCCTGTTTTAGCATCCCTTGGATATTCTACAGTTGGCCAATCAATAGTAATCTTACATTCGGTCCATAAATCAGCTGGTACTACTATGTCAAACAACCCATCCAAATCTATCCACAACACCTTTGAAACTTTAACAAATCTCCCCACTTGTCTGTACCATTCTACTGGCTTCTCTCGCAATTTTGGGAAATCATTCGTAAATGACAGTATATCCTGTCTAGACCATGGAACATGCACATAACTACCTCCTGGAGTTTCTCTCATCGGGTACTCCCTTACCACTGATTCCTTGTCTGTCACCGCAAAAGCCAAAGACGCTTTATCTGGCACTTTCTCATTCCTTTTAGTCCATCTGCTTCTCCATATATCCACATCACCCCATTTCCTCAGTAAAACAATTAATTCTTTTATTTGGGTTACTCTTCCAGATGTGTTCAAATTCTCTATATCTTTTTCGCAAAAATCTACTCTATATGGTTTCTGCAACGTCCTCACTTTTATAAATTCTACTCCTAGTTCATTTGCTGTTTTTTCTAATTTGTCATGTAAATTTCTAGCTCTCCATGTAATACTCTTGCATAAGAACATAATATCGTCATCTTGGTAAGTTTTTAGTTTTTCTGTGCCAATTGTCCCTAAAATCAATTCTTCCATGTCTATTTTTAATCTAATTACATCCAATGGTTTGGTTTCTGTCTCTTTCATTTTTAAAGTTTTCATCCATTCATTCAATTCATCTGGAGTCGGACCTACAGGCGTACTATTTAATTCTATCCAATTTTTACTTCTTTCTGGTGTCTCTGATTCAGACTCAGTTACCATAGGAATCCTCCTAAACTCACTCTCATTTACCGTCAAATTAGTAGGTGGACTTGGTCTATATGTACTAGCCAAATTTCTTGCGCCTTCCTTGTCTAATTCCATCCCTTCTTTCCTTCTTTTTTGCAAATTCGAATTCATGGGAATGACTAAAGAATGCTCTTCTATCTTTTGATTCTCAAAAACTGGTATTACGGGACCTATTGTTACCGGTACAGTTACAGCTTCCATATTCATTGTTAGTTCTCTTATCTTTTCAGTCAGTTCTCTCGTGGTTTTTGCTAATTCAGTTGTATTTTCACCTTCAACTTTCTCGTTTTGTGGAGTTTTCAACTGATCTTGTGACCTATTTATCTCATCTCTTCTGTCTGGATTTTTATTCCTCCCAGTTTCCATTGGCGGTGCATTAGGTGTCACCACCGCAGAATTCTGTTGGTATGGAGGTGGCTTTCTGTTTAGAATATCTTCCAGCAATTCATCATCTTCTGTCTCACTATCACCATACCCATACTTTCCCCTAACCACATGTTTCTTTTTCTCTGTACATTTTCTCTTTGCTTCTTCCTCAGCTGTAAAAGCCGGAAACAAACCTCCTGTCATGTTAGCATATCTCCAACGCTTTATTCTGTCCTCATGATTCACTCCCCACAATCTTCCTTAACCCTCTGAATCTTTCTCGTTCATACATCTCATCTTCCCATTCACTTAATGCTTCGAACTGTGTTGGTCTAGGTTTAGGTTCAAGCATTGTCATCTTCTCTCTCAAATTCCGAAGTACAGCTACACTAAATGAACCATTCTCAGGGAAAGCCAATGCTCCATCATTTTTTGTATATTTAGTCCAATTTTCTAACCATATGCAGGTATGATATCCATACTTCAACATCATATGCGAAGCTGGTGACTTTGGCGGAGGAATTACTTGTCCCTCTCTAGTCACTATCTTTTTGTCTTTCTTAAAAAAGTTCTTAATTTTCGACATCCACGAAGTTTTCTCTCTACCACACTCATAATAAACCATGATTCACAATTTCTTTCCTTCTCAAAAGTCCGCAATTCAACACTGTTCTCTATGCGTTATTCGGACCTATCCCAGCGCGACTCACACCAACACACCAATCCCAAACTTCCACGTCACTGGTTTATCTGACCAATCCCAGCGCGACTCACACCAACGCTCCAATCCTAAGCTTCTGTATGACTAGCGCACTGACCAATCCCAGCGCGGCTCTTGTCTACATCAGTCCAGTATGACTAGCGCACTGACCAATCCCAGCGCGGCTTTTGTCTACGTCAGTCCTGCTCCTGACCCCTCCTTTACAAAATTTCTCGGCAATTTACTTTTCAACGGTTCTCTGTTCATTACAACATTAAAAACACATTTCCCTTGTCTGATTTCGCTAAACAAAAGTGACAGTTGATTCTAACGCACAAGAATTCAGTTTCGTTCGATAAGTGTAGCACTTCCCTCTACCTTACCCTTCTTTCAAGCAAGGAGTAAACCCGTTTCTCTGGGGATAAAACACATGTGGAGACTGCACTTCTCCTGAGAATTAAGGCCAGAGTTTCACAAGAAAACCGGTTGCTATTTCACTCACACGTCTTTTATACAGAAAATGTCCCTACCATAACACAACCTGTGTTATCACCAATATGAACTCAGACAATGCACTATTCCATGTGGCTTCTCTTACCACACGTGTTCCACTTCCTACTACCCGGAAGCGTTAAAACTTGGACTTACATATAACGTAACGTGACTCAACATAGAGTGTTAGACATAAAATAACCAATAATCAATAATCACCAAAACTATTCTATAGTAACCATAACTCTGCTACCAAGAAATCTGATCCAGCACTATCAATGACATTTCTTCTCCTAGATATCTTTGGACGTCCAGGTGCAAATATCCCTCTCTTAAACACAACTATAACCATATGACGGTGGGGCCCATAACACTGCACATACATTCACTCACTCATTTATTCCCCTGAATTTCATCCGTTCCTTACCTAGGAGAAAAACAGTTAATGATTTTGCTGGAAGGAGACGGGATACCTTATTATAAAAGCAACATAATACTTCTCAAGCTCTTTAAGGTATTCCGCTCATTGGTCGATGGACCAACTAGTAGGAATAATTTAATGGCGATTAAGACCAGCTCAATCACTATAAACCTTTAAACATTTATATTAATCATTGAGCTAAAGAACCACTGACTCATTTGTTTTAAAGATAATAAAGTTTATATAAAGTTTAGAAGCATGAATAAGTTTTAAATTTATTAATCAAGATATTACATTTAGCATTTTTATAAGAATAAATCGAAATTTGCAATGCATACCTATTAGATGGAAAAATAAAGTCAGTCACAGCAAGAAATCCAGAAGGATCTATCTATCTGTCCTGGAAAAACAGGCCTTCTCGTTCCTTCCCTTAAGAATAAAATCTAATAGTTTAAATGGAAAAATCTATCAGGATTAAAGAAGTTCTCCAACAGCAGCGTCTCAATGCTCAATTAAAAATATAAAATAGCAGCAGCAGCCGCAGCATCGGTCGTAACAGCAGCAGCAAAAATATCAGCTAGCAAGCCCCCTCCCCTCTAAGAGTAGGTCTTCTTATACCCTAATTCTAGCTTACTAAGTGAAAATGTTACATCTTTATGGCAAGATTCTCTCTAATTGGTCCATTCGGGTCCGTATACATCTCATTATGAATATCCTTGTTCCAACCAGTTCTTTGTGACAATTTTATACTTTTTGTCGTTCTCACAGGTTCATGACATTACCCCTTAGTTCAAGGGTTTCAAACTGTATCTTTTTCTGATACTTTTCAGTCGATTAGTTAGTTTATTGTCCATTCATTTATTTCACTGCGACTTCTCACGCTTCTAGTTCAGTTATTCTTTGGCACATGTTGATGTGATAAGGTCACCACGGCCTTGACCATGCTTCCATCCGATGCTTTGGGAACGATCACGTGAACCCTCTTGTTCACAGCTTTTCTCTCTTTCGTAACCCCTCTCGCGCATGCGTACTTTAACTTATGGCAGCCATTTTATTTCGCTGCTCACAGGCCTAAGCGCACTATTATAAAGATAAACAAAACATAGTTAAGAATAAAGAATATAAGCCTTTTCGTTTCCCTCCCGTCATTCTACATTACCCCAATTAGGTGTTACCTAGCAAAAGCGACATATAAAGCTATTCTTTACTTACCAAAACTCTCTTTTGCCACTACACAACTTATTTTTCAAGCACAAAACATGCATTTATTATTTGAATTAGTACGCAATTGTCAGACTTATGTTATTCACGTTAACAATTGTAAGTAAATTAGTTTGCACATATATAGCTTGTTACCTTTAACCCTTTACATGTAACGTACATGGTTGGTTATTCACTAAGACGAACGTGTGTGTTAATTTACTTTAACGTAAATATTAGGAGGTTAAAATTTTTAATTTTCCCTGCTCCATCACCCCCAAACAACCATCTCACCTTCAAGAGATTACTCAAGAGGGAGCTCTTCCCTATATGACTGCTATACTCAAAGTACAAAATGTACAATAATAGTATGTACAAGACACCAAACAATACATATAAAACCTTATTTAATTGGAGGGAAAAAGATTTGCTTGTACTCTATATATCCAACTGACAGTGTACTCATATCCATTTCTCCTTCAATATGGGTAGCATTAAATACATAACTATCTACTTTATATAGTAAACATATGAGTTAGTAAGTGTCCATATCAAAATTGTGCTACTTCCTATGACAATACCTGTCTGAGCAAGTAAATATTAAATTAGTGATCATACTTGTAACTTAGGAAGTAACAATACATTTTAAAGCTTAAAAAAATGAGCATTTCTGTGTACAAATGTATATATTACTTATGGATATAAAAAATATCTAATACATAACTAAAATTTGAATGTCTGGGCGGGAAGAGAGAGTAATAATATGTTTGATAGTAAATTGATTTTTTGTGTATGTTTTTACATTCCAGAGTGTATCTGAGATCCAAACCTCTAGTACTTCCTGGTGGAAGCCTTGGCTACTAGTACACCTAAAGTGTCAGGAGTATAAATAGAGCACATAATTGTGCAAAAAGAGTGCAGAGGTTTCTAAGGACTTTGGCCATCAGTGGTAAACAGCAATATTCACCACAGTTCAGTAGAAACGACTGACCCAAGGCTCGGAGAAAATAAATTGCAACCATACAATTATCAATAATAAACCATAGTGTTGAGAATCTGTCTTTTATGGTATCTAAACTAGTTTCCTACAATCACATTGGCTTAATGAGATGGAAACCCTGTTGGGTCAAGCAAAGATGGTGAAATTATCCATTGGGCCATTAGGAAAGATTAAACCTCATCTGAGATATATATATCTTCAGCCATATAAGCAGATTGGTAGTAACAGAATGGGAAGATGACTTGTCTGAATTGGTTTCTAAAAAGTGTTTGATTCCATAAATGCATTAGCTAGTGAGAAGCAGTCAACCATCTATCTATCTATCTATCTATCTATCTATCTATCTATCTATCTATCTATCTATCTATCATACATGGGATTCTGCAATACCTGCATAAACGCATGCCTCTAATTTCTTTATAATCAGCAACTTGTGATGCACCCTGTAACCAATCATAAAGACATCAGAACTTGACTCCAATAAGTTATTATAGTTGAGTTCTGAAGTCATGATGGCTGCTTCCAGAGCCAGACCCGAGGTGAAAGGCAGATCAGGGCATGCAGCATAATTGAAGCAGCTGTTCAAAGCAAAGAAACTGAAGCCTTGCTTTTCTTTCTTCTGCTCTATTTTTCTAGCTTACATTGACAAGCAGAAAGAACATGTTTATTTTTGCACTCCTTAGATAATTAGAGAAAAGTTCAAATCTTTCTGCATGTTTCTACACATTCCGAGCTACTGCACCTTTTTTTTTTTTTAAACCTGACTTGTATTGAATTGTTTCTAATATCTTTTCACAACAAACATCTAACAGGTTTTTAATGTGTTTAATTGTGCACTAGAGGTTTTATTTTTTTAATCTTAATGTTTGCAAACATGCTCTCTCTTTCATATGAAAGAGCTGCACACCAAGGTCTTGTGTGGTTTGTGGGAATGGAGAAGGTGTGACCATGGATTATATGGGATAAAATAGCCCCTGGGGTACATGATAAGGAAATTGCAAGTCAGCTCGGAGTTCCATAATCTTATGAAGGAACCCGGCTTTTGGCCTCAGTCCTCCATATGGTAATGAAACTCCTCTGTGACTTGCAATATCCTTATAATGTTTGGCAGTGACAGAATGGGAAGATGACTGGTCTGAATTGGTTTCTCAAAAGTGTTTTATTCCAGAAATGCATTAAATAATGAAATGCAGTTATCTATCTATCTATCTATCTATCTATCTATCTTTTTATCTGTAGGTGAGCTATTCCTATTCAGGTGCTTTGGGATGCAGAATTTTCAGAACCATGAGCATGTTAGCCGAATACCAAAATCACCTCATAATCTTTGCAAACAGAACTGTAATCATTGACATCTTAAATCCATCAAGATTAGAAGAGAATGTTCTTTTGCACCTAGACCAGATCAGGATTATGACCACGGAAAGGACAGAACAATATTACCCTTTTCCTAACTGTATTGAAGTCTGCAGCCTTCAAATTTCTGAATTAATTCAAAATTATCCACTTTCTGAAGATCTTGGGGCAAAATATTTTACCATTGCCGGTTTCTTAAATCCCAGAAAGAGGAATAAAAGAGGTCTTTTGAAGAACCGTGTAATTTCAATTTACAAAGCCATTTGCATTAGTAAATAAGGTTTATAAGTCGAAATGGCAGGAGTTATGGCTGCCAGGAACCCTGAAATGTGGCCATGCATCTGTAAATTCCTTGATCTATAAGAAGTTTTACATCACAGCTGCACACGTCATGCAGCAGGATACACCATGCTAAGGACAAGGAGTGGGTCTTTCAAGGTGCAGTCGCCTTCTAAGCGTGTGAACGCCCACAAAGTTGTACATTTGTGATCATTCACAAACATCTATCTGACTCTTTTATACCCTGAAACACCTCTGGTGTGTGGCGCGGGTTGAACTCTCCCACAAAGACTCTGAGTAATGAGAGGAAGAACCATGCAACCTCATGCATACGTCAATGGTAACCTGTGGTTGTTAGGTAAGTACTGCTAAATCAAGATGGAACTGCATGCATATCTGTGGGATGGCATTGTGGTGAATAGAACTTCTCACATCCAACGCATTTTGTGCCCTGTACGATAACAAATGTTTGTGAGTGCACGTTCCTTAGATGTATGCAGAATCAAGAATAGTGGTGAGTCCCTTTGTGAATGATCGTAGTGAGAGATGCATTACCACTTTGAAATGGGTGGGAAGAGAGAGAGCGAAGAGAGAGAGCCATCTAAATTGTTTTCAAAATCTTCCAGCACTTAACTTGTATTATATTGTTTTTAGTAAGTTGTGCATTTTAGAACCTTATGTGGAGTCAGGTTGATTCACCTAATATGAGTTCTCCCTATGTAACCGATGTCTGTGCAGATATGCTGCAATATTTGGATATAAAATTATATTGTGATGGCCCCAAGAATGGCTGTCTATGCTGAGACATGGAGAACACACTACATACCTAATAAATGTAGGGGTAACGGTTATACCTGGCCCTATCTGCAGGGTCACTCCCAATTTTTCAAACACACTGGTTCACGGTGGCAAGGTATGCAGTGCCGCACCACTACCTGTGTTATACAAAATGAATTGGAAACTCAGTTGTTTCCTAAATAGTCTCATACAACATGCCCACCTCTAAAGACTAGCCACCGTTGGTGGTCCTAAATACAACATATAAACACAAAAATAAGAGAGGCACATATACAGAGACGTCTGAAAAATGTCCTTGGGTTAGTCCATAGATCAGAGAAAAATCACGGTCAGAGGCAAATTATTCTTAGTGTTGTCGTGAATCCTTTTATTCATCATTTGGATTGTACAAACGAATTGTGAAACATCCAATGCGTTTCGCCCATGCGGGCTTCTACAGGGCTGTAAACATAACAATACAACACTGTCACAACAATGTACAACATACAACTGTATACAGACAAACATAACCATATGTTAACACGTTTATCAAACATGTAAAACTGATATCTAGTTTATAGACAGATCTCAAATAAACAGATAATTGACAAAACATCAGATAATTGACAAAAACAAAACAGGTCATGACTACAAATATCAACAACAAACAAACAGTACAAATACATATACACAGCCAATGATAAAGAAAAAGAACAGAAAAGGAGAGACAAAAATAATAATAAAAAATCCTGCGACACTGAAAACAAGCATACGTATTCAGTGTGACCATTATAGTACCTCTAATTGGTAGTACCTAAGACCCCAAACCTATTGACCAACCGAAATCAAATAGGGATGTGAATTGGGTCGACAACATGAAAAGATGGACAAAAAAATCCACAACATACTAATATGTCGGACCATTCTCGCACCGCTCGCGCGCAAAGTAAAAAAACAAGACCCCCTATCCACAGGCTACCTAAAGTGGAACTAAAGGTGCCCTGTCAGAATAAGAAGGTCCGTCAATGGAAAGTAAAGTTTGTAAATTATGCACAAGCGTTGCGACTTACCCCCTCCTGTTTTGCTGAATTTATTTTTGTTGGCTTTGGTACTCTGTGCACTTTAGCACTGTTAACCAGTGCTAACCAGTGCTAAAGTGCTTGTGCTCTCTCCTTTAAACATGGTAAAATGGGCATATACCCAATTGGCACACTCAATTTACTTATAAATCCCTAGTAAAGTGGTACCATAGGTATCCGGGGCATGTACATTATATGCTACTGGGGGTGCCTACAGCACTTATTGTACTAAACAATTAAGTACTTAAGAAGCCCTTCAAAACATGTCTCAGCTTGCCATTTCAGCCTGTATGTGCAGTTTTAAACTGCCATTTTGACATGGAGAAATAAACCGTTTGCTAGGTCTAAACCTTCCTTTTTAGGTCTCGCCTAGCGATGCAGCGCGAAGCGCTGTCGCTAGCGAGATCTATTGTTGTCGACTTGAGTTTGGAAGGGGGACAGGCGATGTGCACGCTCATGGCGTGTCTTCTCTGGCAATGCTGAGCTTGCGCCCGGACAGCCGATGTGCACGCTCACGGCGTGTCTTCAGCTTGCGCCCGGACAGCAGATGTGGACGTGTGCGGCTCGGCTCCCTCAACGCGCGCATGGCGTGCTTTCGCTTTCCCTCCCTCCCTCCCTCCGGCGTTTCAGCACAACGCGCGCACGCCTTTCTCCTTACATCTTTTCTCCCAAAGGCTGCACTGCCATCTTCGTCTCTCTGCTTGTTGGATGCTGTATCCATGTCCGATGTGCTCTTGGTGGGGCCCTCTGAGGCAGCATCACTGCCCGCTGGAGATCTGTGCCAGTGCCGGCTGCCTCTTTTAAACCCTCACATGGACCCGCTGATGCTCGCACAGACATGGCCTCCGAGACTGAGCGGCAGGTTGTGGTGTGGGTGCCTGGATCGGACGGGCTCCCTAGAAGAGGCTTCTTGGGGGTCCAGCGGTCAGTACTGGTTGTCCGAGGCAGTTCGGGTGTTTGATATTATCCCCCGCTTCCTTTGCTTGCTGGGCGGATGGGGGTGAGGCAGGAGGCCAGGACAGGGTCTGAAACAGAGCAGCACTGGTGACGTTAGGGGTGGTGTCAATATGAGGGCGTAGGATGGATGAGTAGGGGCTGGGTGTAGACATAGGGGCGCAGTGTTAGTCACAGGGTCCAGTCACAGGACAACAGGGGCTGATGATGTCAGAGGAGGCTGGGGGCCTCAGGCACAGGGTGCACCCTCACTTGTGTGAGAAGAATTTGAGGTACAGTGTGGAATACTTGGGTTCAGGTGAGGGGGCTGCTCAAACTACCAGTTGAAAGCACTGGGTACCTGTGGATTACGGACACTGCGTAATACAGGTGCACGAAAGTAAGTTTAGTTTCCAGATGAGGGTCTGCTTGGGCGGAGTTCAAGGGGGGGCGTTGTTCACATGATCACATACAAAGCTACTTTTAATAAAAGTGCAATTCGGGCTTTACTACAACCACACACTCAAACTACACGTATAGATCCGCCTATATAATGACTGGACTGCGAGTACTCCGACGCTAGTGTCAGTTCAACGCTATACAAACACTAGATCACGACGTAATGTAGCGCTTGCGCCACTAGCACACCGCGTTAGTCTTGGTGCACTATATAAGGTCACTATCATGCTGTGTGGTGAAGTGAGGGTACCTGCCTGCTGACCTGGGCAGCTGCACACAACAGTGTACATGTGGGATTTTGAGGGAACGCGCGCAGTACCACTGTGGCAATCAGTAAATGCACGTGCGCACTAATCTACCACTATCCAATACGTTTCCATTACTAAATATTATACCGGTGTACTGGCGTAACGAAAATTGAGGGGGCCTCCCTGCAAGGTACGTGGAGGGGCCCCCATCCGGGCTCAATCAGGAGCTCTCCGGCCAGAGTGCTGTGCTGAGGGGCTCCCTGGAGCTTGGGGGCCCCCCGCACAGCGGTGGCTGCGGGGGCCTGTGTTACGCCCCTGCGGTGTATTCTAACCTCACCTGCCATTGTCCAGTGTGATTCACCACTAAACAGTACGTAAAACAGACCGATACAATGTCAATGGATCACTTTGACTCAGGTGAGCGAGTGTACCTTGTCCATAAAGGGTGCCCAGATTCCGAAAGCGCCACGGGACCGTGCACAATGTGATTAGCGCTATATAAAAGCACATGACATAACGTGGGTGGCACGGCCCCGCAGGGCAGTCACTCTGGCATCCTATCGGATGGATGGCACGGGGCACCTCTGCTGCTGCCCGAGATCGTGTCTGGTGTCTGCTGATATGTGGCGCTAAGAGGCGGAGAAGCGCTATAGAAAACACAACTTGGGTGGCACTACCCGCAGGGCAGGTACCCTGGCATCCTATCCGAGGGATGGCACGGGCGCCTGTGCTGCTGCCCGAGAGCATGTCTGCGGAGAAGCCGCTTCTCGAGACAGATCGACGGAAGGGACCTGTGGCCGCTCAGCTCCTGCCGGCACAGCAGGCGCCCGTTGCCTCTTACAGTCACCTGGCTGCAGGCATTACAGGCTCGAGCTCGGGAATGACGGCTCTACACACAGTCTTAATATCCATGCACTGTAAAATCACACCCTCTACAGCAAACCTTTAAACCAACAAGCGCTTCCGGATTTCTGCAAAGCGCTGTTTGTTTCTCATTGAAGAAAAGATGCAGTAGGAGGGTGGGGAGGGAGGAACATCCACAGACTTGTGGGTTTAATTGAAGGAAAGGAAATGCCAGAGGAAGACAGAATGTGTGTGTTTTTTTTGTTTTTTTCCTCTTTTACAGAAGCAGCCTTCTTTTAAAGCTGAACGCAGGAGGGTTGCATTCCTACGTCATTGTGTTTTTCTTTTTAAATTAACGCCCCTTGTTGTGGCCCCTACCAGTAATTCTGTGACGCAGGGCTTTTATAAAGTGTCTAGTTTGTAAAATACTACGTGCTGGTCCCCAAAGCTTTTCTTAGTAGCCCTCGGCTGGTGCTGCTGTGGGTCGGAGGTGCCTATTACGGAGACCTAATTGTCTTGGTTCCACATCATATTAAAGCATAAAAAAGTGATGGATGGAAAGCTGGAATTAATCTCAGCCACTGTTAATCACTGGGGCCGCATCCCAAACCATCCTTATTTTGCACACCATGCCACCTCCGTTTGGACCCAGCTATATGCAAATCAGTCTTGACCCTGCTCCAATCAGAACAGACTTGCCCGAACTGTCAAGCCAGGTTCTCCCTGAACCAGAACCCTAGCAAGCCAGGACCAGTTTTGCCTTAGTTATGGGCTCACCAGCTGGGTACAACTTGGTTACAGTGTCACAGTGTGCACGGTACCCATGCCTGTGCATACCCGCCCCACTTAGGGCAACACACTAAAGTACACACAAAAAATGATGGATGGATAAAATGCTTGAAGTAATCTCAGCCACTGGTGATCACTCCACATCTTGCCTATTTCTTCCACACTCTACCTTTCCTTCCTCATTATCTTACTCTTGTAGTTTCTTTTTCATCCCTGCTTTCTCTCTGTGTCTGCATTTTCGACTTTCTGAGAAATAGTCTGGACTGAGGCACTAAAAAAGGACATATATACAGTAGTTGTATCAAGTGTAGAGCAAACAGTCCATGTTAGAATGTTTAGTTGTAGTCCTTGTTTTCTTATTATATTTGCAGAGATTTATATTATTGCTGCCGCCAATGTTTGTTACAAGGCATATGCGATGGGTGGGGCTCATTGTTTAAAAAATAAAAGTGGCAAGCTGTTGTTCATTCTGTGAAAACAAGCAATTAAATATTTAGAGCAAGAGCCCAAGGGAGAGGTGGTTTTATAAAGAGAGGGTTCACAAAGAAACTGATAGTCCTGCATTGGCTAACATGCTTACTCACAAGCGTGCAGCTGGCGAGCTGGTTCTTGCCACCCTTCTAAGAGGCAGCAGTTTGTACTTTTTCTTGGTGCTGGTTAAGGTGGGAGGCATTGGAACACCCTGGCTTCCTTCTGTCCTCTTCCTTATCCTAGTTTTGGACTGAATCCTTGACGAGATATGCAATTTTCTCTCTGTAAATGACAGGGACCTGCCCCTCTCCAGCTATATTGAGGATATCCGTGATTATACTTTATGTGCCATTTAAAAAGCAACTGTTTGAAAATGTATTCCTTTATGTGCTTTAAATGTTACCCGTGGTATTTCATCTCTTTCATTTCCATACGTTTTAACGGCTGGAGACCTGCTATTGCTTTAATGACATTGAACATTTGAGAACGGTTGTGACTGGGTGGGGGTTTCAGGCTTGGTGGTCCTCGGAAGTGAGGTCTGGTTGCAGGTGTGGTACATCTCTTTTTAATTCATATTCGGTCTTTAATATGGCCCTGCAGCACTAACTGAGCCTTGTTTTTGGATTGCACCACACATTAGTCATTTCTCAGTTGTAGTTTGTGGGCATTGCTGTGTTTGTGGGTGATGTTGATTATTCTGTTGACTGGCTGTGCCTGTCGGCCTTGCTAGGATACTTCCTGTTGCCTGGGTTATTTGGATTGGGTATAGGCCAGTCGGATGTGACATGAATGGTTTAACTGGGGGTGGTGTTGGTGAGCATTATGTCCATGTACTTGCTTAGCAGACTGTGTAGAGTAGATGTTAGTAGTTCTGTTTAGCCACTTCCTGATGTATATTGTTGTGGGGTGCTGGAGTAAAGACCAAAAATACTGAGTGATTTTCAGTTTTCTTTTCAATATTCGGGGAAGGTTACCATACTCAAATAATATGTATCTGAAAAGTCATAGGAAGTATTTGGATGGAGGTTAATTGAATGAGAGTGGCAAAACTACTGTGCACTGCTTGAACATGTGAGGAGTTCTGTACCTCCTGGTCATACCTTAAGTTTGAAGTGGAGGCCTCACCTTTGAGTCCTAGCATCTCCCTATGTCCCCATTTGACCCACAGCTCTGTAGGGAGATTCTTTTGAGACATCACTCAAGCTCCAACTCTTAGATGTCCACTGGCCCTTGACTATACCTCATCTTCGATAGTCCTTTCTCGTTGACTATGAGACTGTGCGTGTCATTAATCACCAAGTAAACTAAAGAAAGGAAGTGATGGTGTACCAGTCTCCAGCGTATAGTCCTTGTCCACTCAGCCACTTATCTTACTGTTCATTATATATATATTTTTCTTGGTTGTAAGAAGAGAGTTTAAGCTATTGGCATTGTAAAAGACAATGCCTTTTATTTATGTTTTAAAAACCAAAACATAAATAAAAGGCATTATCATTTACAATGCCAATAGCTCAAACTTGCATAAATGCGAGACCTATTGCATTGCAAATGCTTGTTAATACATGTAAGTCACCCATAGGGTAGGCCCTAAACAGCCCATATGGCAGGGTGTGTTGTATTTAGAAAGTTGGACATGTACTTTTAGGTTTTATATTTCCTGGTATAGAATAATTCTTAAATTTGTTTTTCATTATAGCAAGGCCTACCTCTCCCATAGGATAACATTTGGTTACCCTATTAAATATTCTAATAATTGATAACTTTTGATTGGGATTAGGTAGGAATGTCATGTTTGGTGTCTGAGGAAATGGAATGTAAAGCCCTCTTTAGTGGTGGAGTTGGATTTTAATTGACAGTTCTGAAAAAATGCCTCTTTTTAGAAAGTTGGCATTTTCTTTAGGTGCATACAGTTTGTTCCTTGGTCACATGACTAGGTATATTTGGCAGTTGGTCTTTGTTTATTCCTCCCAGGCAGCCACAAAATAGAGGATCTGGGTGTTGACAGGATGGGCCATCCTGACTTTTTGAGAGGGGCGGAGCTGTCACCTGTCACTCTTGTACTTCAAAGACACTGCCTCAGCTCACACACAAAGGAATTCACACTAGCTTATTGTGCATGCAGAGATACTGGGACCAGGACAGGGAAGCAGGAAATTCCAGACACTGTAGACTCCACAAGTTTCTTCCACTTCAAAGTGGTCACAAGTTATAAAAAGGCAACCCTTAGACCCACTCTTCAGTGCACTCGTAGACATGTGGTTACTACAGAAGGGGTGCCCCTCTGCTCTTCTACTTAAGGCCTGCCCTGCTGTCTGAGAAGGAAGACTGGATCTGCATCCCAGCCTTCCTGCAATTGCACAGCTGACCTGCTGTACTGGACCTGTTTGGACCTGTCTGGACCTGAAACTAGACCTGCCTGAGCCCTTCTGGCCTCAACTGGAGTGAGTTCCTGATGCTCAAGAGGTGCCCCTCATGTCCTGGACCCTAGGTGGACAGAAAGAGGAGAATTCCTAAATTTTTGGGCTCTTCGTGACCGCAAACAGGCCCGTTTGTGCCAAAATCTTGCCATCCACTCCGACCGCCAATGCAAAGATCTGGTTATTATTTGATGCTTTTTTATAGCGCGAACATGACCCTTGCGGGTATCAGAGCGCTTTACAAGTATAAAGAGAGCAGAGCAATTAATAACAATATTATCATATTAGAGAAAAATACAGGGTAAGGCAGTACCCGGAAAGGCAGGGTATGCTTTACAGTGTCCAGAGAGCAGAGGAGATAAACAAATAAAAACAAAAGTATCATAGTCAAGAAAACTGCAGGATCGTGCAGTGTCGAGAAAAGGGAGGGTAGTGTCAGGACTGAAAAGTCGATAACACAAAGTAGTCGGTATTCCGTAGTCATGAGGAAAATTGAGGAATCAGGATGGATATCTTAGGATCTAGGGAAAAAATGTGTTCATAAGTAGTACTTTGACTTCTTTCTTAAAGGATACATTTGAGGGATTCATTCTGACTTGAGTGGGGCAAGGTGTTCCAAATTCTCGGAGCAATCCCAGAGAAAGATCGGTTGTAAGTTTTCTTCTTGTGGAATCTCTGGGGTTTCAGAATAAGGTGGTGGAGCTTCTGGATGATCTGGAAACACCAAAGTTTCTGAGCAAGATATCTAGGGGTTTTTGAAGTGGATGGCTTTGTGTGTCATGCAGGCAATTTTTAGCTGGATTCTTGCTTCCTAAGGGAGCCAGTTGAGGGATTTCAGATGAGCCTAGCAGCAGAGTTGAGCGAGGCTCTCAGAGGAGCCAGTTTGGATCTGGGCAGTCCAGAGAGTGTTGCACTTCCATAGTCCAACCTGAGAATTACTAGGGCTTGTTCTGCATACTTGAAGTCGTTGGGGGAGAGGAAGGATTTTAATTTTCTTAGAATGTTCATTTAGTGATTCACTCCTTTGGTGGCGGCACTGATGTGTGTCTGCATGTTGAGGTTCTTGTCAAGAGTTAATCCCAGTGATCTCTCAGAGTCAATGATGTGTGGAATGCAGTTGAGGGCTCCTAGATGTTTCAACCATTTTTCAATGACAGGTGACTGGTTAGGTGGGGCGATTAGGAGGGATTCCTTTTTTTAAGTATTAGTTTGAGGTGATTGGATGCAAGCCCATTTTGAATTTTCTGAAGAGTTGTGTTGAGGGAACTGATGTCTTCTGGGGCAGATACTTTTAAGTATAGATGAGTATCATTAGCGTACATGTGATAATGGATGTTGGACGAACACAAAAGATCCGTAAGAGGATCCATGAACAGGTTGAAAAGAGTGGGCGAAAGTGAGGAGCCCCGTGGGACCCCTAATGTGACCGGCATGGTCTGCGATAGTGAGTGAGTAACCTTGAATCTTTGAGTCCTGTTATGGATATAGGAGGTGAGTTAAGGACTGATCCTGATAACCCCATACGTTGTTCCAAAAGGTCTAGTAGGTTGTCAGGCTTAACTGTATCAAATGCCGATGATAGGTCAAGGAGGATTAAAAAAAAGGATTGGTTCTGATCCAGCATTTTTAGGGCATCGTCCACTATGTATGTCATAGCCGATTCAGTGCTGTGCCCTGGACGGAAACCAGATAGAAATTGGTCTAATAATCGAAATTGATCAATGTGGTTACAGAGTTGGATATGAACACATTTTTCAAGGAGGTTCACCAGGGTAGGAATATTGGAGATAGATCTGAAGTTGTTTAATTCAGTTTTATCTGCTTTTGGGGTTTTTTTTAGGATGGGGAAACCCTGACCATGTTTTAGGCAGTTAGGGATTATGCCTTGAAGGAGGGAGGCATTGAAAATCTGCGTCCAAAGTGGGAGTATTGCGGGTATGATCTCCTTGAGAAAGTTGGGAAGTAGATGTTTCTTGAAGTGGTTTGAAGTGATTTGAGGGTTTGAGCGTTGTTAGAATATTATGAATGGTACTTTCCTCAAAGTTTTTGAAAGAGTTCCATGAGGCATTGTTTTTGGGGAAGTGCCCCGGGGGACACAAAGGAACAGTAGAACAGGAGGCGGACAGGATGGATTGAGGTGGGAGAGGACGTTGTTCCACAGTAATCTGCAGATACTTTTTCAAGCTCTCTGTCTTCTGGAGAAAGAAGAGGAGAATTCCTTGTAGTTCGGTAGTGGATTAGATCCAGCAATGGGCAGAATGGGTGCGCAGTTTAATTGAGCTTTTATACGTTTTAAAGGTTTTTGGGTCGGTTGTTGGCTTGATCCAGCTGGTTTCTGAAACAATTTGCTTTCGAAGTTCTGATGCTTGTGCAGTATCTGTTCCTCAGTGATCTCAAGTGCTTGAGGTGTTCAAGGGATGGAGCTGATCTCCACTGACATTCAACTAGCCTCAAGTTGCATCTTTCTGTATTGACGCTACCATTATACCAAGGTTTGGAATCTTTTGCGGACACTCTTTTTAGTTGTAGTAGAGCGACCGTGTCAAGAACAGTCAACATGGAGCGAGTGTAGTGATTTTTAAGATCAAGGACATCTGATATCTCTCCAGGAGGAGGCAGGATGTTGTTGCTAAGAGGTCAGTTCATTACGATTGATGTTGTGCATGCTTCTTTTCCAGAATCTGGGTTTTGTTAGTTGGGTTGTGTTGGTTAACACAGCTTCCCTGATGAAGAATGTGATGCGATGGTGATCAGTCAATCACAGGGGAGGATAGATTCCAATTTAATTGAGTTGGGCTTCCCGATGATAAGATCTAAGGTCAACCCTTTGTTGAATGTGGGCCTGTCACAAAATTGGGTCAGGTTAAGGTCAGTAAGGAAGGTTTTAAAACTGTGAACTGCAAAATCATTCAGATCGTTCCAGTGGAGGTTGAAGTCTCCCAGAAAGATTTGCGTACAATGTTGACCAGCATTTGTTGCTGAAGAAAGTGACCCACTTAGGGCCACCCGGGTCACCGCAGACCACCTCTCAGCCTTCCATACCAAATGAAGAGTCGGAGAGACAGTGGAGAATATACACCAATAATTGTTTATTTATATACGTTCAGAGCGAGGCTCCGTCTGCACAGCCTCGTAAGAGTCTACAGAGGGAACTGGGAAATCGTAAGCATGAAGATACATTATGTACATTACAGGGTTAGCTAAAAACACACCCACAGTGGAATGTTCCAAGCAGATGTGACCGGACAGCAAAAAACAAAGAAAAGGTTTCTACTCTCATATCTTACCCTGTCCGGGATGCGCTCAAAGCCGTTCCGGCTTGTGCTACGATCTGACTGCCAGACAAGTGGGAAAGGTTTCTTATCAGGGGAAACTATGCACTAACGCAAGCAGTTCTTTATTACAGAAATGAAACTTAGCAAAGGGGATTTCTCGGAACAGAGAAGGATTAGTTTCAAACACCACACAAAATAGAGCCCGAAAAGAAAATGCCTTATTCTGTAGAAAGGAATTAGTCAGAGTGCTATATGAGGGGAATGCCAGCATTTGGCCAAATTGATACTGCCAATACTTCTATTTAGCAAAGTTTTGCCACTTACGGGAGCGGCCACTGGCTCATTCCACAGGTCACCACACCACACCTTTATTAGTGTTTTTAACATACCTAATCCAAGGGATACTTTCTGAACCAAGAATTCCTAACACTTCTTTGAGGCCCTCTAGATAGGTGTGTAACTCGAGTGAGGCCCAGATTCATCACCAGTAAAGAATAGGCCTAATCCCAACCCCCTCTACGATTGGCCTGAGACCCAGGTCTAGCCTAAGTGGTGGTAATGGTGTACTATCAGGGAACCCCAGTAACTGGTGCAGAAAACGGTTCTCGGTGACTAACAATTTTGACATATCTTTATACCCCAAGGGGCTTATTTATGAGCCCTTGCGTCACTTTTGCGCCGCCGGTGCGTCACTTTTTGTGACGCACCAGCGGCGTAAAAAATGCACCATGTTGCGTCATATTTACAAAGTGACGCATCTAGGTAGATGTGTCACTTTGCAAACCCCTGCGCCACATTATACCTGCACCAGGTATAATGCATGCAGGGTGGGCGTTCTGACGTAAGTAAGCCTCGTAGAAGTGATGCAGTGAAATCTCTGAGATTTCACTGCGCCACTTCTAGGACGCAAATGCGTCAATATCTTACGCCTGCCTCACAGCAGGCATAAGACTGACGCAGGCACATTTGAAATGGGACTTGCCCATGTGAAATGACCCATTGCTGAAGTTGCGTCACTTTTGTGACACACTCCAGCAATGCGTCATTTTTCGCCTACAGATACGTCAGAAATACTGACGTATCTGTAACTCCTTGCGACATGATGCGTCATACTGTAAATATGACGCATCCAGCATGTCGCAAGGAGGGCACAATGAAAAGTGACGCATTGCTGTTTTCACGCAGCGAATCGTCACTTTTCATAAATGAGGCTCCTAGAGTTCAGCCCCATAGAGGGCAGCTCCCAGAGCCTGCATTTTATAAATTTGGATTGCAGGAGTAATTGGATAAAAGTGGGAACTTTGTTGTGCTCTTAGTAGTGCCCCGGTGTGTTATATTAATTTAAGCCTACGTTTTTCAATATGGCATCGCAAATCTTAATCCTCCATGAGGGTCACCCCAAGACAGTCAAAGAAATGCACATGAGCTAAGGGGATACCAATGAGCTTAGGATTTGATCTAGTAAGGTGGCCTGCATTCAAAACCATAAATTTCATTTTATTTACATTTATTTCTAGTCCATTTTGATTGCAAAAACTTTCCAAATGACATAAAATACCCCATACGCGATTTTGATATTAAAAGGGTGTCACCGCAAACATTAGTGCGGGAGTCTTGACGTTAGCCAACTGGGGAGCATCCCCGTCACAATAATTCAGAAAGAAGATCAAATCATTAACATAAAGCGAAAAGAGGGTTGGGGCAAGAATACAATCCTGCCTTACCCCTCGTTCCACAGAAAAGGGATCCGTCAGCTCACCGGAAGGTAGACAGTGCACTTCAGTAAAATTGTGGCTGTGAAGTCTGATTATAAAGGCCAAATGGTCAGTAGGGGCCCGATAGCTGCCATAACTTGGGTTGGGGCACTAAATCAAATGATGAACGCAAATCGACAATGCAGTATATAGAAAACCACCACCCAAGACCACCGTTTTCCAAAAGATTAACTGAAAACGGAAAACCTGATCCACCTTACTAATACCCTCCCTGAATCCGGCCTAGAGGTGTGCCAAAATGTCCTTCTCGCTCATCCAGGTTTGCAACCGGTCGAAAAGTATGGTGCTAAAGAGATTTTGGGATCAATCAATTAGGCTTATTGGCCTACAATTACGTGGATACAGATAGGTATAATCTCCGCCCTTGCCCACGTTTGAGGGGTTGGAGCTCCATCCATAATAGTGTTAAATATTAAAGTGAAATAGAGGCCCCAGACATCTGATTTGCTGAGACTTTATTCAACCCCGGTGCTTTGTTAGGAGCTATCTTAGTGATTGCGACCCTTATTTCTTCTAATGAGATTGGGTTAAAGTTCTTATTATTAGTGGTGTCGATCCCCCCTTTCATATGTTTCTCAACCAGCAAAGTTTGCAGGGAGAGGTTTACATCTCCTTTCGATGAATAGAGGGAGGAGAAATGGGTAACCCAATCTGCTGCTGGAACATTAGAAACCACAGTGCGGGCACCCCCCTTACATCCTGTCGAGGCCAAGTTCAAGAAGCACACTGGTCCCCTTTCCGGGCAGCAGCCAGCAAATCCTCCCACCCACTTCACTATTTCCGAAACTATTTTGGCTATTCTATTGGCCTTTTTGTAGAGGTTCCTCTGTGCTTTGATTTACCCCCATCCTGTTCTTTAATTTCAGAAAAAAGAGCAGACCTAGCTTTCTTACATGCTCTATTATACCGGGACTGCGGGGCCCTCTTTCCAAAAGACTTATTAGTGGCCACAAAATAATAATCCTTTAGCCCAGTGTAACGAACTATTATGGATGGAACAAATCTTATCCCAGCCAGCCCCCTGGCTGTCATCCCTCCCCTCAATAAGGAGGTCCGCAATGGTCCTAGCTACTGGTGTACATATTTCCCCAAACAATTCCTGCGAATTTGCCATACTAGCTTATTTCACTCTACGCATATTGCTGGTCACTCGCAGTCTATGATCAAATAGCTCTCCAATGCTAGCCTTCATACCTAGGGCAGAGAGGTCAACATCAAGGACCAGAACATTATGGTCACTGTCTTGTCGTGACACGACAGTCATATCAAATCAAACGGGGACAAACAATTACGTCCACTAGAATATAATCAATAAGGTTAGTACCAGGGACATGATTAAAAGTGTTCTTCCCCTCATTGTCAGACCTCGTTCTTCTGTTCCCAGCTCAAAGGCTCAGTTTCATTGTGAGGGCATTCATTTCTAATGCTGGGGGGTCCATTTCTTTATAGATGCCATTGACAACTTGGGAATGCACCAGACATTGTCCTCTTCTAAAGTGAGGGTTAAAGCACCTAGTGGTTCAAACTGACAATTAAAGTCGCCGTCCACAAACTTCAAGACCCCCCTCGGGGCTGCTGCCATATGTGAATTTAATAATTCAATAATGGGGGACTCATCATAGGCTCTACCTGGTCTCAAATATATATTATAAAAGTAGGCTGTTTGGGATAGGGCAGTCAATGAGGCACGAAGAATATCAGGAGAGGTTAACGTTGTATTGACCCAAACTGTCAATCCCCCTGAAGGTCTACCCCTACCATTGGAAACAGTCTCTTTGCTAAGGTTGGCATATCCTGCATGATGTAATGGTCTCATAGACTACGTTTCCTGAAATAGACAGATAGAGTGTAAGTCTATGAATTTGGCCCATTCGGGATTATCAAGTTTGGATGCTAATCCCGCTATATTCCAGGATAACATTTTAGCAGCAGTAATTGGGTATTCTGGTTGTGATTCAGCATGATTACTCAGTCCCAGATGCTCATCACTACTAGCCAAAAGAGCAAATTGAGCCAAGGGTATATGCAGGGCACAGGGATCCACCGGCCTTCTCCTTTGGGTTTCACAAAGTGACTGTTTAATCTCACATTGGGGTATCCACAGATCTGAAGGAACTGACTCCATGGAATCTGGTCCCCTTAATGATTTACCACTAACATTTTTTATGGACCCACTTGCCACTTCAGTGACCGAGGGCTACTCAACAGGGTACCCCTCATTACTATGGTCTATAGTTATAGGAGTCCTGGCGAACCTCCCTTTCTCATCAATGGAATCTCCACCACTCTTGATGGCCCCCCTGCCCCACCCCTCATCCGAGGGGGTACCATCCCTACTGGATACAAGTCATTCCACCCCTTCCAGGGCATCAAAATGATTTGAGGTGGGAACTGAGAAGCCATCAGGTCTAAATACACAATCAATGTGAACCCTTTGTGATACTGGGACCATACAATTAATAGGCCTTTGGGCAAAATTTTCAGGTCCCCTAAAACAGCTTAGTTTGTAGATGTGCCCCAATGGGAGTATCTCAATATTGGACTCTCTTCTAGATCAACTAGGGGGCCAAATAAAAACCTCTGCACTACCTGAGGAGACCTAAGGTTTAAAATAATGCAGTCACCACAATGATCTTTATCCCTAGACCCCAACCATCCCACTCTCCATGTGAGCCGAAGCTCATTGGCCATATAAAATGGGAACTCCCTCAGTTGGGCCAAACAGTTCAAACATTTATTTGTCAGATCTTCCTGGCCCTCCCTCTGGTCCACATGCAGCTTGGGTACACCAACCAAAACTGTTACATAGGGCAGGATGACGGGAAAAATCAATCACTGGTTGCCTCTGTGGAGGCCATGGTATTTAACATAGATGGAGGCTTCCCCCCAGCCCCTCCACTATAAGTTGTTTGAGCCCCTTTGGTTTATAAGTCCTTTGCTGTGAATAAGGTGCCCCCATCATCAGTCGGTTTGCCCTGGCTGGTTCGAACATCATTAGGTGCAATGTTTGTGGCCACACAAAGAGGGGTGTCAGGATCATTAGACAGATTAGCTTGGCTATTAGTTGTAATGGCAACATCACAAAATAAAATGATGGACAGAGTATTGAAACTTTTCAAACACTCAGCCCCAGCCACAGATCTGGGTTTAATCCAATGTTGTTTTCCTCGCCACGTCACCCCAGTTTGGACCTAGTCATATGCAAATCAGTCTTGACCCTGCTCCCCATGGGAACAGTCCAGCCCGAACTGTCAAGCCAGGTCTTCCCTGGACCGGAAACAAGCATCCTGGGACCGGTTTCGGGGTATCACCTCTCATCAGCCAGGCTAGCTTGAATCCAGTGGCGCAGAAAGCAAGGGACCCACGTCTGGGCATACCCTTTGCCACTTACAGTGCTCATAGCGACATCACAAAATAAAATGATGGACGGAGTATTGAAACTTTTCAAACTCTCACCCGCAATCACAGATCTGGGTTTAATCCATTGTTATTATGCTCACCACGTCATCCCAGTTTGGAGCCAGCCATATGCAAATCAGTTTTGACCTTGCTCCCCATGGGAACAATCCAGCCCAAACTGCCAACCAAGATCTTCCTGGACTGGAAACAAGCATCCTGGGACCGATTTTTGTGTATCACCCCTCATCAGCCAGGCTACCTTGAATCCAGTGGTGCAGTGTGCAAGGGATCAAAGTCTGGGCACACCTTTAGCCACATAGGGTTCACATAGCAACATCACAAAATAAAATGATGGACAGAGTATTGAAACTTTTAAAACACTCACCCCCAGTCACAGATCTGGGTTTAATCAATTGTTATCTTGCTTGCCACGTCACCCCAGTTTGAACCCAGTCATATGCAAATCAGTCTTGACCCTGCTCCCCATGGGAGCAGTCCAGCCCGAACTGCCAAGCCAGGTCCTCCCTGGACCACAAACGAGCATCCTGGGACCGGTTTCAGGGTATCACACCATATCAGCCAGGCAGCTTGAATCCAGTGGTGCAGCGAGCAAGGGACCCACTTTTGGGCATACCCATAGCCACTCGGTGCGCACATAGCAGCATCACAAAATAAAATGATGGATGGTGTATTGAACATTTTCAAACACTCACCTCCAGTCATAGATCTAGGTTTAATCCATCGTTATTTTGCTCGCCACGTCATGAGGAGCAAGGTCAAAAATGATTTGCATATGGCTGGATCCAAACTGAGGTGACATGGTGAGCAAAAGAATGATGGGTTGGGTGGCTACCCTTAGCAATCACCAGTGGTTAGACAAATTGCAAGCATTCCTCTCATCACCTTTTGTGTGTTTCATATTGGTTGTAATGCCCTGGGCACCCTGCTTTGCTACAGATAATGAACAAAATTGCTGCTTTTGCTGAGATATAACGAAGTCAAGACCCCTTTCAATGGTTTCCAGCTACACTAACAATGAAGAGAGCTCATTATGCACCATGCCTTTAATTTTCCCAATTTAAAACTTCACAAGCTTCACAGCCCATTGGGGCTTATGCACAGTCTCCTCCAGGCAAAGATTGATAGAATCCAAGACTTTCAGGTCAACACGTGGGCTTGCTAGAGCTGAAGGAGACTGGGACCTATGATGCTGTCTGGGCCATTTTGTGGCTCAGGAAGACCGTGAAGTATCTTTCAGGCATGCCCCAGTTGGATTAGGAGCAGAAGTTAAATCCTCATCGCTGCCTTGCTCACTACCCAACCAGGTACAGTCAGCTGCAATGTCTGCACGACTCGGACTGCGCATTGAAGAACTGTCAAAGGTAGGCTCATTTGGGACTCCCAGTGACAGACTCCTCTCAGTTAGTGCTATTTCCGTGGTAATGATCCCCATGGCCCTCTGTAACATTTTATCAATACTAGTTGTTTTTGGAGGAGATGGCACTTTGGGTGGGCCTCCAGGGGCTTTTCTTTTGCCCATAGTACTTTAACAGTGACAGGAATCCTCAAGACAGCAAAGGGGTGGCAATAGTCACAAAGTAGCATCCAAAGCAGGACAGTTACCAGAGCAGATAACGTACCCTAGGGAGGTAGTTAGGCAAAGTGGGTAATACTAGGTATGCAGTCTCAAATTTGACTCAGTGGGTTGACGCTCATTTTTGATATCTGCTTTGCTCAACTGGTC
Organism: Calotriton arnoldi; assembly: GCA_963921515.1. Taxonomy (NCBI): domain Eukaryota; kingdom Metazoa; phylum Chordata; class Amphibia; order Caudata; family Salamandridae; genus Calotriton; species Calotriton arnoldi. The sequence goes on from CAWUFW010015242.1 coordinate 42,845, forward strand.
TTGAGTTAAAGCCAAAGCAAGGCTGGATCAATCTCCCTCCTTTCTGTGGTCGATAATTTAAGCATTAGTTATTTTGAATAATAGTAATCTGCCTAAAATGCAAGTTTTACTGCAGCATAACCCACCTAACCCACACTCCTCAAAGGCTGGTGCACTTAACATTCTCACTGAGCATCTCTGCTTCTCTTAAGCTGAAATTTCGTAAATGATTTTGACATAAAAAGTAAATAAATGGTGAACATGGCTCCTTTCGGAAACTGAGTGCACTGGCTTAAACATTCATCCAGCATATTGAAAAAATATCAGTACTGGAGAATTCAATTTTTTCCCAATCATTGAGAAACTGATTTCATAACAAATACCATGTAATGAATCAGACGCAGGAGCCAAGTAAGATTAACTTCGTAGTTTATTCGATCCACTGAGCCATCTCAGGCAGAGCTCAGACGACGTACAAGATCAACTGACAAAACCCCTAACGCTCGGTACGGAATCCTCACGCAGTGAAGTTCTGAACCGAGCAACATTCTAAGCAAGTGAAAGCATTAACTACTACCTGAGTCTTTCCTTAAAATTGAAAAACAAAGCATAAGAAAATAAGACCTAAAGAAAAAACAAAAGAAGAGAATAAAAGCAAGCAATAAAACAGTACAGAAAACATTCCATTAAAGAGGAACACATCAGTCCCTGTAACGGAACAGAAGATTCCTCTCCCTAGAACTGTGTCTCGAACCAGAATGATCCAACCGTGAAGGACTCCTTTCACCATCCACACTAAGTCTCCTTTCACCATCCACACTGCGACCACCAAAACCTTCATCAACAACACCAGACTTAACCAACCAACACTTGTTCCACCACTGGCCATTCGCAAGCTTCACAGAACCACCATTAACTTCCACAACCTTGGTGGATGGCCCAGACTTAGAACAACCCTATCTCACATGGACATGTTTTTTCACACGAACAGAATCACCCACAGCCAACTCAATCTCTTGGACATTCTTCCTGGAATCAAAGTACTTCTTCTGTTTCTCTTGGGTCAAACTCACACGACTTCTCACACTGACATCAGACCACTTCCCACCTTTGACCCATTTACTCATCCAACTGGGACAGAAACTAGTTGTGGCTCCACGACCTCGTAACAGCTCAAAGGGCGAAACACCAGTGGTCGAATGAGGTGTAGTGCAATAGAACCAAAGCATGCTCTTGACTGAGTTTGCTACTACACAGTTATTTGCAAGCACTGTATACATTCCCCTAACACCCTGTTCATGCGTTCTACCAAACCATTGGTTTGGGGGTGATACAGTGAACTCTTGAGATGTTTATTCCCACTGGTCTGAAGAAACACTTCAACCTCACTGGAGACAAATTGTGTACCATTGTCTGTCACAAGAGTTTCAGGGAAACCCTCCTTCAAAAGTACATCCTTCAAGAATTCAACAACAGTCTTGGAGGTCACCTCCCTCACAAACCTGACCTCAGGCCATTTCGAGTAATAGTCCATCATGACCAACGCAAACCTTGAAGACGCGTAAAGCGCGTAGAAGGGTCCAACTATATCAAGCCCCAACTTCACCAAGGTGCAGACGACAACTCAATAGGAGAAAGAGGAGGCGTGCGCACCTTTCCAGTTTTATCACAGCTGGAGCAAATGACAGACGCTTTGACCATTTCGTCAACCTCCCTATCAATGGACAGCCACCAAAAGGATAGTCTGACCCTTTTTGTGGTCATGGTGGCTCCCAAATGCCCTTCATGAGTGCGCAAAATGATGCCAGCTCTAAAACACACAGGAGCAACCAACTTGTCAGCCCTCATCAACAAACCATCCTCAATGGATAAGTCATCCGCCACTTGAACGTACGTTTTGAATTCAAAACCAAGGTTCCTCTCCCTTGGCCAACCCGTCTCCACATATCTCATGACTGTCAGCATGTAAACGTCACTATTAAGTGCTTGACGCCACTCACTCTCAGAAATCGCACACAACTGTGGGAGGTCAACAGCCGCCACAATGAACTCTTCCTTGTCTTCCTCTCCCACATCAGATTCATCCTCAACAGTATCAGACAACCGTGAAAGATAATCTGCACAGCCATTCTTGCTCCCAGGAATGTATTCAGGTAAAAAATCAAACTGCAATAATTTTGAGGACAAACGAGCAATACGAGGGGTGAAACCTCTAACATTTTTCCCACTCAAAATGGAAATTAAAGGCTTGTGATTCGTTTGGAGACAAACTTTTCTGCCCCAAATAAAATTGCGAAACTTCATCACAGCCCACCAACAAGCTAATAACTCTTTTTCGATGACAGAATACTTTTTTCTGTGGAAGACAAAACTCTCGAGGCAAAACCAATGGTCCTAACCTCCCCGCCTTTAGTTTGACTCAGCACAGCCCCCACCCCAACATTGCTTGCATCAACAGTCAAAGTGCATTGAAGTTCAGGATCATAGTGCTTTAACACTTTGGGCGAAGTGAGCTGTTGCTTGACCCAAACAAACACATCTTGGCATTCAGCACTCCATTCGAACGCAACCCCCTTCATGTGCATTTGCGACAGAGGCCTCAACTTGGTGGCAAAATCTTGAACAATACGCGAATAAAATTTGCAAAGCCCTAAAAAGGACTTGAGGCTAGCCTTGTCAGAAGGAGCCTTTGACTTAGAAATGGAAACCACAAGACTTGACTTAGGAAGAATGCCCTGGCCAGTAATCAAATGCCCCAAATACTCAACCTCCTTTGTCAACAAAACACACTTGTCTCTTCACAGCACCACACCATTGGATTGGAACCTAGAAAGAACCTCTTGAAGTGTGGCATCAGGCAACTCTATTGGGAGCAAATACCAAAACGTCATCTTGGAAGACCGACAATCCTTCGATCCCCTTGAGTATGTTGCTCATCAAACGCTGGAAAATAGATGCCACTGGCGCAAGGCCAAACGGCATACTGGCATACTGGTAAGTACCAAAAGGGGAAACGAAGGCAGTAAGATGTCTAGACTCGGGAGCTAACTCTACCTGGTGGTAAGCAGAGGCTAAGTCTAACTTTGAAAAGAACATGGCATCCTTCAACCCTGCTAAAAGTTCATTGATGTTGGGGGGATGGTGGGAATCCACCCAAATCTCCTGGTTTAAGCAGCGGAAAAGCAGAGGATGGTGAAAGGAGACTTAGTGTGGATGGTGAAAGGAGTCCTTCACGGTTGGATCATTCTGGTTCGAGACGCAGTTCTAGGGTGAGGAATCTTCCTACCTCTAAAATCCATAATGTCTTCGATGTACCCAGACAAATTGATTTCACGTCCCTCATAGGAGACTGCTTTACGATCGGGGGTAAGAGAGGTCTAGAGGGCCACGTTTTGTCATAAAGTTCTTGCGTGATCATGGAGGTGCGAGCACCAGAATCTACCAATAGTCTCACAGTTTTATCTCCAACCAAAACCTCAACATAAGGATCCACACATAGTTCAGGATTTCCCACTTTGACCTCCGCATTCTGTACCACCATGACCATGTCCCTGAGATCTTTAGTGATAGATTCATCACTTCCACAAGACATATTTTCATCAATGACACATTTGACAGAGAACGGCTTTTTGCCTCTGCCAGATTGACAAACCTTCGCAAAGTGACCCGGTCTATTACAAATTCTGCAGGTCACAAACTTAGCCGGGCACTTACCACCCTTCATATGTGCCTTGTACCCACACCTGAAACAAATATTTTGTTGTGAAAAAAATGAATTTTTCTTATCAACATAGCCAAGGTGTGACCTGTCAAGAGGTTTGCTGTCCTTAGTCTCCTTAGTATCCTTGACTTTGACAGCAGAAACTGACTCACTGTTTTTGGTTTCAAGCTCCTTAGCTGACAACTGAGACATTTAAATACTCTTGGCCATTTTAATAGTGTCCTCCAACATCGAATTGCCCATCGACAGAAGCTTCTTATTGATCATCTTGTCAGTACAATGACAAATAAATTGGTCTCTCACCAATTGGTCTGCAAAATGTTCAAACTGACACTCAGAACTTAACCTTCTCAGAGAGGTTATATAAGCGTCAACGTCCTCACCGGCATTCTGAACTTGTAGAAAAAACTTGTGTTGCAACACAACCAAACTTGGTTAGACATCAAACCTGGTTTGAAGTCTTTTCACAGTGTCTTGATATTCATCAAGAATGTCTTCTCCTTCAACAACAGGTGGAGGCAAATGTTTCAAAATGGCCTTGCCTTTAAAACCTAAGGAATGAAGCAAAAGGTATTTCCTTCTCTCAGACCTGAAGCGATTAGCCCCAATAGCACCCAAATATGTTTCAAACCCATCAAACCACTGCTTCCATTTGATGGGAGGGTCACCAGGTGTTTCCAAAAATGGAGGTGGAGGCGCAACTGCTTGCATACTTGTTCAGGACACAACTCAAGGTCTGGGATGAGGAAGTAAGGAGAGTGCACAAAATGAAAGCCACAAGCTAGTACAAACTGGTAGATAACTGCCCTGACAGAGGACAGCACGGTGCTAAGGAAGGTATGAGAAGCATCTTCCTTACAAAACATAGTTGTGACAAAAATATGTTGCCTCAAAGCACTATGTGCATAGCCAAAATTAGACAGCCGGCAGCAAAAAACGTGGAGGAATAAGCTTAGCACCCTAAAGTCAATCCGCTTACCATATGAGCAAAGCAACAAGGTCCACCCAAACTTGAAGATCTCTTCTTGAACAGCACTACCACACACTACCTCTAAGGCACAGCGTGAGGCAACTGTTTCGTGCAGACCGATGAAAAACTCCACTGAGAGCAGGCTTTGTGACATCAACAATCCCCTGCTACTCAGCTTCTCCGTCGATTGGAACGCACCACAAGCTCTGCGTTCCACAGCGAGGAAAACAAAGGAGAGCGTGCTTCGTCACGCCGTTGTCACGTTGAAGAAGAACGCGCTGACTGAAACGCAGTGTCCTACTTGCGTTCCAGACTTGGATGAAGATATGATCCGTCAGCACGCCGTCATGCCGTCATGATGTCGTCATCACCTCGTTGTGGTTTGTGGTGAAACGCAGTACTCTCCTTGCATTCCACCAGTGGTGCACACAATCCACAAATTGTACACTCTGCCCACAGTGCACCAGCTCCACACAGCCAGGTCGAGAAGTCACCGCGACTAACCGGCAAGGAGAAGAAACTCCTGAAAAACCATCCGCTGACGCCAGTCCACACCAACTGCTGAAGTTGGCATAAGAGCAGAGGGATCACCCTGGCAAGGCACGCAGGTCTGTGTAGATGGCCCAGCAGTCGTTGGCACGAAAAGATGTAATGAATCAGACACAGGAGCCAGGTAAAATTAACTTGGTAGTTTATTCGATCCGCTGAGCCATCTCAGGCAGAGCTCAGACGACATCTAAGATCAACTGACAAAACCCCTAACGCTCGGTACGGAATCCTCACGCAGTGAAGTTCCGAACCGAGCAACATTCTAAGCAAGAGAAAGCATTAACTACTACATACCACTATTCACAGGCAGTCAGGAATCGCATTTTCAAATCACAATACAAATCTTGTACAGCTTCTTTTGTCCTGCACATCTATTGAAGGAAGGTGTGCTATCCGGGATTCACACACTTTATTTCACGGTTTCACAGAGATCAGCCTAATGGGAAACCAATACCTCCAAAATAGACAAAAGACTGAATGTTGGCAGAAAAGGTAATCATCAATTGTCTTTCAGTCTGGTTAAGTGCTCTCTCCTAAAGTCTCTGTGCACACCATCAAGAATGAAGATGAGAGAGGCCATGAAGGCATGTGGACCAGAGGGAACTGTATTACTCACACTCCAGATTCGACTCGAGAAGTACACACTAATAACATGTCTGAATGGAATGTCTGTATCATCATCCGGCAAGCTTTTTGACTCCACAGAGAGGTGCATCAGAGCACAGGCACAAAAAATTACTGAATCCACAACTAGGGCTGTATTAAAAAAGTGCCCTGGGGGTACAACTGATGTGTGCACCCGGTTTGTGCAACCCCAGGGCACTTTATTTAATTAACATTATATTAGCATTATATTTTTTTTATATTTTCAATGTGTCATTATGAAAAATTATATATATATATATATATATATATATATATCAAAATGTATATATATATTCATAGCAATAAATATAAAATATAAAAAATTGCTATCACGTTAAATAAATATTTTCATTAAGTACGGTACTTATTTATATATTCACTGAAAAAACCACAGGTTTCAGGGACGTTATAGTTAGTTGGACATTTCACTCGTACAAAACCAGAGAAATTTGGCCGTTATAGTTAGTTGAGCTAACTATAACTTGCGCCCGCGCAATGCACTGCGGATGACGTCACATATTACATCACTCATGACGTGGTCAGTGACATCACTCATGACATCACTGATGACATCTCAAATGACGTCACTGATGACATCATCCAGTGACTGTGTGTTTCTGTAAAGTTTAAATATGTTTTATATATATATATATATATATATGCCAAGATGTATTGAAGAATGAGTGGGTATATGAGTGTCTGAATGGATGATTTAGTAGGTGCCTGACTGACTGTATAAGTGAGTGATTAAACGTGTCTTACTGAATGCATGGGTTAGTGACTAAACTGTGTGAATGTCTCTATCAGTCTGTCAGTTGGTGTGTAAGCGGCTGCATGTGTTGGTGAGTAGCTACATGAGTGTCTATATCGGTTATTGATTGGTTGTCTGAGTATCTGTATGGGTGCCTGACTGTCTGTGTGGGTGGGTGGGGGGTGTGTGACTCTGTGCATAGATGTGTGAGTGGGTGATTCACTGGGTGTATGGGTTCAAGACTGCATCTGTGAAGGGCTGTATGGGTGGGTGAGTGTGTGTATGGGTGTGTTGGTGAGTGAATGGATGTCTCAGTGGTACATGTGTGAGTAACTACATATGTGATAGGCAGTATATGTGAGTGTTGGAGTATATAAATGACTGATATGTAAGACCTCCGACCCTCGGTCTAGGTCCACTCTCTCCCCACAGCTCTGCTGTGCCGTCTCTTTCCTCCAGACCCCGACCTCCTCCTTGGGAGGTTCAAGGCTGCTGCCCGCTCCTGTGCCTGCTGCCCGCTCCAACTGGGACCAGACTGCCTGCAACCACCGTAACCTTTCTCAGCCGTTTTTTTAATTGTTCCCTGCTGTGCCACTGTTATTGTGCCCATCTGTGTCTTGCTCTAATTCCAACACTGTTTTTATTTTCTCGTGCCTGCCTGTTCCTTTTGCCTTTCGCCGCTGCTGCCCCTGCGGCCCCTCCCCCCCAGAATTCACCCCCGGAATTCCCCTCCGGAATTCCCCCACTCCCGCCTCCCAGCCTCTCCTCCCTCCCACCTCCCCTACTTAAGGGCGGCCGCTGCGCGGTTACGCCACCGGTGCGCCAAAGGCAAGCCCGTCTGCGTCCGTCCACGACCCGACTGCGGCCAGCGCCAGGAACTCTGGACATCCCAGTACCCATCGCTACGACACCACCACCCTCCTTACACTCAACCCTGGAAGCCTTAGAGAATGCCAACAGGCCTCGCCGAACACGACCCACGGCCAGTTCTCCTGCCTCCACTGCCACCAGACCCTCACCGCCACCCCAGCCTCCAACACCGCCGACACCTGCACCGGGGACACCCTAAAATGCATCCTCCTCAACGTACGCTCCGTACACAAACACGCCATGGAAATCTGGAACCTACTCGACTCTCTCTCGCCCGAAATCGCCTTTTTCACATAGACCTGGACCAACGCATCCTCCGCCCCCGACATCAGCACCGCCATCCCAGACGGATACAAGATCCAGAGGAAAGACCGCCCCAACCACCCAGGTGGGGGCCTCGCCATCGCCCACAAGAGCACCCTCCGCCTCACCACCTCCAGCGAAACCTTCCCCTCTGCCGAACACCTGCACTTCCAGATCCAGACCACCCCCAAAGCCACACTCCGAGGAACCCTCATCTACAGACCTCCACGGCTCCCGAACACCCTTCGCCACCACCATCACAGACTTCATCGCACCCCACACCATAGCCTCAGCAAACTACATACTCATTGGAGACCTGAACTTCCACCTCGACAACCCCAGCGACCCCAACTCCACTATCCTTCGTGACAACCTCACCAGCATCGGACTTAAACAACTCGTCAACACACCGAGCCACAGAGCAGGACACACCCTCGACCCCATCTTCGTGGCAGGAAACAGCACCCAATTCAGCCACACAACGCAGCCGCCATGGACCGACCACCACTGCGCACACTTCGCCATCAACAAACCCAAGGCACCCAAACCAGCCCCACGCCCACCTCGAAGGAACTGGAGCAAGGTTACCAACGAGCAACTTAACTCCACCCTCACCCGAGACAACCACACCTTGGCACCCGACGCAAACAACACAGCCAGAGAACTCCACACCTGGATCTTCAACTGCGCAGACGAGCTCGCCCCGCTACACAACCCCGACAGACAACGCCCCAGGAAAGCTGCCTGGTTCACCACCGCTCTCCAAGAAGCCAGACGCACCTGCAGATGCCTGGAGAAGAACTGGAGAAACACCAAGACAACCGAAAACCACACCACCTACAAGGACGCCTTGACGGACTACCATAACCAGATCAGAGCCACCAAGAGGAACTTCATCCACAACAAAATCCTGGCCAACTCCACCAACTCCAAGGAACGTTTCAGTGTCATTCAGGAATTCACCAACCCACGCAGCGAAGCCACAGACATCACAACATCCCAAGACCTCTGCGACAAGCTTTGAACCTATTTCCACCTCAAGATCAAAAACCTCTATGACAACTTCATCGACCACAGACGGCCCCCCGCCGCCCAGAAACACCAGCCAGCCCACCATCTCCAACTGGACACCGATCATAGCTGAAGACACCACCTCAACCATGAAAAGCATCCACTCGGGGGCCCCGACCGACCCCTGCCCCCCTCACATCTACCACAGAGCTGCGGCCGCCATCGCACCCGAACTACAATGCACCATCAACACCACCTTCAAAACAGGCACCTTCCCAGATGACTGGAAGCGCACAGAAGTCAGACCCCTGCTCAAGAAGCCCACAGCTGACCCCACCGACCTCAAGAACTATCGGCCCATCTCGCTCCTCCCCTTCGCAGCCAAAGTTGCAGAGAAAACAGTCAACAGGAAACTGACATGATTCATTGAAGAGAACACCGTCCTCGACCTGTTCCAATCCGGATTCCGAAGCAACCACAGCACAGAGACTGCCCTACTTGCCGCCACAGACGACATCCGCACCCTCCTGGACCAAGGCCACTCAGCAGCCCTCATCCTACTCGACCTATCAGCGGCCTTCGACACCGTCTCCCACCCCACACTAGTCGCCAGACTACATGACGCAGGCATACAAGGAACAGCCCTGGACTGGATCCGATCATTCCTCACCGGAAGAAGCCAAAGGATCAGCCTCCCAACCTTCCTCTCCAACCCCACGAAAATCACTTGCGGAGTCCCACAGGGTTCATCACTGAGCCCCACCCTCTTCAACATCTACATGGCCCCCCTCGCAGCCATCGTCTGACAACACGACCTCAACATCGTATCCTACGCCAATGACACCCAGCTCATCCTCTCCCTCACCAAAGACCCCACCTCTGCCAAACTCAACTTCCAGAGAGGAATGCAAGACGTCGCAGTCTGGATGACCAACAGCTGCCTAAAGCTCAATGCCGAGAAGACAGAAGTCCTCGTCCTCGGTACCACCTCTTCTGCATGGGACAGCACCTGGTGGCCGACCGCCCTTGGAAGCCCACCTACCCCCTCAGACCACGCCAAGAACCTCGGCATCGTACTTGACTCATCACTCACCAAGAACCGACAGGTCAACGCCGTCACTTCCAGCTGCTTCAACACCCTCCGCATCCTCCGCAAGACCTTCAAGTGGATCCCCCCTGAGTCAAGGAAGACAGTCACCCACGCACTCATCACCAGCAGACTGGACTATGGAAATGCACTCTATGCCGGCATCAACAAGTCCCTACTCCGCAAACTCCAAACAATACAGAACACCGCCGCCAGACTCGTCCTCGGCATCCCTCGACACGAACACATCAGCCAACACCTATGAAGTCTCCACTGGCTCCCCGTGGAGAAAAGAGTCACTTTCAAAATCCTCACTCACGCCTACAAATGCCTACACAACAACGGACCCAAATACCTTAACGACAGAATCAACTTCCACGTACCCAAAAGAAACCTCCGATCTTCCAACCTCGCACTGGCTGAAACCCTGCGCAGCCACAGAGCCAGAGCAGGCGGAAGATCCTTCTCTCACATTGCAGCCAAGTCCTGGAATGAGCTACTGGCAGACATCAGATGCGCCCCCTCCCTGAACACCTTCAGGAAGACCCTCAAGACCTGGCTCTTCGGCTAAACAGATCTGCAGAACCCCCCCTCAGCACCTTGAGACCCTCATGGATGAGTAGCGCGCTTACAATTCCCTGATTGATTGACTATATGTGGGAGTGAGTGATTGTGAGAGTGGCTGTATGGATGAGTGTGTGCTTGTATCAGTGATTGTATAAGAGAGTAAGTATGTGTTAGTATCTGTATGAATAAGTGAGGTGGTGTGTGTATAACTGTATAGGTGAGTAAATGGGATTGTGATAGACTCTTTGGGTGACTGACTAGGTGTGTGAGTAACTATGGGTGAGTGGCGGTGTGTGAATGTCTGTATGGGTGTATCAGTGCATATAATAGTGACTGCATTGATGAGTGACTGCATGTATGAGTGACTGTACGGATGAATGAGTGGATGTGTGTGTAGACCTTGGAATCAGTGCATGGGTATGTAGTAACTGGTATTGGTGTGTCTATGGTTTCGAAAACGGAAGTCTGTATTTTAGAGTGGATGTATCAAAGGTTATATTAGGGTGTGAGGAGGTGCATCAAATTATCACGTGGATGATGTCATCAGTGATGTCATTTGAGATGTCATCAGTGATGTATTGAGGGATGTCATTGACCATGTCATGAGTGATGTAATATGTGACGTCATCAGCAGTGCATTGCGGGGGCGCAAGTTATAGTTAGTTCAACTAACTATAACGGCCGAATTTCTCTGGTTTTGTACGAGTGAAACGTCCAACTATAACGTCCCTGAAACCTGTGATTTTTTCAGTGAATTTCTAAGGTTTTTTAAATGCTAATTTCTAACGATAAGGTCCCTGAAACCTATGGTTTTTTCAGTGAATTTCAAAGGTTTTTTAAATGAAAATTTCTAACTATAACGTCCCTGAACCCTGTGGTTTTTTCACTGAATTTCTATGGTTATTTAAATGCTAATTTCTAACTATAACGTCCATGAAACCTATGGTTTTTTCAGTGAATTTCTATGGTTTTTTAAATGATAATTTCTAACTATAAAGTACCTGAAACCTATGGTTTTTTCAATGAATTTCTAAGTTTTTTAAATGCTAATTTCTAACTATGCCTACACAGGTAGGACATGTGCAGAAAGAGGAAGAAAGGCACAGAAAGAAGCAAGAGAAATGCAGAAAGAGGCAACAAAAGTCCAGAAAGAGGAAGAGAGGTGCAGAAAGAAGCAAGAGATATGCAGAAAGAACCAACAGAGGTGCAGAAAGAGGCCTTGTTGCAAAGTCATCCTGTGCCCGCAACTTTTTGCTGACTGGAGGTAACTGACTCTGACTAACCAGGCCCGGAGCCAGTGCTATGCTGAAAGACACTTAGAATACAGTGAAAACACCTACATACACTAGGGTACACTATGGGCTGGGGTACCCCTGTGATTGGCACAACCTCCCCTGTAAGGGCCAGGGGGATTAAAACTACCTCTAAGTCAGAGGTGCAGAAAGAGGCAAGAGAAGTGCAGAAAGAAGCAACAGAGGTGCCAAAACAGGCAAGAGAGGTGTGGAAAGAAGCAAGTGAAGTGCAGAAAGAGGCAAGAGACGTGCACAAAGAGGCAACAGAGGTACAGAAAGAGGCAGGAGGGGTGCAGAAAGAAGGAAGAGAAGTACAGAAAGAGGCAAGAGAATTGCTGAAAGAAGTAACAGAGGTGTAGAAAGAAGCAAGAGAAGTGAAAAAAGAGGCAAGTGAGGTGCAGAAAGAAGCAAAAACAGTGCAGAAAGAACCAACAGAGGTGCAAAAAGAGGCAAGAGGGGTGCAGAAAAAGGTAGGAGAGGTGCTCAAAGAGGCAAGAGAGGTACACAAATAGGCAGGAGGGGTACAGAAAGAAGGAAAAGAAGTGCAGAAAGAAGAAGCAGAGGTGCTGAAAGAGGCACGAAGGGTGCAGAAAGAGCAAGAGAAGTGCAGAAAGAACCAACAGAGGTACAGAAAGAGGCAAGAGAGGTGCAGAAACAGGCAGGAAAGGTACAGAAAGAAGGAACAGGGGTGCAGAAAGAAGCAAGAGCAGTGCAGAATGAACCAACAGAAGTGCAAAAAGAGGCAAGAGGAGTGCAGAAAGAGGTATGAGAAGTGCACAAAGAGGCAAGAGAGGTACAGAAAGAGGCAGGAAGGGTGCAGAAAGAAGGGACAGAGGTGCAGAAAGAGGCAAGAGGGGTGCCAAAGAAGGGAAGAGGGATGTGAAAGAGGCACGAGGGGTGCAGAAAGAAGGGACAGAGGTGCAGAAAGAGGCAAGAGGGGTGCCAAAGAGGGAAGAGGGGTGTGAAAGAGGCACGAGGGGTGCAGAAAGAAGGGACAGAGGTGCAGAAAGAAGCAAGAGAAGTACAGAAAGAAGCACCAGAGGTGCATAAAGAAGCAACAGAGGTGCAGAAAGAGGGATGAGGGGTGGAAAAAGAGGCAAGAGAAGTGCAGAAAGAAGCAACAGAGATGCAAAAAGGGGGTACAGGGGTAGAGAAAGTGGGAAGAGGGGTGCAGAAAGAAGCAAGAGAGGTGCAGAAAGAAGCAAAAGAAGAGCAGAAAGAAGGAACAGGGGTGCAGAAAGAGGCAAGAGGGGTGCAGAAAGAAGCAAGAGATGTAAAGAAACAAACAAAAGAAGTGCAGAAAGAAGGAACAGAGGTGCAGAAAGAGGCAAGAGGGGTGCCAAAGAGGGAAGAGGGGTGTGAAAGAGGCACGAGGGGTACAGAAAGAAGGGACAGAGGTACAGAAAGAAGCAAGAGTGGTGCAAAAGATGGAATAGGGGTGTGAAAGAGGCACGAGGGGTGCAGAAAGAAGGGACAGAGGTGCAGAAAGAAGCAAGAGAAGTGCAGAAAGAAGCAACAGAGGTGCAGAAAGAAGCAAGAGAGGTGGAGAAATAGGGATATGCGGTGAAGAAAGAGGCAAGAGGGATACAGAAATAAACAAGAGAGGTGCAGAAAGAAACAAAAGCAGTGCAGAAAGAAGAAAAAGAGGTGCAGAAAGAGGCAAGAGGGGTGCCAAAGAGGGAAGAGGGGTGTCAAAGAGGCACGAGGGGTGCAGAAAGAAGGGACAGAGGTGCAGAAAGAGGCAAGAGGGGTGAAAAAGAGGGAAAAAGGGGTATAAAAGAGGCACGAGGGGTGCAGAAAGAAGGGACAGAGGTGCAGAAAGAAGCAAGAGAAGTGCAGAAAGAAGCAACAGAGGTGCAGAAAGAAGCAAGAGAGGTGGAGAAATAGGGAAGTGGGGTGGAGAAAGAGGCAAGAGGGATACAGAAATAAACAAGAGAGGTGCAGAAAGAAACAAAAGAAGTGCAGAAAGAAGGAACAGAGGTGCAGAAAGAGGCAAGAGAGGTGCCAAAGAGGGAAGAGGGGTGTCAAAGAGCCACAAGGGGTGCAGAAAGAAGGGACAGAGGTGCAGAAAGAGGCAAGAGGGGTGCAAAAGAGGGAAGAGGGGTGTAAAAGAGGCACGAGGGGTGCAGAAAGAAGGGACAGAGGTGCAAAAAGAAGCAAGAGAAGAGCAGAAAGAAGCAACAGAGGTGCAGAAAGAAGCACGAGAGGTGGAGAAATAGGGAAGTGGGGTGGAGAAAGAGGCAAGAGGGATACAGAAATAAACAAGAGAGGTGCAGAAAGAAACAAAAGAAATGCAGAAAGAAGGAACAGAGGTGCAGAAAGAGGCAAGAGGGGTGCCAAAGAGGGAAGAGGGGTGTCAAAGAGGCACGAGGGGTGCAGAAAGAAGGGACAGAAGTGCCAAAAGAGGCAAGAGGGGTGCCAAAGAGGGAAGAGGGGTGTGAAAGAGGCATGAGGGGTGCAGAAAGAAGGGTCAGAGGTGCAGAAAGAAGCAAGAGAAGTGCTGAAAGAAGCAACAGAGGTGCAGAAAGAAGCAAGAGAGGTGGAGAAATAGGGAAGTGGGGTGGAGAAAGAGGCAAGAGAGATACAGAAATAAACAAGAGAGGTACAGAAAGAAACAAAAGATATGCGGAAAGAAGGAACAGAGGTGCAGAAAGAAGCAAGAGGGGTGCCAAAGACGGAAGAGGGGTGTGAAAGAGGCATGAGGGGTGTAGAAAGAAGGGACAGAGGTGAAGAAAGAAGCAAGAGAAGTGAGTGCAGAAACAAGCAAGAGAGATGCAAAAAGGGGGAACAGGGGTGGAGAAAGTGGCAAGAGGGGTGCAGAAAGAAGCAAGAGAGGTGCAGAAAGAAACAAAAGAAGAGCCAAAAGAAGGAACAGGGGTGCAGAAAGAGGCAAGAGGGTTGCAGAAAGAAGCAAGAGATGTTAAGAAAGAAACAAAAGAAGTCCAGAAAGAAGGAACAGAGGTGCAGAAAGAGGCAAGAGGGGTGCCAAAGAGGGAAGAGGGGTGTGAAAGAGGCACGAGGGGTGCAGAAAGAAGGGGCAGAGGTGCAGAAAGAAGCAAGAGAAGTGCAGAAAGAAGCAATAGAGGTGCAGAAAGAAGCAAGAGAGGTGGAGAAATAGGGAAGTGGGGTGGAGAAAGAGGCAGAGGGATACAGAAATAAACAAGAGAGGTGCAGAAAGAAACAAATGCAGTGCAGAAAGAAGAAAAAGAGGGGCAGAAAGAGGCAAGAGGGGTGCCAAAGAGGCAAGAGGGGTGTCAAAGAGGCACGAGGGGTGCAGAAAGAAGGGACAGAGGTGCAGAAAGAGGCAAGAAGGCTGCAAAAGAGGGAAGAGGGGTATGAAAATGGCACGAGGGGTGCAGAAAGAAGGGACAGAGATGCAGAAAGAAGCAAGAGAAGTGCAGAAAGAAGCAACAGAGGTGCAGAAATAAGCAAGAGAGGTAGAGAAATAGGGAAGTGGGGTGGAGAAAGAGGCAAGAGGGATACAGAAATAAACAAGAGAGGTGCAGAAAGAAACAAAAGCAGTGCAGAAAGAAGAAAAAGAGGTGCAGAAAGAGGCAAGAGGGGTGCCAAAGAGGGAAGAGGGGTGTGAAAGAGGCATGAGGGGTGCAGAAAGAAGGGTCAGAGGTGCAGAAAGAAGCAAGAGAAGTGCTGAAAGAAGCAACAGAGGTGCAGAAAGAAGCAAGAGAGGTGGAGAAATAGGGAAGTGGGGTGGAGAAAGAGGCAAGAGAGATACAGAAATAAACAAGAGAGGTACAGAAAGAAACAAAAGATATGCGGAAAGAAGGAACAGAGGTGCAGAAAGAAGCAAGAGGGGTGCCAAAGACGGAAGAGGGGTGTGAAAGAGGCATGAGGGGTGTAGAAAGAAGGGACAGAGGTGAAGAAAGAAGCAAGAGAAGTGAGTGCAGAAACAAGCAAGAGAGATGCAAAAAGGGGGAACAGGGGTGGAGAAAGTGGCAAGAGGGTGCAGAAAGAAGCAAGAGAGGTGCAGAAAGAAACAAAAGAAGAGCCAAAAGAAGGAACAGGGGTGCAGAAAGAGGCAAGAGGGTTGCAGAAAGAAGCAAGAGATGTTAAGAAAGAAACAAAAGAAGTCCAGAAAGAAGGAACAGAGGTGCAGAAAGAGGCAAGAGGGGTGCCAAAGAGGGAAGAGGGGTGTGAAAGAGGCACGAGGGGTGCAGAAAGAAGGGGCAGAGGTGCAGAAAGAAGCAAGAGAAGTGCAGAAAGAAGCAATAGAGGTGCAGAAAGAAGCAAGAGAGGTGGAGAAATAGGGAAGTGGGGTGGAGAAAGAGGCAGAGGGATACAGAAATAAACAAGAGAGGTGCAGAAAGAAACAAATGCAGTGCAGAAAGAAGAAAAAGAGGGGCAGAAAGAGGCAAGAGGGGTGCCAAAGAGGCAAGAGGGGTGTCAAAGAGGCACGAGGGGTGCAGAAAGAAGGGACAGAGGTGCAGAAAGAGGCAAGAAGGCTGCAAAAGAGGGAAGAGGGGTATGAAAATGGCACGAGGGGTGCAGAAAGAAGGGACAGAGATGCAGAAAGAAGCAAGAGAAGTGCAAAAAGAAGCAACAGAGGTGCAGAAATAAGCAAGAGAGGTGGAGAAATAGGGAAGTGGGGTGGAGAAAGAGGCAAGAGGGATACAGAAATAAAGAAGAGAGGTGCAGAAAGAAACAAAAGAAGTGCAGAAAGAAGGAACAGAGGTGCAGAAAGAGGCAAGAGGGATGCCAAAGAGGGAAGAGGGGTGTGAAAGAGGCACAAGGGGTACAGAAAGAAGGGACATAGGTGCAGAAAGAGGCAAGAGGGGTGCCAAAGAGGGAAGAGGGGTGTGAAAGAGGCACGAGGGGTGCAGAAAGAAGGGACAGAGGTGCAGAAAGAGGCAAGAGGGGTGCCAAAGAGGGAAGAGGGGTGTGAAAGAGGCATGAGGGGTGCAGAAAGAAGGGACAGAGGTGCAGAAAAAAGCAAGAGACGTGCTGAAAGAAGCAACAGAGGTGCAGAAAGAAGCAAGAGAGGTGGAGAAATAGGGGCGTGGGGTGAAGAAAGAGGCAAGAGGGATACAGAAATAAACAAGAGAGGTGCAGAAAGAAACAAAAGACGTGCAGAAAGAAGGAACAGAGGTGCAGAAAGAGGTAAGAGGGGTGCCAAAGACGGAAGCGGTGTGTGAAAGAGGCATGAGGGGTGCAGAAAGAAGGGACAGAGGTGCAGAAAGAAGCAAGAGAAGTGCAGAAAGAAGCAAGAGAGATGCAAAAAGGGGGAACAGGGGTGGAGAAAGTGGCAAGAGGGGTGCAGAAAGAAGCAAGAGAAGTGCAGAAAGAAACAAAAGAAGAGCAGAAAGAAGGAACATTGGTGCAGAAAGAAGCAAGAGGGGTGCAGAAAGAAGGGACAGAGGTGCAGAAAGAGGCAAGAGGGGTGCCAAAGAGGGAAGAGGGGTGTGAAAGAGGCATGAGGGGTGCAGAAAGAAGGGACAGAGGTGCAGAAAGAGGCAAGAGGGGTGCCAAAGAGGGAAGAGGGGTGTGAAAGAGGCAGAATGGGTGCAGAAAGAAGGGACAGATGTTCAGAAAGAAGCAAGAGAAGTGCAGAAAGAAGCAACAGAGGTGCAGAAAGAAGCAAGAGAGGTGCCAAAGAGGGAAAAGGGGTGTGAAAGAGGCACGAGAATTGCAGAAAGAAGCAACAGAGGTGCAGAAAGAGGGATGAGGGGTGGAAAAAGAGGCAAGAGAAGTGCAGAAAGAAGCAACTGAGATGCAAAAAGGGGGAACAGGGGTGGAGAAAGTGGCAAGAGGGGTGCAGAAAGAGGGGAGAGGGGTGTAGAAAGAGGCAGGAGAGGTGCAGAAAGAGGCAAGAGGGGTGCGGAAAGAGGCAAAAGAGGTGCAGAAAGAAGCAACAGAAATGCAGAAAGAGGCAGGAGAGGCGCAGAAAAAAGTAAGAGTGGCTTGCACACCATTAGTACCAATTTAACACCCACATTTAGCAATAAGTAACAGCTGACCATTCTAGGTTTACAAAGGACCTTCCACCATGCTGTAACACTTGTCACTGCATTTTTGTTAACGTTTGAGCTTTTTGAGCTACAAACAAGGCTTTTTCTGTTCAAATCTGCAGATTAGGCAGCGCATGATGGATGATGTGGCTAATGCGGAAAATGTATAATTGTGCGAAAGTTGGTTCAGCCAAAGAGTTGCATAATTCCAGTGGCCATGGTCATACCTCTGACTAGGTCCAAAAGTGATCCTTAGTGATTCCTTCTTTTTTTTTTCTCATTGAGTTCATAGTTTAGCCTTTATGGAAACGAATAATAAGCCTGAGGTTACCACTCCACAACACAGACTACAATACCACATAATTACTCTCCAAAACACATAATCCCACTCCACATAATTCCTATACACTAAATACCACATACTTTCTATTCACATAATTTCACTGCACAACATACCACATAATTCCACTACACACAACATACATCCACTCTACACCAAAAAACATTAGTAAAAAACTTTTACATTTACAACCACAATAGATGTAACTCTCGCAAATGCGACACCTATTACATTACAAATGCTTCTTTAACTAATAGTTGCATTTCCAGAGTGGTGGAGAAAGGGTGCTGGGCCTCCGACCAGCGCACAGGAATTCTGCTGCGTAGGACTTACAGGAGGTACCAGGAGGGGTTCTTGGCCCCCAAAGTCTCTCAGGAGTAAAGTGGACTTTACCCCTCATCCCGCAGTCTTCCAGGAGGCGCGTTTGCAGAGTAGTGGAGAAAGGGGGCATGGCCTCTGAAGACGTCTTAGCAATCCTACTGTGTGGGACTTACTGGAGGTAACAAGAGGGGTACTTGGCCCCCAAGGACATCCTTGGGGCCAACTACCCGTCCTATTACCTCCAGTAAGTATCACACAGCAGGATTGATAAGTTCTCATACCAGGCCACGCCCCCTTTGCCCACCACTCTGCAAACGCGCTCCCTGGCACGCTCTTGGATGGGGATTAAAGTCCCCTTCACTGCTGGGGGTCCTTAGGGGCCAACTAGCCTACCTATTACCTCCAGTAAGCCCCACACAGTAGGATTGTTGAGAGTTGGACACAGGCAACGCCCCCTTTCTCCACCACTCTGCAAACGCGCCTCGTGGAGTGCTCTTGGTTGGGGGATGAAGTCCCCTTTCTGCATGAGGGTCCCTGGGGACCAACTAGCCCACCAGGTACCTCTATTAAGCCCCACAGAGCTGGATTGCAGAGAGGTGGTCCGAGGCCATGCCCCCTTCCTACACCACTCTGCAAACACGCCTCCTGGTGCACTGCTGCTCGGGGGATGAAGTCCACTTGTGTCCTGAGATCCTCAGGAAACAAGAGGACCTCATCGCCCCACCAGCAGCGCGCCAAGAGGTGAGTTTGCAGAGTGGTGTAAAAATGGGTGTGGCCTCGGACCACCTCTCTGCAATCCAGCTGTGTGTCACTTACTGGAGGTACCTGGTGGGCTAGTTGGCCCCCAGGGACCCTCAATATTCAAGGGGACTTAATTCCCCAAGTTAGAACACGCCAGGAGGCGTGTTTACAGAGTGGTGCTGGTAGGGGCGGGGCCTCCGGCGAGATGCCGGCTTTTAAAAAATATATATTTTTAGAAGGGGGGCCGTGTGGCCCCCCTTCTTTTAGTACTTTTGGGGCCCTGGGGACCCCATCCCCCAGGGCCTGACCCTTTTTTTTGGAAAAAAATATTTGAAAAAACGGGACGGGAGCTGCGCGGCCCCCCTCCCGAGGCCGATTTCAGCCCCGGGGACCCCATCCCCCGGGGCATGGCCTCCTTTTTAAAAAATATATTTATAGGGAAGGGGGCCACGAGGCCCCCCTTCCCTGGGCCACTTTTGGCCCGGGGGACCCCATCCCCCACGGCCTCCCTCCCCAGGCTGATTTCGGCCCTGGGGACCCCATCCCCCGGGGCCCGGTCATTCTTTTTTTAAAAATAAATGGAGGGGGGTCATTTGGCCCCCCTCCCGGGCCACTTCTGACCACTGGGACCCCATCCCCCGGGGCTGGCCCTTAGTGTTGGGGACGTGGGGGGAGCCCCAATGCCCCCAAGGTCCCTGCCGTCTCCCTGCCTCCTGCGGGAGCTGGCATTGCTTTTGGGCAAGGGGAGCTGCTAACATGCAGCTCCCCTTGCCCAAAAGCAATTCTGCTTTGCTTTTTGGAAGCGAGAGCAGGTTTTCTGCTCTCGCTTCCAAGAAGCAAAGCAGTGTTTGCAATGACAGGGCAGGAGCTGTGCTCCCGCCCTGTCATTGCAAACGGCAATGTCCCGGGGGTGGGCACCCTGGGACATTGCAGGAGCCAGCCCTGGGGAGTGGCGGTCCCCAGGGACATCGAGAGCTCCAGGAGGGGGGCCACTCAGCCCCTCTCCCTTCGAGTGTAAAGCCCCGGGGAGGTGGTGGTCCCCGGGGCTTGGGGGGGCCCGCGAGGCCCCCCTCCTCATTAATAAAAGAAGCCCCGGGGAGGTGGTGGTCCCTGGGGCTTAGGGGGGCCCTCAACCCCCCTAATTAATCAAGGAAGCCCCGGGACGTGGTGGTCCCCGGGACTTGGGGGGGCCCGTGAGGCCCCCCCACCCAACTATAATAAAGCCCTGGGGAGGTGGCGGTCCCCAGGGCAGCGTGGGGGGGTTGGGACCCACCCACGCATTTATTCTTTAAGCCCCGGGGAGGTGGTGGTCCCCGGGGCTGCGTAGGGGCCACGTGCCCCCGCATACAATTAACTAAGCCCCGGGGAGGTGGCAGTCCCATGCACTGCGGGGGCCCCCACTGTCCCCCGCTAATTAATTAGGCATTGCCCTGGGACCTGGCCCACCCGGTGGCTTATTTTCTCAGCCGGATTCGCATACACAGCGCGAATTCGGTCGTTTTATTTTTTTTTTAAATGCTTTTTTTGCCTTGGGGGTCCCTGTGGGACCTCCTTAGCAGACCTGGGGGGTCAGGGTGTTTTTACCCTGACCCCTTTTCTTGATTTTTAATGTTCCTCTCACCTTTTGCTTCTCACTCGGTGCAGAGAAACAAGATGGCTGCCAACACTTCCTGGTTTGTGTTGGCAGCCAATCAGATTGAAGCACGTGGTCGGGAGGGTTCCTACGTCACCAGGTATATAAATGTCTTTAAACATTAATATCTCAGGAACTACTGAATGGATTTACACCATTTAAAAAAAGGGCGCTTTCTACAGCAAAAGCGACCTCTTTGCCAAATTTGGTGTAATTCCGTTCAGCAGTTCAGGCTGCGGCCTTGTCTAAAGTTTCTTATGGAAATTAACATGGAGAAAACACGTTTTGGGAGCCCCCCTTTTTCTCGGCCCCTGCTTGACTAATCACCCCAAAACTTTCAAGACAGGAGCTGACCTGAGTGAACCATTAGTTTTGAAAATTTCACCAAGATTCATTAACCGGTGCCAAAGTTATTAGCAAAACAAAAAATGCTTTTTCAATGGTAACGAGGTTCTAGCTATAACTACCTACTGCCGACCGGCATGGCCCACTGGAGGGTAACAAAATATTTTTAATAACACACACGAAGCAGAGCCCACTGGAGGGTAAAAAGCGCACTCTGATTGGAACCACAAGTCCCAGCCTGCATTGAAGGAATCACGCACATTGCGAGGCCCACTGGGGGTATTTAAATGAGGCAGGCTGAATCGGAGCCATCTGCCGAGTGTTTGAAAATGATCCATGACTAAGAGGCAGGAGCCTCGAAACATGTCAGATTAAAACTTTACATGAACACTGAAGCCTGTTTTCCTTGTTAAATAAACCGAGAGGTTTTCTTTTGAAGTCGAGTGCACTCTCATTGCTTTGGGCACTTTTGGTGAAAACATTTTTACACAGCAGCCCTGCCGTGGAGAGTTGCACCATTTCCTAGACTACAAGGGAAAGGCTGTGAGTTGGAACTGTGCCTAACTCAGTTTGCAGCACTTCAGAAGTGGAAAATATGAACGTGCTCAGTGCCATGGCCCACTGGAGGGTAACAAAATATTTTTAGTATCACACACGAAGCAGAGCCCACTGGAGGGTAAAAAGCGCACTCCGATTGGAACCACAAGTCCCAGCCTGC
The DNA here is from genome assembly GCA_963921515.1 of Calotriton arnoldi. Taxonomy (NCBI): domain Eukaryota; kingdom Metazoa; phylum Chordata; class Amphibia; order Caudata; family Salamandridae; genus Calotriton; species Calotriton arnoldi. The sequence goes on from CAWUFW010015242.1 coordinate 64,651, forward strand.
ATTGAAGGAATCACGCACATTGTGAGGCCCACTGGGGGTATTTAAATGAGGCAGGCTGAATCGGAGCCATCTGCTGAGTGTTTGAAAATGATCCATGACTAAGAGGCAGGAGCCTTGAAACGCGTCGGATTAAAACTTTACATGAACACTGAAGCCCGTTTTCCTTGTTAAATAAACCGAGAGGTTTTCTTTTGAAGTCGAGTGCACTCTCATTGCTTTGGGCACTTTTGGTGAAAAAAAAAAGAAAAAATAATATATATATATATATATATATATATATACCAGTGGCTACAGTGGGCTCACCCCTTGTACTTTGAAGTGTGCTGTGGTTTTGGGTATGTAGGTAGTTATAGTTAGGACCATGTTTCCATTGGAACATCGTTTTTTTGTCTTACCTATGTCTTTGGCGCCGTATGACAAATCTTCACAATTTTTTCCAAGGAAAGTGCTCCGATGATTCTTGTTGTGCATGGAAATTTTCGGGACAATCCGGCAAGCTGGAGCTGAAAAAAAGGGGGGGTCAAAAAAAGTGTTTTTCCCATATTAATTTCCACAGAGATTTTAGGCATGACTACAGCCGAACCACTGGACAGAATTACAGCAAATTTGACGAAAAGGTAGCTCTTGGTCCAGACAGAACCCCTTTTGTTATTTGGTGTAAATCTGTCTAGTACTTTTTGGCTTATTAAAACAAATCCAAATTTGTGTATATACGGACGCGAATCCTCCGAGGATTCGCCTGCCCACGTGCTGAAATCTGGTTGGCTGGCGACTCTTCGACCAGGAAGTGTTGGCAGCCATATTGGAACTTGGCTTCAGCTGAGTCTCACAAACATTGTTTTAAAAAAAGAAAAGGGGGCGGGTAGGAATACCTGACCCTTTAGCTCTGGTCATGGGGTCTCAGAGGGACCTCGCCAGGGCAAAAAAGCATTTTTAAAAAACATTTTTGGTTGGGAAATGCGACAAAGCCACAAATCCATGGCAAAAATGAAAAAAATGCACTTGTTTTGAACCCCTGAGTGGGCCAGGTCCAGGTGGCATTTTTTTAAAAAAGGAGGGGGGCGTACGGGGCCTAAGGCTTATTGAGCCAGAAGTACCACCACCACACCGGGGTTTTAGTTAGAAAAATGGAGGGGGGCGCACAGGGACCCCCTCCTGAGGCTCTATAAGCCCCGGGGCTAAATAACAGCTAATGGGGAGGTACCGAATGGGAGAGGGGCCGCATGGCCCCCCTCCTGAGCCACATAGGGCCACGGTAACCACCCCCTCCTGGATCCATACATGGTCCTGGGGACCGCCACCCCCCAGGGATGGCTCCTGCAATGTGCTGGGGTGCCAACCCCTGGGACATAACTATGTTTTTGCTTGGCCAGAGCTGACAGCTCTCACCAAGCAAAAGCAAACACTCCAGCGGGCGGGAGCGGTGAAAGCGCTCCTACCTGCTGGAAGCGGAGGTTTCATCTCTTTCCCTGCCCGCAGACATGTGGTCAGGGAAAGAGATAGAACTATTGCTCTTGAACACATGGAGCTGCATTTGCAGCAGCTCAATGTATGGAATAGCAATATCAGCTCCCACAGGAGGCTGGGACTGTGGGGGCTTTGAGACTCTCCCACGGTCCCCATGCTGCACACTGGGTGTGCTCCAGGACACCCCAAACACATGAAGTCCCGGGCCAAAAACAGCCAAGGGAGGGGGTCCAGGCCCCTCCCCTTTTGATTACAAATATATAATGGCCTGGCCATGGGGAATGGGGTCCCGCATGGCCCCCTCCCCTATTCAATGAAGGGGATGGGGTCCCCAGGGCTGAATCGGCTCAGGGAGGAGCATCACTTGGGTCCCCCTCCCCATTATTTTAAAGCCAGGCTCCAGGGTGGGGGTCCCTACGGCCAAATAGGCCCAGGGAGGGCGGCTGCACTGCCCCTCCCCTGTGTAGAGGAGGGAAGAAAAACGTGCAGAAAAGGCAAATGGGAAAACGGAAAAAAGAGCAGAAAGGGCAAAAACAGAGGGTAAAAAAAGGCAAAATAGCGGACAGAAAAGGCAAAGCAGATGGCAGAAAAAAGAGCAGGAAAGGCAAAACAGAGCAGAAGAGGACAAAACAGAGGGCAATAAAATGAGCAGGAAAGGCAAATCAGATGTGGAAAAATGAGCAGGAAAGGTAAAACAGAGGATATAAAACACGCAGAAATGTCTTCGACTCAGAGGGGAGGCATGACCTGGGCACAGGGCCACAGCTGTCCTCAGGGTCACCTTTCGAAGCTTTATATCCTGGTTCAAGGTTGGGGCCGACACATCTGATTGCCATCTGTGGCCCCAGTGGCCACAAATCAGGCAGGCACCAGACCCGGAGATTTCAGACCTGTCGGTGGTCCTGCCAGGCCATGGTGTTGCTCCAGCCAAGACCACACCTCAGGGGAGTCTTCAAAGAAATTAGTGCGATCCCCCTCAATCACCTTGCAGTCTCGATGGAATATCTGCATATGACATTTTTAAGCCCCAGATCGTGGGGTTCTTTTTTCACCTTTCAGGGTGAAGTCTGGGAAAAGCATGACTCAGGATTAATTCACTATTAATGAGTCAAGTGATCTCGCTTTTTTGAGGATAAAGACTTGATCACGGAAGTTCAAGATCCTCGTGACAATGTGTCTTGGTACAGGGGAGTGTCTCACTGGGGCACAGTGAGCTCACTACACCATGTATATTGCAGAGAGGCCTTCAGGGACGATCACTATTTGTAGCAAGGTTGCCATAAAAGCTGTCATGTTATGTTATGTTATATAGCTTATAGAGCGCACAGCTGCTCCAGCAAAGGGGCGTCCCGGCGCTAATAACAGTCAGAAGGAGAGGGCCACCAAAAGGCATAGGAACCTACAGTGAAGGTAAAAGATGAGTCTTGGTGGCCTTACGGAATGCCAAATAATTGTTTAGGCTGCGAATGGACAGTGGGAGAGAGTTCCAAAGTTTGGCCGCCAGTGTGCAGAAAGCACGTCCCCCAGCTCGTGCTCTCCTCACCCTTGGAACCACCGCCAAGTGTTGGCCCATCGAACGAAGTTGGCGGGGGGAATGTAGGGCGAGAGCAGGGTGGCCAAAATGGCTGGGGGAGAGGATTTCAGAATCTTAAAGGCAATGCACAGAGTTTTGAATTCCACACGTCTGGCCACCGGCAACCAATGTAGTCGGCGAATGGCAACAGAGGTAGAACAAGTCCTCGGGAGGCCAAGGAAGATTCTGGCCGCCGCATTCTGGACTCTCTGTAATCTTAGGATCTCTGACTTGTTGGTACCCAAGTAGAGCGAGTTGGCATAATCCAATCTCGACAGAATGGCGGCCTGAATGATAACCTGTTGAGTGGACGGGTCAAAATAACCTAGCAATGGTTTGAGCCCACGCAAAATACCCATGCAGGTCCCCGCCACTTTCTTGGTTTGGGCCTGAAAAATGAGAGCGGAGTCCACCCAAACACCCAGATTCTTTACTATCTGTTTGGGGGTGGGGACACAGCCCAGGGTGGTGGGCCACCAATGTTCACTCCACAGCTCACCATCCCGCCCAACCAACAGGATTTCAGTCTTGCTTGCATTAAGCTGCAGACAGTTGGCAGACATCCACTCAGAGATGGCCATAAGATTGCTCCGAAACATACAGGCATCCTGCGCTGAATTGCCAGAAAGTACCACTACCAACTGAGTATCGTCGGCGTACGATACCAGTGTCAAGCCTCTGCTCCTAGTCACAGCTGCTAGCGGTTGAACGTACAGATTGAACAGCTTAGGGCTCAGTGCTGAGCCCTGTGGCACCCCTGGTTGAATATTATGAATCCGAGAGGAGAAAGGGGGAGCCGACACCTGAAAGGTCCTCTCATAGAAGAAGGAGGCGAACCAGTCGAGGGCTGAGCCCGAAATCCCCGCCTCCTCCAACCGTTGCAACAGAATCTGGTGAGAGACCGTGTCAAACGCGGCACTGAGGTCTAATAAAATCAGTGCCGACGTACGTCCCTCATCCAATGCGGCCCTCAGATCTTCAGTCACTGCTAGGAGGGCTGATTCCGTGCTGTGGCCTGGGCGAAAGCCGTTCTGAGAGATGTTCAAGATGCTGTTGTCTTCCAGGTAGCCTGTCAGAATGGAATTGACATGGGACTCAGCAATCTTAGATATCCATGGCAGGAGAGAAATGGGACAAAAATTCTCCAATTTGGTTGTGTTCAGGGAAGGCTTTTTTAACAGGGGAGTCACCCTTGCTTGCTTCCATGTCCTAGGAACAACTGCTCTGGACATGTCTTCGCCTTCTACCCCCTCAGGCAGCCCACCACTGAAACAGTGTTTCATCTGGTCTTCCCTTCTGCATCTTCAGTTCAGGTAAGCTTTGTGGTCCTCGGTCCAGGGGGTGATGTGCTGTAGGGCAGAGGCATGCTGGTAAATCTTGTTGCATAGCTTCTGCTGGTTCTCTCGTAGTACCACAAGGTCAAGGGCCACTGTGTCAATTTTAAGTTCCACAGCGATATGTGAATCCCTTATTTCCACAAGTATTTAGTCCAATTTATCAGGGGCGGGCATGTTGGCATTTGAAGGCTGGGGTGAAATTTCAGAGTTCCTGGGCAAGCTCTCAAGCACCACAACATCCTCCGGGATATTCCGGCACTGAGAAGTCATGCCTGTTGTCTGTGTTTTGCCGATGTTAGGGGTTCCCGATCACTCACAGGGCTCACCCCTTCTATTTATGAGCCAAGGTACTGGTTGGAGTAGGGAAGCAGTCAGTTGTCCAGTAGGGAAAGACGTCCCCCCAGCCAGCACGAGCAGCCCAGCAGGGTAAAAGTCCCTGGTCCTCAAAACCCTGGCACCCCTTGCATGCTTTGGTCAGAGGGGCTGGCTGTGGTCCCATGGAAAATAATGACAGAACTGGGGCAGCGTCTCTATTTTTGCCCCCCCTTCAATCTCCAGGCCCATATAGCCACCCTGAGTGCAGGAAGGCATGGGGGCAGCAGTTCATTTTGGCCAAAGGGCCCTCTGAGGCAGTGGGGCCCAGGCTCCCAACCAGGCCAGTGAACGTAGTTCCCAGTGAACAAGTCCTAAAGGGGTTTGGGGCAGCACTTACTGGGCCTCCTGCTGTTAAGCGATGGTCCCAGACCTCTGTGGTGGGTTGGGCCTCCCATCTCTCAGCAGCCCCCAGGGCAAGCTGAGTCATGGGCCAAGTCACCCGGACGCAGAACAGCGGCTGGCTGCTGTTCGAAAGAATGGGCAGAGGCGCTTCCCGGCGCAGGATCTCCTGCCAGGCCATCTCCCCGCCGGGCCACAGAGAGAGCATCAGGCCATCCAGGCTGAGTTAAAGGCCTTTAAGCGCAGCTGTTCAGGGTGCTAGGTGGCTCCATTGTGGCCAGCACACCTGCCAGGGTGTGCTCCTCTAGCCCTCCTGCCGTTTTGGCCACACCCGTGGTGGTCAGGAGTGGTCCAGGATAGAAGAAGCCAGGATTTGGCTCAGAACACATCTAAAATGTGACCACCATCTTAGGTGCCTAGCCACCTGAGGATAGTTAAAACCTCCTTAGCCATGACAAGTATCTGTGGCCTTGATTGTTCTGTGACTGGTGACCTGCATTATGGAAGATTGCTCCACAATAGAGACTGATGATGTATAGGAAATTATGGTGAAATGGTGTCATTCTGCATAAGCCCACCAAGCTCCTCATCATCTGTGATGTTGTGGAGTGCTGAGATGGTGATGTTTAGGAAAACGGGGTTCCCTTCAGGATTTGCACATCTTCCTCTGCTAGTAGATTGGACAGCACCATTGTCAGGCTAAGAGTCCCCAGGTCCTTTAAAGGATGGGAAGGTTAATCTCGGTTTAATGACTTCTAGCGTGCAGATGCCTACTGGCTGTAGTAAGATTAGTACACATGAAAGTTCGAGACAGAAAAATTGAAAATGTATGCTGCAATTCTGGATAGAGGAAGCTTAGAATGGACCCATTGACTTCGGAAAGGAATGTGCCTTACCTGTCAGTGGCGTGTGTGCTCCTTTTGTGGATGGAGTCATCCACACAAAGAGCACATCCAGTCAGCTGCTATTCCACACTCACAGCTTCTAGAGTGTCATTGGGTTGTGGACATTCATCTGTGAAATAGCAAAGTAAGAAACAGAGGATAAATGAAGCACGGTGTGACTGTTGCCAGCTAACACTGGTGTGGTGATGTGTGTCTAAACAGAAGGGAAACATGCAAGTACCCATCTTTACAATTTTACTTGCCTGCATACAGTAGAGAGGAAGTGTCTAGACATTGGTACCGACATACATACTTTAATAATGAATAACTGGGAGCTAATGTCCTGCTTCCAGAGTGTCCAGTGGTGTGGGCAGATGGGTGAAACTTAGTGTTGTGTCAAGGGGACCGTAGACAACTGTAGCTGTAAAAAGGGGCACTTCCCCTTTTCACATGTCATCATCAAGGTATAGTACTTTCAGTTGCTGTGAACGTAAGTACTTTGATCTTAGCCATTGTACCTTCTGAAAGACATAAAGTAAATGAAAGAGCAGGCCACAGTGGGACCCTTGGTTAGCTGTTAAGTGGAGCCATCGGTGCACTGGTAGGTAAAGTCACATTAGACACACATATGAGTGAATACAAAATTGAAGTCACAGACATGAACATGTCAATCATGTTTTGACCCTATCAAAGTTGTCTGCGACACATTGTGCAGAAACTATCAGGCATCCAATTGTTAGTATAACCGAGAGGAACAGGACAGTCATATTGCATGTAATGTGCTCAAGCAGTATACATTTGCTATATTGACACGATTCCCACATGGACAGAAAATACACCCTACTGAAATTCAATGAAAAGTACTGGTTGAGAAAAGGGGTGAATTCCTGAGCTCTATCCTCTGAGGCAGTGATTAGCCGAGCTCATGACTGCAGGCACAACACCAGCAGGAGAAGTGGTAACAAGCTTGTAGTACAGGCCTGGAATTGTGACCACGAGATCACGGGTAGAGGTTGCGGAAAGCAAAATGTGAGATATTCGCCTTTCTGTCCTCCCTGCAAGGAAAACAGAATCCTCCCAGTTCCGCTTGATTTTCTACACTCGGTGTTGCAACAAATCTTCACCGTGGTAGTGCTCTCCTGGAGATGACCATGCAAACGTCTCTGGTCACGATTCTTGCTTTCACTGGCTCCTCTGGTTTCTCAGCATTCAATGGGCAGCGTTTCGAGTTTCTTCCCTTTCTGTGACATTTCTTCAAGCTTCTTGTTTAGGCTAGGGTTCTGTCATTAGGTATTGTTCATCTCAGTGCCTAGGTGTGGCTTGCTGTCTATAAGAAAAGCAACCAACAGGGCAGTGACGTCACAGTTTGGCTCGAAGGAAAGACCTGTAGCAGTTCAGAGGTCATTGTACCAACTGAGAAAGACCAGCTAGCACGTCGCAGGAAGGCAGTCTGGCAACATCACTGACTAGCTTATCAGAGGCGACTCCTCCACTAGGGCGGAGGAGCGTCGCCCCACTGCTTTCTCGCAGTGCGACAAGCAGAAACATAAAATGATAATAACTTCCAGTTATTACCATGTAATGTTTGATTACGGGCCGGAGGGTGCAACCAGGGCAGGGAAGGAGTGGTGTGCCCACTCCCGAGTGCGCAGACTGTTTGGTTGGCCCTCTGGGGCCAACCAAACCAGTCATGCGCACTCTGCCCTTCTCCATGCAGGCTGCAATGCAGCCTGCATGGAGAACATGGCCTCCCCATAAGCCGCTGGCTGGGCGGCATCCCGACCAATCATAACGCTGCTTGCTGCGCTGTGATTGGCCTAGGGGAGGGAGCCTGGCTGCCTGCTTCCTCTTCCTGCCGGAGGCAGGAATGCAGGAGAGCAGGAGCAGTGAAGACGCGGGAGCCAGCCTGTGGAAAGGTAAGTTTCATTTTTTTTTATTATTATTTTTAAATTATCCCCCACGCGATCTCCCTGCGCGTTGCCCGCCCCACACCAGCGAGCCATGCCGGCCACGACCGCTAGCTTTACAGTGGGTAGGTTGCTTGTTTCAGGGATGTGCTGAGGTTTACATCTATCACTGTGTGGTGTAGTTACTGTAATTCTTCCCCACTTTTCTATTCGTGGTGTTTAAGGCCAGTCGGTGGAGATGCTGGTACTCAGTATGCATGCAGCTTCCCATGTCTGCAGGCTATCTGCTTTATTTATGGCTTGTAGTTTTTCACTTTTGCCTTACTGGTGATTTGGCAGAGGGCGTTTCCATCACTCGTCTCTCACCAAACGGCTTGTGGGTGAAGTGTGTTTAGGTCAAGTCAAGTCTTACTCTATTTGGTTGGATACATCAACCATAAAATTAAAAGTACAGTTCAAAATAATTTAAAAAGTTCATTTACAGTGCTAAAATATATATAATCAAATAGATACCAGTGAAAACGGCAAACCTTAATAAAACATAAAAATCAGCTCAATAATTTCCGCAGCTTGACTACACACAGTAAAAAATTCACCACAGCCCAGCAAATATACAACGAGGGTAACGATTGAATATAAACCATGGCTTCCATGCAATGCCTAAAATTCGCATCTTTCATAATGGGCCCCAGGAAGCGACCTCTAGGAGAGACATAGGGGCAAATTTACAAGCCCTATCGCGACTACAATGTCACTTTCAGTGACGTTGTGATGGCGATAGGGGCCTCGCCTTATTTACAAGGCTGCGTTAAGCCACTTAACGTGGCTTAACGCTGCCTTGTAAATAAGGCACCCTTTCACGCTGTATTTAGCGTGAAAGGGGAGGGCAATGGGTGTTGCGGTGGGTGTTCCACAGCAACACCCATTGATTTTGACACTGCCTCCTATTTACAAGAGCAACGTAAATAGGAGGCTGTGCCAAAATTAAGACCAGGGAAAACCAGGTCTTAAACAGGCGAAACGAGGAGAAATAATTTATTTCGCCTCGATTTTGTTGTTTCCATGTGTGCTGCCTTGTGCAGCACACATAGAAACAGCAAATTGCCTATGATTGCCTATGATTGTCGCCCTTCCTGCACATAAACAATCATTTAAAAAAAATGCAGTAAATAAATAAATAAAACGATTTACCTTGCGCTCGCTGCATCGTCGAGATGGCGATACAGCGAGCGCAAGGTAAATAGTTTTATTTATTTATTTGCTTACCTTACTCCTGCCCGTCATATGTCCAACTCCACTACCCCCCCACCAAGCCCCTCCCTCGCCCCACCCGCAGCACGCCCTCTGCGAGCCGCCACTGCTATAGGGGGCAGAAGGTGTTGGATTTACAATCCAACAACTTCGCTGATGTTGCACAAACTGGAGTAGGAATAGTAAATTATACTATTCCTAAGTACAGCGTGCCCCCTACAGCAAGTCGTTGTAACGACTTGCGATGTAATGGTTCACGTTGTAACAACGCGGTCATTGTATCGACCGCATTGTAATGGAATGCGTTGTAGCGCATTTGATGTAAGGGGGTATATTAGCTTTCTACGTGCTCAGGGGGCTATCTCAGCCCCCTGAGCACGTAGAAAGACAGGAGAGGTATCGTTGCAAAGAGGAGAATCTTCCCTTTCCAATGGTACCCCTCCCTAGTGCATCCCTGCTTACAGATCGCCCCAGGAGGGTGATCCCCAAGCAGGGATCCACCCACTAGCCACCAGGGAGGGGGAAGCGGCCACTTGGGCAAGGGCCTTTGCTCCCCCAAAATTAAATGGGTCCCTTCAGTCTTTAGGATTTGGGATTCTGGGTAGTAAACTTTGGGTTGTCCACGCAAGCCATACCTCCCTGGACTTCCCTGGGTGTCTAGTTTTCAGAAAGGTGTGGGTATGGTAGGTTTTCCTTGATGGCTGCCGAGCCCTGGGCCAAAAACCCAGGTGACCCCCGTGCAAAACCAGGTTGTTTTGTGATAGGTCATTTTAGTGTCTCCTCAATATGTTTTGGGCCCTTGCCTGTCGCGGGTACTTGGCCCACCCACGCGTGTGAGGTACCATTTTTATTGGAGGACCTGGGGGAACGCTGGTTGGTAGGAAATTTGCATCAGCCCAGTCATCCCACAACTTTCCCACACAGAAATTTGAGAAAAAAGTGATTTTGTCAGCTAAATTTGTGGTTTGCAGGGTATTCTGGGTAGTTAAACGTTGAGTTGTCCACGCAAGCCATAACTCCCTGGACTCCTCAAGGTGTCTAGTTTAAAAAAAATGTGTGGGTTTTGTAGGTTTCCCTAGATGGCACCGAGCTCGGGGCCAAAAACCCAGGTGACCCCTCTTGCAAAACCAGGTCGATTTGTGTCAGCCCAGTGATCCCACAACTTTCCCACACAGAAATTTGAGAACAATGTGATTTTTTTCAGCTAAATTTGAGGTTTGCAGGGGATTCTGGGTAGGAAAACATTGTGGGGTCCACGCAAGCCATACCTCCCTTGACTCCCCCAGGTGTCTATTTAAAAAAAAATGTGTGGGTTTCATAGGTTTCCCTAGATGGCCACCGAGCCCGGGGCCAAAAACCCAGATGACCCCTCTGGTAACTTTGATGTCTCCTCACTACAATTTGGGCCCTTGCCTGTCGCGGGTACTTGGCCCACCCACGCGTGTGAGGTACCATTTTTATTGGAGGACCTGGGGGAACGCTGGTTGGTAGGAAATTTGCATCAGCCCAGTCATCCCACAACTTTCCCACACAGAAATTTGAGAAAAAGTGATTTTGTCAGCTAAATTTGAGGTTTGCAGGGTATTCTGGGTAGTTAAACGTTGGGTTGTCCATGCAAGCCGTACCTCCCTGGACTCCTCAAGGTGTCTAGTTTAAAAAAAATGTGTGGGTTTTGTAGGTTTCCCTAGATGGCACCGAGCCCGGGGCCAAATACCCAGGTGACCCCTCTTGCAAAACCAGGTCGATTTGTGTCAGCCCAGTGATGCCACAACTTTCCCACACAGAAATTTGAGAACAATGTGAGTTTTTTCAGCTAAATTTGAGGTTTGCAGGGGATTCTGGGTAGGAAAACATTGTGGGGTCCACGTAAGCCATACCTCCCTTGACTCCCCCAGGTGTCTATTTAAAAAAAATGTGTGGGTTTCATAGGTTTCCCTAGATGGCCACCGAGCCCGGGGCCAAAAACCCAGATGACCCCTCTGGTAACTTTGATGTCTCCTCACTACAATTTGGGCCCTTGCCTGTCGCGGGTACTTGGCCCACCCACGCGTGTGAGGTACCATTTTTATTGGAGGACCTGGGGGAACGCTGGTTGGTAGGAAATTTGCATCAGCCCAGTCATCCCACAACTTTCCCACACAGAAATTTGAGAAAAAAGTGATTTTGTCAGCTAAATTTGAGGTTTGCAGGGTGTTCTGGGTAGTTAAACGTTGGGTTGTCCATGCAAGCCATACCTCCCTGGACTCCTCAAGGTGTCTAGTTTAAAAAAAATGTGTGGGTTTTGTAGGTTTCCCTAGATGGCACCGAGCCCGGGGCCAAATACCCAGGTGACCCCTCTTGCAAAACCAGGTCGATTTGTGTCAGCCCAGTGATCCCACAACTTTCCCACACAGAAATTTGAGAACAATGTGATTTTTTTCAGCTAAATTTGAGGTTTGCAGGGGATTCTGGGTAGGAAAACATTGTGGGGTCCACGCAAGCCATACCTCCCTTGACTCCCCCAGGTGTCTATTTAAAAAAAATGTGTGGGTTTCATAGGTTTCCCTAGATGGCCACCGAGCCCGGGGCCAAAAACCCAGATGACCCCTCTGGTAACTTTGATGTCTCCTCACTACAATTTGGGCCCTTGCCTGTCGCGGGTACTTGGGCCACCCACATGAGTGAGGTATCATTTTTATTGGGAGACCTGGGGAAACGTTGGATGGTGGAAAATTTGTGTCAGCTCGTGGTCCCACAACTTTCCCACACAGAAATTTGAGAAAAAAGTGATTTATTTCAGCTAAATTTGAGGTTTGCAGGGGATTCTGGGTAGGGAAACATTGGGGGGTCCACGCAAGCCATACCTCCCTGCACTCCCCCAGGTGTCAAGTTTTCAAAAATGTGTGAGTTTGGTAGGTTTCCCTAGATGGACACCGAGCCCGGGGCCAAAAACCCAGGTGACCCCTCTGGTAATTTTGATGTCTCCTTAATACGTTTTGGGCCCTTCCCTGTCGCGGGTACTTGGGCCACCCACACGAGTGAGGTATCATTTTTATCGGGAGACCTGGGGGAATGCTGGGTGGTAGGAAATTTGTGTCAGTCCGGTGATCACACAACTTACCCACACAGAAATGTGAGAAAAAGTGATTTTTTTTCAGCTAAATTTGATGTTTTCAGGGGATTCTGGGTAGGAAAAGCTTGGGGGGTCCACGCAAGCCATACCTCCCTGGACTTCCCCGGGTGTCTAGTTTTCAGAAATGTGTGGGTTTGGTAGGTTTCCCTAGATGGCCGCCGAGTCCGGGGTAAAAAACCCAGGTTAGTCCCCTTGCAAAACCAGGTTGTTTTGTGATAGGTAATTTTGATGTCTCCTCAATACGTTTTGGGCCCTCGCCTGTCACGGGTACTTGACCCACCCACGCGAGTGAGGAACCAATTTTATCGGAAGACTTGGGGAAATGCGGGCATGGTGGAATTTTGTGGATCCACACAGATTCCACAACTTTCCATCACAGAAATGTGAGGAAAATGTGTTTTTTTTTTTACAAAGTTTGAGGTTTGCAGGGGATTCTGGGTAACAGAACCTGGTAGATCCACACAAGTCACCTCCTCCTGGATTTCCCTGGATGTCTAGTTTTCAAAAATGTATAGGTTTGGTAGGTTTCCTTAGGTGCTGGCAGAGTTAGGGTTCAAAATTTTCAGCTAGGCACTTTGCAAAAAAAGGGTCAGATTTTACTGTAAAAATGTGGTGTGTCCACGTGGAGGTTTGGGCCATTTCCTGTTGCGGGCACTAGGCCTACCCATGCAAGTGCAGTACCATTTTTATTGGAAGACTTAGGGGACCTTGGGATGCGTGGAATTTTGTGGATTCACACAGATTCTAGAACTTTTCATCACAGGAATATGAGGAAAATATGTTTTATTTTTACAAAGTTTCAGGATTGCAGGGGATTCTGGGTAACAGGACCTGGTGAGAGCAAGACACGTCACCCCCTCCTGGATTCCCCTGGGTGTCTAGTTTTCAAAAACGTATAGGTTTGCTAGGTTTCCCTAGGTGCCGGCAGAGCTAGGGTTCGAAATCCACAGCTAGGCACTTTGCGAAAAAAGGGTTAGTTTTCACAGTAAAAATGTGGTGTGTCTACGTTGCGTTTTGGGCCGTTTCCTGTCGCGGGCACTAGGCCTTCTCACAAAAGTGAGGAACCACTTTTATCGGTAGCCTTTGGGAAATGCGAGGTGGGTGGAATTTTGTGGATCCACACAGATTCAGAACTTTACATCACAGAAATGTGAGGAAAATGTGTTTTGTTTTTTTACAAAGTTTGAGGTTTGCAAGGGATTCTGGGTAACAGAACCTGGTTGGAGCCACAAAAGTCACCCCCTCCTGGATTCATCTGGGTGTCTAGTTTTCAAAAATGTATAAGTTTGCTAGGTTTCCCTAGGTGCTGGCAGAGCTAGGGTTCAAAATCCACAGCTAGGCACTTTGCAAAAAAAAGGGTCAGTTTTCACTGTAAAAATGTGGTGTGTCTTCGTTGCGTTTTGGGCCGTTTCCTGTCACGGGCACTAGGCCTATCCACACAAGTGAGGTACCATTTTTATCGGGAGACTTAGGGAAAATCAGAATTGTAGAGCAACTGTTACTACCTATTGACTTTCTATGCATTTCTGCCTTCCTAATATAAGACAAGGCACTTTGAAAAATATCCTACAATTCATAGACTAGTATGGGTAACCACAATTTCGGAGATGTGCAAATAGCTACTGTTTCTAAACTCTATATTTTGTTCCCATTTCGGAAATACATAGGTGTCTTTGATACCTATTTTTCACTCTTTTTATTTTACCAAATTAATTGCTATATACCCGGTACACAATGAAAAACCACTGCAAGACGCTGCTCAGTTATTGGCTCTGGGTTCCTCGGATTCTTGGTGAACCTGCAAGTCCCATATATCCCCACAACCAGAAGGGTCCAGCGGATGTAACCGTATATTGTTTTCAAACATCTGTCATACTTAAAAAGAAGTTACAGGTGAAAACGTTGGCACAAATGGCTGTTCTTTTCAACTCATTTTCAATTTTTTTTATTTTCAACTGTTAGTTTCTATAAAACAACTTTGAAGGATCTACACAAATGACTCCTTGCTGAATTCAGAATGTTATCTACTTTTCAAAAATGTATAGTTTTCTGGGATACATTATTGCTTTCATACCCATTTCTACCACTAACTGGAAGGAGGTTGAAAGCACAAAAAGTAGCAAAAATAGGCTATGTCCCAGTAAAATGCCAAAACTGTGTAAAAAATTGTGGTTTTCTGACAAAAGTCTGCTTGTCCCTGAAAGCTGGGAAGATGATAATTTCAGCACCACAAACCCTTTTTTGATACCATTTGCAGGGAAAAACCAGATGCTTTCTTCTGCATCACTTTTTCCCCATTTTTCTAAAAAAAAAATTTAACTGTATTTTGGCAAATTTCTGGGTCCCCTCCAGGAGAATCCACAAACCCTGGGTTCCTTTAAAATCCCTATGATGTTGGATGAAAAGGGCACAAATTTGGCATGGATAGCTTATGTGGTCAAAAGGTTACAGGGGCCTAAGCGAGAAATACCCCAAATAGCCAAAAAAAGGCTTAGCACAGGGGGGGAAAGGCCTACCAGCAAAAGGGTTAAATCTGTTCTTAACTTTTGAAGTCCTCTGTACAACCAAGTGTTTGTAAAGATTATGAACAAATGGTTTAATGAACAGGCTTGCACAGCACAGTTTTATGATCGAGCATCTGGGCACATGCAAATGAGGTTGGATTGTATTGTTTACAAATGCTGTATGCATTGCATATTCGCTCCGAAGACCTTCGGCCAAATGTCTTTTCTTCCATTTTTCATCTGTATGTTACTAGTGATGTTAATACGAGTGTATGGATGAATTTAACAGTTTTTTATAAATGTTGTTTGTAAAGGTCTTCCATATTATTTGTATTAATCAGCATACACTTCAACCCTCCCTGTTTCAGGACTACATGTGCTGCTTACAACAGACCTAAACATTTTTCTTAAGTTTTAGTCAGGAATCCCAAGCACGTCACAGACATGCGCGTATCTTTACAACACACATGTATACTTGCAGTCAATCTAGTTGCTTGAAACAAAATGAGCATATGTACAGCCAATAGGTCTGGCTGCAATGTAGTGAAGCCAGAAAACAAATGCATGTGCAGATGTATTTGCATTGATTAGCACATTAAACACAGACCTATTGACTTTGCAGATGTTTGTTACTTCAGTTCTTTCATTGCCTCATGCCCTTATATTCCTTTTTTTATTCCTTCTCCTACACATTTTTTCTTAGAACACATTCTTTTTTCTTGCCCAAAGTAATTCTATTCTGCACACATATCTTATTTGTCAAAGTAATTTATTTTTACCCCATCCTTTTATTTTTACTCCATGTCATTTCAAAGCCCTGTTATCACGTTTTACAGCTGCTGGATTCCAACTGAAAGAGAAGCTGACACAGTGGCAGCAGAGTGTATAGTAATTCTCAAAAATAGCACAGCTCAGGGAGCAAATGGAAAAAATTGCATTTGTTGCCAGTGTTGCCATTTGCTTTGCAGGCTGTTGCAAAGGACACTACAGGGCTTTGCCTCATTTTGTAACTTTGCACAACACTTAAATACCTTTCACCTACTCGCAGACACCGCTCATCCTGCACACTCACCCACCATTTAATCAGCACAGTCACCCTTACATTATGCTGGCAGTCAGGTACTGCTCACTCACCACTTACACAGTGCTGACTCTGCATTCACACACAATTGACATACCTGTCACCCTGCACTCACATTCCTCTCAGCCTCCACCCAAACCTCTCACCGTGAACTCAAACTGCTAATCCTGCACTTATACTATTGACATACCACTCACCCTATACTTGCACACATCCTACCTTGTACAGCGTAACATCTGTCACCCTGTACAGTCACACACTTCTCATTCTGCACTGAACACACATCAATCACCATGCATTGAGGCACTTTCACCCTGCACTCAGACACTTATCAACCTTAATTCATGCACCAATCACCCTGCAGAGAGAGCACTCACACCATTCTTCCTGCTCTCATACACTGCTTCCTCACCTCTTAACTTATTAATCCAATAGGAGAAACCTAATGCATTTACCAATGCTTGTTTATCTGGGGAGTTTTGAAAGCAGTGCTTTGGGTGCTCTATGGGTGAGGTCGGGTGCGGTGGAAGGTTGTATAGCGCTGGGAGCGATGAAAAACACAATTACAGGGTCTCCATTACCTCAGATTTCAACCCTCCACTGAGAGGAGCTGCTCTGTTTCAGTGGGCTACGGAGGCCCGGGTAGTTCTAACTACCCAATCGCTGTGAACTGCACTGTTCAGCAAGGCCCCCAGTGTGGTGAGAGGCATGTCGCTGCTCAAGGACTCAGTTCGGTGTAGAGGTGAGAGATACTACATGTAGGAGGTAGGGTATGACCCTTAACCTTATCACCCCTCCTCCAGCAGAAGGTGGCCAATGAGGTGCTGAATAAGGATTGTGAAATGCGAACCAATGAAACATCGCCTCCAGTCCAGCTAACCTTCCACTTGTGTGCAAGCCTCTGAAAGTGTCAAAGAGGTCTGGGCGCAAGCACGGTGAGTGTTGCTGACCCTCATATTCCGCATCTGCGGTTACACTGGACTAACTGCCTCGGAAGGCTCCGTGACCCCTGCATCCCCATGTGGTAGGAAGGCCATCTCCTCCCACTGTCGTGGCCCATGGGCTGCCCTTCTCGGGCAGTGGAACCTCTATCCTGGTCAAATGTTGGATGGAGTGCAACTTGCAAGACTGGCAGGAGGTGCAGCAGCTCAAGGAGGTGAGTGTAGCCCAGCATGAGCCTGCAGATACTTTTTACTGGCGCTGTGGCATGTGGGGATCTGTTCTCAGCAGCATGTCCACTGCCCACTCTGCCCCTCTGCAGAATTCCCCCCAGACCTACTGATAAGTGAATAACAAAGAGTAGGTCTAGGACCCCTGTGCTAACCTTTTGATTCACATATCATTGTGATTGACATCCAGGATTTGAATTCTATTCACTCCCATAGCCTGTGTCATGGGACTATAAGCGCCACAGTGGCTTTTGCTGAGACAGACTGGTTTTCAAGAGGAAAAGAGAGCAGAGGAGTAGATACTTTAAAAGATGCAGAACCCCGACAAAACTTGAAAGACTCAGACCCTAAATCGCATTTGGTGTCTGGAAATTCATTATAAGTAGGAGAGTTTGAGACCCCAAAAACTTTCTTCTGTCAAGCAGCCAGACGGGTTGCGTGAGGTGGAGAATTTCTGTAGGACTTCTGCCTGTGACCAGTTCTGGAGGCCAAGTCCTGTTAGTCTGCCTGCTGGGTGAGGGGACATCACCAAGGCAAACCAAGACCACCTGACCTGGAGCACCAGCACCTGCCTGCTTACCAAGACCAGTGTGCCCTGTGAGGAAGAGGAGCTTGTTGAATGGAGAAAGGTCCAGTGGGGAGCCCTGCCGAGTGGACTCTCTGTGCGAGGTTTGAGAAAATGGCTGCTGCACCGATCAGGTCGTTGCCTGTGTGCAGGACAAAGTCAGTGACCCCTGTATGCCAGGAGGGTGTTGCCATGCCACGCAGCATGGATCCCATGCATAGTGCTGAGTTTGCTACCCCGTATTCCAGGAGGGGCTGCACTGAACAACACTGCTGTGCAGTAAGGACCGTAGCCTTGTGCAGTAGTGGGTGGAAACCCTGTATGCCAGGAGGGTCCGCCATGAAGGATTTCTCTGTGCTAAACAGGCAGGATCCCATGTACTGTGAGATACGATGACCCTGTATGCCAGAGGGATTCACCAGGACCATCAAGAACTGTGACCTGATCTGCCACTTCCCACCAGGGAAGTGAGGACCCTTTGGGAGCGCTTACACACCATCACCAAGGCAAGATACTGTCTTGTAGTTCCTATATAACCTATACAGGATCTGCCCGTTTGAATAACATAAACTGTGGGATTGGTGGCGGACTGATTCCGTGCACCCCCACCGGATACGTTAGCCTGTCTGTATTAGCTAGCTCACAGTGCCACTTGAGTCTCCTCTTGTCGGCGAGAGAATAGATCTTGGCAACCTCAGAACATGACAACCCTGATCCCCAAGGATCGTGAAAACAATATGCTACTTTTCGCTCAGTCACTCGTGCTTACTTAGTTCGTCTCAGAGATACACAGAATAAACATACTGGGCATTTGTCAATAAGGATTTATTGAACAGTTGTTATTCTAGGTTAGAATATATGAGCTGCAACAACCATTAGACAGTAGCAGAGATATATGATCAGCAGTACTATGAAAGTAAAGGGGTGGTATAGTTCTACCATCTTGCAGAAATCCTGAATATATACATGTACATAAAACACATGATAAAAAGTACAACCTAAAAGTGCGTACTCCTGCGATGTCTCCCTAACTAGATGTACCTAAATGTACCTAGCATCGGTGTAGGTGTTATGCCAAGAATCCTTCTAGGATCTAGTCAACCCCCATTACCTGAGAGTTAGAGAATGTGGGACCCCGTCCTGGTCTCGAGTTCGACACCCCGTAAGGGATGTTAGACCACTGCTAGCTGGAGCGTCTGCATGCAGGAACCTCAGCGTCTCTGGTCAGTGTGTCATCCGGGAAGTCACAGTCTCCTCTGTCTTTCTAAGCAAGACATGATGTATATATACCCATAGGTCACCCCAGGGGTCCTACCTTGCTGTGTTACTGTGTTGGCCTAAAGGATGACATTGGGCCTGAACTTTATACAGAGATATTATACAGGAGATGGTAATCCTACTGTTAGTCCTGCTGGGCTTTCAAGAAGCCTCATGCCTAATGTATGAGAATCGAACCAGGGAAAAACCCGCATTCTGAATGCAGTGTCATATCTGGGTAAAAGGTCAGTGCCTAAGAACCGTTATGTATGTAATGTAGGGAAGAATATAGGTGAAAGGTTGCAGTGTAACCTGCGCCTATATAGGGTACCTATATGGAATATAACAACACCGAAGACAGGATAGTCACAACCACCACTCACTGAGTGACAAACCTGACACTTACCCCAAATGGTCTTTGAGCAAATGAAGGAATCGGATTAGGCGATTTTGGCTGAAGCCAGCTCAGTACCTTCAGAGGTGCCTGGACTGCAAGAGAGCAGATGTTGTTCTGTTTTAAACTTTGAATTGTGGTGTGTTACTTGATTGGAATGAGTGGGTAAGAGAGATGGAGGCCGATGACCTTTTGTCCCTTAAACAATTGATCGTGACAGAGAGACTCAAAGAGGAGTGCTCTACCCAACTTAGGCAAAATTCCTATCTGGCTTGACAGAGAAGGATTCAGAGAAACCTGCAGTGTTGACTGACAAGTGGTAAGCTAATAGGTTTCCCAAAGGGCTAGAACAGCATGGTTCTAAGCCAAAGGGGGGAGAAGGACTCTCCACAGACTGGTCCTAAACCAGAAGGTAAGGGCCAGGGCAAGCCTCATGGGACTCGAGGATGGCCCAGGAAACAAGAGAATGGTAATAGTGTGTGCTGGAAGGATCATCACGAGAAGGGAGGGTAGGGTAGTCCTTCCAAGAGCAAGGTGGTGACTTGCTTCAAGTGCCACAAAGGGGGGAAATTTTAAGAGAGATAGTAAGGTGAAGGATCCTGACCCAGAAGCGCCCATTTTAGAAAGCATGTTACATGTGGATGGAAGGTCTCGAAAGGGCCTGGTTCTGCTCAATCTAGTAGCTATGGACATGTGGGAGAGGGACCCAGATGTTCTGAAACACATTCGTCCTAACACAATGGGATTTGTCCCAGGAACCCAGGATACACATTTTGTAGCCAGTAGAGAGGGCATGGCGTGTCCCCTTGCCAGAGTTGAGATTGAGCTCAATGGCAAGGTACCCATGATATCCGGGCAAGGTGCTTTGTATCTCTTGGGAAATTATTTGATTGCTCCTGGCTTGATGCTAGGACCAGAAGCCTATATGGCTTGGATAACATCAGCTGTGTGGACCAGAGCACAGACTGCACATCAGTCTCAGAAAGGGCTTGGATCATTCCTGATTTTCAGGGACCAGAACAAGGTAGTTTGCAGGAAAGGGCAGACTCCGAGAAGGCAATGGCTGTGCAAGTCATCTCTTCTGCTCCAGAGGGAGGAGAGGATGAGGCTCCTGAAGTGGACCAGTTGTTGAAGACTGAGACACTTGCAGTGTCCATCAAGTGGTCCGACCTGGGAAGATTTCCTCGGGGTGAAGGAGGAGTGCCCTTTGCTTGTGGGACTTTGAAAAAAAGACCAGGATCAGATCAGCAAAGGGGTGGTCGGGTAACACTAAGTTAGCTGGGAGAATGGCCTAATTTGTAATTAGCCAGTAAATCCTGAACCAGGAACTAGCAAGAGGCTAGTGATTCAATTAGTGCATAGGAACCTCCTGCTGTGACGGGTCTATGAAGTGCCCTTAGCAGGACACTCAGGTATTAGAAATATCCAGGATAGTTTGGACCCTCTGTTGTATTGGACAGGGATGTGCAGAGACAAAGAGAGGTTCTGTAAAACCTGTCACACTTGCCAGATGAGTGGTAGGACAGGAGAGTCGACTAAGACACTATTTGGGCCTTTTCCCAGTGTAGGTGTTCCATTTCAGTGGGTGGGGATAGACAAAGTTGGTCCCTTCAACCCCACCCCCTCACATTCGGGCAGCAAATATATTCTTAAACAATACAATGATAATCAGGAAACAAAAGCAACAAGGAGGCGCTCAGTAGTGTGTATGGGGAATTGTAGATCCAAGCTGTATATGCATGGTGCTCCAAGGAAAAAGGGTTGCTTACCATAAAACCCTATAAAGTCCACCAAAGACGGACAAACAGGTAAGCAGATAGATCCGAGCACTCAACAAGTTTAGAAATTAATTACAAGTCCAAAATTGGACTTGTAATTAATTTCTAAACTTGTTGAGTGCTCAGGTCTATCTGCTAGCAAGTATATCTTGGTTGTTGTTGTTTACACCGCCAGGTATCCTGAAGCTGTACCTCTGAGGTGTATGACTGCATGGGTGGTAGCAAGAGCTCTCTTGGGCATCTTTTCTGTGGTAAGACTTCCAAGGATGGTAATTTCTGACAAGGGGAAACCAACTTCAGCTCCTCTCGCAATAGAGAGATGTGGGAGCAAACTGATATGACACACAACTTCTTCACAGCATACCCCCCCAAACCAATGATTTGATGGGGCGGTTTAACAAGATACCGAAGAGCATTTGGCCTTGGCGGAGTTTGTGGAGTACTGCTATGCAGAACTCTGCGAAGTGCCGAAAAAGCTCTGCCGCACTCCTCAGAGTTCCGCAAGCAGCAGAGTGCGATAAGTCATGCTGCTTGTGCTGATTTTTAGCACCAGAAGTTTGTCCAGCTGTATAAAATCAGGGCAAGTGGCACCACACGTATCTCAAAAGGCCGTTGCTTCTTTCTACTGCTCGAGTATATGTTATACTTGAGCGGTAGCTTACTCAACGTAAGTGACAGGTTTCTCAACACGAGCGGTAGTGAGCTGCCACAACCGGCTGCATTGAGAAATCTCATCCGGAAGTGGTCTAGCGTATGATTTTCCTTGCTCGTCAACTTAATGTTGGCTAGCCACGCGAGAGGAAAAACACTATGCCACTTCACGGAGTTTTTCAGAACTCTGCATTCTGTGGGGAATAGGCAAACACTCATCAAACTCTGCCAGTGGAGCAGAGTTCACCCCTCACCCCTAAAGAGCATGGTGGGAGCTCCGCCAGAGAACCTCAGGGGGAAGTGGGATCTTCTACTGCCATGCCTTTTGTTTGCATAGCGAGAGATACCTCAGAAGGGGGTAGGGTTCAGTCCCTTTGGGCTTCTGAATGGATACTTGGTATGGAGCCCACTCACCTTAGTCTGAGAAGGATGGGAAGAAACCTCAGAGTCTCCACAAAAAGGATGTGGTGGACTATGTGATTGGCCTCAGGATGTTAATGGCGCAATACATGAGTCAGGCAAAAAAAAATCTTTAGGCCAGCCAAGCACTGAAGAAGAATGGTATGACCAGAAAGCTGAGCTGACTGGGTATCAGGAAAGTCAGGAGGTGTTGGTGCTGAAGCATATTTGTCCCAGGGCTTTTGAGGACAAATATCGTGGGCCATACAAGGTAGTTCAGAAGGTTTCTGGGGCAAAGTACTTTGTGGACACAGGTGCGACAAGGGAACCCAAGAGGGTGTTCCATATGAAGAGGCTGAAGCCTTACCTCCAGAGAGAATACACAGTGAATGTCATGGGTATGGCAGAGGAAGAAGAGGAAGACAGTGAGCTTCTTACTGACTTGCTGCATAATGACATGAAGGATGGCACTGTGAAAGGGGTTCAGTTAGCCCCCGAATAGGCGCCTGGGCAGCAGAGAGAATGTAGAGAGGTGTTAGGATGCTTTGCCAACCTCTTCTTGCTGACTCCAAGGTTGACACCTGTCTGTGTGGATCACATAGGGCCTGATTCACTAAAGTAATCTGAGACAAAATCCTAACTTTACGACTTTCAGTATTCACAAAAGGCATTTAGTAGTAGTAAAGTTAGGATTTTGTCTTAAGTTTGTCTTAAGTTTTGGTCTTAAGTTAAACTTAAGTTAGGATTTTATCTTAAGACCAAAACTTAAGACAAACTTAAGACAAAATCCTAAGTTAAACTTAAGGTAAACTTAAGTTAGGATTTTGTCTTAACACCAAAAGGTAAGACAAACTTAAGACAAAATCCTATTTTTACTACTTCTAAATGCCCTTTGTGAATACCGAAAGTCGTAAAGTTAGGATTTTGTCTCAGATTACTTTTGTGAATCGGGCCCAGAAACGGGTGACAATCTGCCAGCGAAGGCCAGAATGTATGGATTGTCTGACTGGGTTCAAGGATGCATTTAGTAGAAAGTTGCCAACGCTTTAGACCTGGGGGTGATTGAGAGATCTCATAGTCCTTGGTCTAGTCCTGTGATTCTAGTACCAAGGCAAGGCTCTACTGATTGCGGGTATATGTGGACTACTGAGCCCTCAATTAGGTAATCAAAACCAATGTCCATCCAATTACCAGAGCGGATGAGCTTGTGGATCGGTTAAGTATTGCAAAGTACTTGAGCACCTTCGATCTGACAGTGGATATTGGAAAATTGCTTTGTCACCAAATGCTAAAGAGAAGACAGAATGTTCTACCCTAGAAGGGATAAATCAGTTTAAAGTGATGTCTTTTGGGTTGAAGAATGTTCTTGCCACTTTTCAGTGTCTGGTGAATCATGTTCGCACAGAGCTGGAAGAGTTCTGTTTGGCCTACCTGGATGATGGTGCAGGGTTCAGAAATTCATGGCAGGACTCCCTGAGGCCCGTAGAACAAGTGTTATATAAAGGCAACAGGAGGCAAACCCGACCATCAAGGTAACCAAGTGTTCTCTGTATTCTACCTAGGGCATGAGATGGGGAATGGGAAGATTCACCACTTGGATGCCAAGATTCAGTCTGTGATGGAGTGGAAAGTGCCTACTTCCCAGACTGAAGTAAGGATCTTTTTAGGTCTGACTGAGTATTGCGGGAACTTTGTGGCAAACTATGGAAGTGTAATTGCCCACTGGCTGCATTGATATCTAAGAAGCAGCCTGAGAAAGGGACATGGACTGCAGAGTGTCAGAAAGCTTTTGAGAAACTGAAGAAGGGGCTATGCACTGCACCTGAACTGAAAGCATCTGCCCACAGTCAGCCTTTCATTGTACTGGTGGATGCCTCTAACAAAGGGGTTTGAGCGGTGTTAGCTCAACTGGATGATAAAGGTAGAGAGCATCCAGTAGCCTTATTAGTGGGGATTATTACCCAGAGAACAGAACTGGGCATCTATTGAGAAGGAGTGCTTTGCCATAGTGTGGACCTTGTGTAAGGACCTCCTTTATTTGTTTGCCACTAAGTTTGTGTTGCAAACAGATCATAAGTCACTGAAATGGTTGATGGCTATGAAGGGAGAGAATCCCAAGTTGTTGAGATGCTATATGTTAGACCTGACAGCTTTGGTAGGGTCTTCCCCCAATGTTTTCACCTGCCTCCCTCCATTTTCTGTATGCATTTCTGCTGGCTCTAGGACTCTGCGCAGGATATCACTGCTAATCAGTGCTAAAGTGCCTGTGCTCTCTCCCCTAACACATGGTAACATTGGATGAGACCCAATTGGCATATCTAATCTATTTATAAGTCTGCAGCAGTATGCACTGCAGGTGCCCTGGGCCTGTGAATTAAGTGCTACTAGTGGACCCGCAGCACTGATTGTGTCACCCACTTAAGTAGACCCCTAACCATGTCTCAGGCCTACCATGGCAGGGCCTGCATGTGCAGTTCTCTGTCACTATGACTTGGCGGGTAAAAATGCTTGCCAATCCCTGAACTCCCTCTTTTATTATATATAAGTCACCCCTAAAGGCGGCCCCTGCATCCCGGGGGGAGGTGCTATGTAAGCAAAGGGAAGGACATGTGCTCGTATTCTTTACATGTCCTGGTAGTGAAAAACAGCCTATTTAGTTTTTCACTACAATAAGGCCTACTCTCCTCATAGACCAGCATTGGGAACTCCCTTGTGTGCTTCTAAGTGGTAATTCCTGATCCCAGGGGAGTAGCTTTATCATGTTTGCTATGGGTGGAATAGTAGTGATGAATACACTTTGCTGGTAAGGTTGGATTTAACACTACTAGTGCAGAAATGCCACTTTCAGACAGTGGGCATTTTTCTGCTCATAACTTTGCTCGATGTGATCTCCAGCATGTCTCCAATACTCATCTGCACGGGGTGACAGATCCCATTCATGCCCGATAGCCACAAACCCAGGAAGGCCAGGGGTGGCTGAACACCCCTCTGCATAAATCTCCATTCCAATGGCTGGCCTGGGCAGACGGGAGGAAAGGGGGCTCACAACAGGATATCAAGGAGTGATGACCTGACACCACACATATGGGTGGTGATCCCCATAGGTAACGTAGCAGACAGGACCGCCTTAAAAGGGGTGCTTGTGCACTTCAAAACACCTTTGAAGTTTACCCCTCATCAAAGGCAAATTTGGGTATACAGACTGGGTCTTTGACCCTCCCAAATCAGACTCTTCTGGAACTACACTGAATCGCTGTCAGAAGAATTGCAGTGCTGTTCAAAGGACTCAAATGGAATGCTTTTTTGGAAGGACTGCTTTCCTGCTTGTTGCCCTGATGCTTGCTGCTCTCTGACTCTGCTGGAAGGAGAGCTGGACTCTACCTTCCCTCCAAAGTGATCTCCAAGGGCTTGTTAGCTTGCCTCCCTTTTCTTAAGTCTCAGGGGTACAAAAGACTTCCTGCAGTTCAGCTGGTGCTGCTGGACTTTGCCTTCGGTGACTCCTACTCTTGCCTGAGATGCCCCCTCCAAGTTCTGGGCCTCAGAAGTGGGTTCTGCAGCTGAATTTCTGCCAAATCCGATGCGGCACAGCCCGATGCAGCGCAAAGCCCCGCAAAGCCTCGCCGCATAGCTGACAGCTCTCGAACTGATGTCGGATGACGCGAAGTCTCACAAAGCCTTACCTCACAGTCTCCCGGACCTGACGTAGGGCAACGCAAAGCCTTATCGCACAGACTGCACCCCAGGAACCAAGGTACTGTGTTCAGCGGGCCCAAGTGGGTCCCTGTAACCAGCCCGTTGTCCATCGCGGTCGGCCTGAACTTTGGATTTGCACCGATCCCTCGCGACCTGAAGTAACCTTTTTAGCATTGCCTGCTTCTAAGTGCTTTACTGCATTTACTTCTTCAACATTCAATATCTCGACTCATCTCAGATAATTATTCTTTATGTTTCTAAACTGTTGTGGAGTTTTTTGTGATGTATTTGCTGTGTTGTTGTATGGGTTATTGCATAAATACTTCACGCATTGCCTTCTAAGTTAAGCCTGCCTGTTCTGTGACAAGCTACAAGGGGGTGAGCACAGGATAATTTGGGAATGTGTTGTGACTTATCCTGACTAGACTTGTGGTCCCTACTTGGACAGGGTGCATACCTATGCCAACTAGGGACCCAATCATCCAACAGTATACTTCTTTGCAAGAGTTAGACTTTTAGGTGGAGCACAGAGCCAGATTGAGCCATGGGAATTCTGATGGACTTTCCCACTGGTTCTATCAATCTGACCACTCACTCTCTCCAGATTACAAGTTGGTTCAGGGTGCTCTGATGTGGGAGGTCCCTCTGTTGGGAAGGAAAAGTCCTCTGCATGGCAATGGACGTGCACCCCTGCCCTAAGTGCCCAACTGTATTGATGTCCAAAACCCTAATGCTAATTTTTGTTGTCATATCAAACATGAGGAGCAGGGTCAATAATGATTTGCATATGGCTGGGTCCAAACTGAGATGGCATGGTGGGCAAAAAACAATGGATTGGGATGCGGCCCGAGCAATTTCAAGTGGCTGAGATTAATTCAAGTATTCCATCCAACACCTTGTTGTTTTTGCATTTGCCGCCGTAAGTGTGCAGAGTATGTCCAGACATGGGTCCCAGGCTCATAGTGCCAGTGGAACCAAGGTATGTCTCTCTGAAGAGCCCTAACTAGGGCAAAACCGATCTTAGGTTGCTTGTGTTCCGGTTGGGGGAGGACCTGGCTTGGCAGTTAGGTCTGGACTGTTCTCAGGAGAAGCAGGGTCAAGACTGATTTGCATGTGACTGAGTCCAAACTGAGGTGACATTGTGGGCAAAAAATGATGGATTGGGATGTGGCCCAAACAGTTGCCAGTGAATGAGATTGATGTAAGCATTCCTATCAGCTTGTTGTTTTTGCCAGTGCCTCCCTAAGTGCACCAGACATGCCCAGACATGGGTCGCAGGCTTACTGTGCCACTGGAAACAAGCTATGCCTCGCTGAAGAGCCTTAACTCGGGTGAAAATCAGTCCTAGGTTGCTTGTGTTCTGGTTCAGGGAGGACCTTGCTTGGCAGTTCAAACTGGACTGTGCCCAGGAGGAGCAGGGTCAACAATGATTTGCATATGACTGGGTCAAAACTGAGGTGGCAAGGTGGACAAAAACAATGGATTGGAATGTGGCCTGAGCAATTGCCAGTGGCTGAGATTCATTTAAGCATTGCATCCATCAATAAATCAAGGAATTATATAGCGTGGCTACTCAACCGCACAGGTCTCACAGCGCTGAGGGGGGTTCTGCTGATCCGTCTGAGTGCAATGGTTCAGTCGAAGAGCCAGGTCTTGAGAACCTTCCTGAATTCGGTTTGTGACTGGGATTGCCTGAGGTGGAGAGACAGGATGTTCCAGGTCTTGGCAGTGAGGTAGGAGAAGTATCTTCCTCCGGCTCTGGTCTTGTGGATCCTTAGGACAGTGGCCAGGGCCAGTTTAGGCAGAGTGAAGGTGTCTGGCGGGTATGTGGAATGAGAGGTGGAGGTTTAGATATACTGGTCCTGCATTGTGGAGAGCTTTTTAGGCATGTGTGAGGAGCTTGAAGGGGATTCTTTTGTTGACTGGGAGCCAGTGGAGTTCTCGAAGGTGTTCGGTGAAGGGCTTTGGTGGGGGATCTTAAGTACCAGTCTGGCTGCGGCATTTTGAACATTCTGTTCAACATTGTTTTATTTGCAGCTGCCGCCTTAAGTGCACCGGGTATGTCCAGACATGGGTCGCAGGCTTACTGTGCCATTGGAACCAAGGTATACCTGGCTGAAGATCCCTAACTAGGGTGAAACTGGTCCTAGGTTACTTATTTTCTGGTCCAGGGAAGACCTGGCTTGGCAGTTCGGGCTTGACTGTTCCCATGAGGAGAAGGATCAAGACTGATTTGCATATGACTAGGTCCAAACTGAGGAGGCATGGTGGGCAAAAAATGCTGGATTTTGATGCGGCCCGAACAATTGCCAGTGGCTGAGATTAATTCAAGCATTCCATCCATCACCTTGTTGTTTTTGCATTTGCCACCCTAAGGGGCTGATTACGATGGCGGAATGATCGCCACCACCGGGCCGGCGGTGAGGTCCGCCAGCCCTGCGGACCGCGATTCTCGGACCGCCATATTACGATGGTGGTGGGATCCAGACCGCGACCGCGGCGGAGGCAAAGCCCATCCGCCACAGAACCGCCACAGGCAATCGTTACGATTGCCTGGCGGAGCGGTCAGCATGCTTACAATGGTGGCGGACCCTAGCAGGCTCCGTCCGCAGAATTATGATGCTGGCGGAAGCCAGACTTTCCATGGCGGTTGAACCGCCATTGAAAGGCTGGCGTGGAATGTTTTCGGGGGCCCGTTGCGGGCCCCCATTGTATTGGGGGGAGGTGTTGGTGCACTGAGGGAGTACCCATGGTACCCCCCTGCCTTTCACTGCACCATGTGGCAGGCACAGTGTAGTGCCTGTCACGTAGTGCAGTGAAATGCACAACATGCTCTTTTCGACATCGCGGCGGTGCTGCTGTCAGCAGCCACCGCCGCAATGTTAACAGTGCGGAATCTGACCGCAGCGGTGGCGGTCCCATCCTAATTGGGTATGCGGGACCACCGCATGCATGGCGGATGGTCCCAAACACCGCTACGATGGCGGGCGGACCAAGTCCGACCGCCATCGTAATCTAATCAGTCCCTAAGTTTGGTGATGTGGCTGTGGTGGGGGATGTTAAGTACCAGTCTGGCTGCTGCATTTTGAACGTTCTGTTCAATGTTGTTTTTTTTGCAGCTGCCGCCTTGAGTGCGCCGGGTATGCCCAGACGGGGGTCGCAGACTCAGTGCGTCACTAGAACCAAGAAATATATGGCTGAAGAGCCCTAACTAGGGAAAAACCAGTCCTAGGTTGCTTGTGTTCTAGTTCAGGGTGGATCTGGCTTGGCAGTTTAGGCTCAACTGTTCCCATGAGGAGCAGAGTCAAAACTGATTTGCATATAGCTGGATCCAAACTGAGGTGGCATGGTGGGCTGGAATGCACCCGAGCAATTGACAGTGGCTGAAAAGAATGCAAACATTCCATCCATCACCTTGTTGTTTTTTGCATAGACAAACATGAATCATTAGTGTGGGCCGTGAGAGACGCCTGTCTCATGGATTGTGGTCTTGTTGAACCGGGAGGGGTACCCAAAGTGCTACCCTCATAGTGGTGAAAGGCTACTGCCTTCAACAGAAGTTATGCAGCACGAGTGTGTTGGTGGCAGACTACTGTGTAGTGATTAGAAAGAGTGAACAAGTCCTTTTTAACCTGTGTCACTGGAGTGAGGCTGACTGGCTCTCTCATTGTTAAAGACCCACTGCTGTGTGCTTAACTCACCACCTTGGCTTACATCAGCTTGGTGTGTAGTGGTGCAGCTGCGCTGAATTTATGTGCGCCTAGGAAGGGTGGAATGCAAGGATCATGCAGTACTATGCAGTGCGCCCATGTTGAATACATGTGCTGGCTGTATATTTGCCTGTGAATGGCACAATACATGAATGGTGTAGTGTTCTGCGGAGTGTGTGCTGGATGCATATTCTGGGTGTATGTGTGCCTGTGAAAGATACAATACAGGAAGGTGGTAGTGATGTGCAGTATGTGAATGCCATATGCATATGCTGGGTGCATGTGTACCTAGGAGTGGTACATTAGCAAAAGATACAGTGCTAGGTAGTGCATGCATGTTAAATGTATGTGCTGGATGTATGTGTGTCTGTGAGCATTGCAATACTTGAAGGATAAAGTGCTGCGCAGTGCATTCATTGTAAGTGTATGTGTGTGAGTGCCTATTGGTGCCTATGGGTGGTACCGTACATGGAGGATACAGTGTTTTGCAGTGTGTGCTTGCTCTATCCATACACTGGGTGTACGTGTGTGTGCAGATTGTACATTGAATGGAGGACCCTGGTTTCCATTTTGGGAGGGCCAGGCATGCATGGTGAAAGCATGAGGTGGTAGCTTAATCCCCCCAGACAGATCTGTGCATTGCTGCATTCCTGTAAGCTGAGTGGGGTACACACTGGGGAACGGAGAGCCAGGCTTTCCCTGAAGACTTCAAAGGGGGCTCTTTGATTCAGTTAGAGGTGACAAGGAAGAGTCCTGAGCTCACATTTTGATGCAGATATCAGAGTGGCTGACATCCAGGTGTGACCTCTAGTCACTCCCATGCCTGTGTTGTGGGACTATCAGCTTTGGAGTTGCTCCTGCTGTGATCGAATGCTTTTCAAAAGGGAGAGAGAGCAGATGAGTGGACACTTCAAAAGTAGCAGAATTCCAACATAAAACATTAAAGACTCAGACCCTAAATCACATTTGTCGTCTGGAAATGGACTGTAGGAAGGGGAGTTTGAGACCCTAAAATTGTCATCTTCTAAGCAGCCAAAAAGGCTGTGGGAGGAGGGGATACTCTGCAAAATGGCTGCTTCTGACCAGGTCTGGGGTCCAAGGCATGCTAGTTTTCTTGCTGGGTGAAGTGACATCACCCAGAGAAACAAAGATAGCCTGCCCTGGAGCCTGGGGCACTAGTGCCTTTTTTTACCGTGGCCCCTCCTGGCATACGGGGTTGCTGACTCAGCACTACACCCGATCGGTGCAGCACAGCTTATAGCTCAATTCACAGTGGCCCTGTCCTGGCATACAGGAGTAGTCAACTCTGTCCTGCAGATGGGCACTGACATGATCAGTGCATCAGCTGTTTCCTCACACCTCGCACAGGGGGTCCACTTAACAGGGCTCTCCACTGGACCTTGCTCCCTTCATTACTGTCCTCCTCCGCACAGGGCACACTGGTTGGAGGAATCTATATGGTCTTGGGGATGGGGTCACAGTAAGACATTTTTAAAGGTAAACTAAAATCAACAGGTCTAAAAAGATCTGTAACAGCACTTAAAACCCAACCCGCATCCGCAACATCGCCCGATTTAAATTCCAGGAAATGAGGCAAACTCCAAGCACTAGAGTGCGTGTGACTAAAATGGCACCTCCATGGTGGAATCACAAGTGCAAAGATGCAGAAAAACCCACACATAACTCAGTAACATTAGTAGCCCTCCACATCCTTCCCACAATATCACTGTACGAATTATTAAAAGGAAACTAAAAACAACAGATTTAAAAAGATCTGTACCAGCACTTACAAGCTGCCATTAATCACTATATGATAGTTATCATGCCCTTAGCCTGGTCAGATCACCTTGCTGCCCCCTTATCTTTTCCACGTCCTCTAATCTGCCTTCAATAAAAGCTAATCCCTCCTCTCGTCTGGGTCTATCCATTTGTAAAGTTAGGCCCAGCAGGTTTACCTCTTCCTTCAAATTCAGCTGTGGCCTTCAAAAATTAGATCATAAATAACCTTGATGAGACCATTCCATTTAAAATATTTTTTTCACACTGCATTTCTCCCTCTACTCCATGGTATTTGGTAAAATTAGCAAGAGTTAAACATCATTGCAAGGCCCTAGAACTCCAATGGTGCCTTTCCTATGTCCCCTGCAACAAAGCTATAAAGCAGAAATACCACCATCTGATTAGGATGAGTTTTACCTCCTGCTCTACTAAGAAATTCAAGGCCTTGGCCAATTCTTTGTGGGAAATGTTCAGCGTTGTCAGAAGCTTCTTTGCTCCCACAGCTTGTTTCACATCTATCTTCCTATCATCTCAATTCTGCCAAAACCAGTACTCTTTTTCCTTTAACAAAATAGTCATAATACCGAAAAAAGTTCCTCCTTAGCCCTCTCTGGTCTCGGTTATGAAAAGAACAATAAATAAACAAATTTTACAATATCTTAATGGCATCGATCTCTTGAACTACTCTCAATCTGGTTTTCACCCCCTTCACGGCACAGAAACATCTTTCATTTCAATTACAGTTGACCTAAGATGTACTTAATAGCTGGAACATTCCACTGCTCACGCATTACTTGACCTGTCAATGGTATTTGGTACATATCTCATTCCACTCTGAGCAAAGCACTTTTCGATCTTGGGGATTTGTACTTCAGCACTTAAATAGATGTTCTCCTTTCTCTGTAGGAGAGCACAGTCAGTCTATCTACTACCTTTCAAATCTAATGTAGTTTTTTTTTACTTGGGGGGGGGTTTCCTAATTGATCTTCTACTAGTCATATGCTGTACAATGTTTACATTACCCTGTCGGCCAAATGTACTTGTTCCTTTGGTCTTGACAAGATTTCCTATGCACATGACATCCAGATCATTATTTCCATACTGAATGATGACATACAGACCCAAACAAATGTTTCAGCTTGCATGAGCTCTGTTGTTTGGGAAATGAACTCTCACTGCATTACACCTAGTGGAGACCAAACAGAGGTTCTTAGGTTTGGCCGAAAAACAACTCTGTAGTCCAAATCTTAGTGACCAGCAGAACTGGGGATCTCCCAGGCCCCAATTTACATTGCCAGGAATTTGGGTTTAATCTTCAACCAACAAGAACCCTGCCCCAATCCTTCATTCTCCAGCCTGTAAGACAGTAATACACTTCTGATAGTCTCTCAGTTGGAGTACGGGAGCTCGCTCTACCTTGAGCTCTCTGATCACCTCTCTCATCAGATCATTCAAGACTAATTCTTGGTCACACTACTCATGCTTCATTGTCTTCGCACCTTGTGTGACCTACATTGGCTTCCTATAAAGTGTTGCCTCACATTTAAAGCTTTATGATAAGTGCATTAACCTGCCCACAATTCTAGTCCCATGGTTCTTAAACTGAAATTAAAACCTCACCTTCTAAGTAGAGCTATCAGGTCTCTATAAGCCAAACTGCTGTCAGAAGTTCTCTGAAATATATCCCCAATATCATTTTTTTGTTTAATAAAATGTTATTTAACCCCTTCGATGCTCATGATGAAATGGTTCCGTCATGAGCATCGGTGCCCCTGTGCTCATGACGGAACCATTCCGTCATGAGGACAGGGGCAGGAAATCCCTCTGCTGCAGACAGCAGAGGGATTTCCTTCTCTCCCCCAAAGCCTCGGGAGCTGGGGAAGAGCTTCCCCAGTTCCCCAGGCCCCCTCCCTGGTTTCTGTGCAATGACAATCAGCGCGCACGTCGCGCTGACGTTATTGCACAGAAACCGAAACTGAAACGAGCCTTTTTGGGCAAATTTTAATTAGGGTGGGGGCATTGGCATGCCCGTTTTGGGCAGCTCCCACCCTAATTAAAATATGCCAGAATAAATCCCTGGCGTCTGGTAGGCTTTCTTCCCCCCCTGGGGGCAGATGGGGGCATTAGCCCCCAATCTGCACCCACGGGGGAGCAAAAAGACCACTAGTCGCCAGGGATTTTTTTTGGGCAAATTTGAATTAGGGTGGGAGCTGCCCAAAACGGGCATGCCCATGCCCCCACCCCTTCCCGCAAAAATTACAGCCTTCCTTCCCCCCCTGGGGGGCAGATGGGGCAGTAGCCCCCAATCTGCCCCCCCGGGGGGGCAAAAAGCCCTCTAGATGGCAGGGTTTTTTTGGGGCAAATTTTAATTAGGGTGGAGGCATTGGCATGCCCGTTTTGGGCAGCCCCCACTCTAATTAAAATTTGCCCAAAAAACTCCCTGGCGTCTAGTGGTCTTTCTGCCCCCCTGGGGGGCAGATGGGGGCATTAGCCCCCAATCTGCCCCGCCGGGGGGGGGGGCAAAAAGCCCACTAGACGCCAGGGATTTGTTTGGGCAAATTTTAATTAGGGTGGGGGCTGCCCAAAACGGGCTTGTCAATGTCCCCACCCACAACAATTACAGCCTTTCTGCCGCCCCTGGGGGGAAGATGGGGGCAGTAGACCCCAATCTGCCCCCCCGGGGGGGCAAAAAGCCCACTAGACGGCAACGATTATGCTGGCTTTTTTTATGCATGGGGTGGGGGCTGCCCAGAATGGGCATACCAATGCCCCCACCCCCCAAAAAAATAGCCACAGTGTTTCTGCCCCCCTTGGGGGCATATCGGGGCAACCCCCCCTGATATCCCCCCCTAGGGCGGCAGAAAGCCGACTAGGCACAGAGTTTTTTTTAGCAATATGCCTACCTGTGGATTTTGGGCCCTAGCGCAGCCGGCACATAGGGAAACCTAGCAAACCTGTACATTTTTGAAAACTAGACACCCAGGGGAATCAAGGATGGGGTGACTTGACTGACTCTCACCAGGTTCTGTTACCCAGAATCCAATGCAAACCTAAACATTTGTCCAAAAAAACACATTTTCCTCAAATTTCTGTGGTGGAAAGTTCTGGAATCTGCGTGGTTCCACAAAATTCCACCCACCCCGCATTCCCCAAAGTCTTCCAAGAAAAATGGTACCTCACTTGCATGGGTTGGCCTAGTGCCCGCGACAGGAAACGTCCCAAAACGCAACGTGGACACACCACATTTTCACAGTGAAAACTGACTCTTTTTTTGCAAGGTGCCTAGCTGTAAATTTTGAACCCTAGTTCTGCCGGCACCTAGGGAAACCTAGCAAACCTATACATTTTTTAAAACTAGACACCCAGGGGAATCCACGATGGGGTAACTTGACTTGCTCTCACCAGGTTCTGTTACCCAAAATCCCTTGCAAACCTAAAAAATTGTCAAAAAAACACATTTTCCTCACATTTCTGTGGTGGAAAGTTCTGGAATATGCGTGGGTCCACAAAATTCCACCCACCCCGCGTTCCCCAAAGTCTTCCGAGAAAAATGGTACCTCACTTGCGTGGGTAGGCCTAGTGCCCGAAACAGGCAAGGGCCCAAAACCTATTGAGGCGACATCAAAATTACCTATCACAAAACAAACTGGTTTTGCAAGGGGGGTCCCATGAGTTTTTGGCCCCGGGCTTGGCGGTCATATAGGGAAACCTACCAAACCCACAAATTTCTGAAAACTAGACACCCGGGGGAGTCCAGCGAGGTATGGCTTGCATGGGTCCCCCAATGTTTTCCTACCCAAAATCCCCTGCAAACCTCAAATTTAGCTGAAAAAATAACTTTTACCTCAAATTCCTGTGTGGGAAAGTTCTGGAATCTACGTGGATCCACAAATTTACTACCACCCAGTGTTCGCCCAGGTCTCCCGATAAAAATGGTACCTCACTCGCGTGGGTGGGTCATGTACACGCGACAGGCAAGGGTCCAAAACCTATTGAGGAGACATCAAAATTACCTATCACAAAACAACCTGGATTTGCACAGGGTGTCACCTGGGTTTTTGACCCCGGGTTCGGCGGCCATCTTGGGAAACTTCCAAACCCACACATTTCTGAAAAGCAGACACCCGGGAGAGTCCAGCGAGGTATGGCTTGCGTGGATCCCCCAACATTTCCCTTCCCAGAATCCCCTGCAAACCTCAAATTTAGCTGAAAAAAATCACTTTTTTCTCACATTTCTGTGTGGTAAAGTTCTAGAATCTGCGTGGATCCACAAATTTCCTCCCACCCAGCGCTCCCCCAGGTCTCCCGATAAAAATGGTACCGCACTTGTGTGGGTAGGCGAAGTGGCTGAAACAGGAAATGGCCCAAATAGTATTGTGGAGACTTCAAAATTACCTATAACAAAACTAACTGGTTATGGGGGGGGCACCTGGTTTTTTGGCCCCGGGCTTGCCCCATCTAGGGAACCCTACCAAACCCACATGCTTTTGAAAACTAGACACCCTGGGGAGTCCAAAGAGGTATGGCTTGCGTGGATCCCCCAACGTTTCCCTACCCAGAATCCCCTGCAAACCTCAAATTTAGCTGAAAAAAACATATTTTCCAGATATTTTTGCGTGGAATCACCATGCTGGCACAAATGTCCTACCACCCAGCGTTCCCCTTGTTCTCCCAAGTAAAATGATACCTCACTTGTGTCGGTGTCCAAAGCAGAACTGGCTAAAAACGTATTTTAAAAAAAATGTAGCGCTTAGAATTCTCGGTGCTATACTCTAAATCCCTATGTTTTGGGCTCTTCCTAGTCACAGGCCTTTGGCCCACCCACACAAGTGAGGTATCATTTTACTCGGGAGAACAAGGGGAACGCTGGGTGGTAGGACATTTGTGCCGGCATGGGGATCCCACGCAAAAATGTATGGAAAAAGTGATTTTTTTTCAGCTAAATTTGAGGTTTGCAGGGGATTCGGGGTAGGAAAGCGTTGAGGGACCCACACAAGCCATACCTCGCTGGACTCCCCGGGGTGTCTAGTTTTCAGAAATGTGTGGGTTTGGTAGGTTTTCCTAGAGGGCCGCCGAGCCCGGGGCCAAAAACTCATGGTACACCCCTTGCAAAACCAGGTTGTTTTGTAATAGGTAATTTTGATGTCTCCTCAATAGGTTTTGGGCCCTTGCCTGTCGTGGGTACTTGACCCACCCACGCGAGTGAGGTATCATTTTTATCGGGAGACCTGGGGGAACGCTGGGTGGGAGGAAATTTATGGATCCACGTAGATTCCAGAACTTTCCCACACAGAAATTTGAGAAAAAAGTGATTTATTCAAGCTAAATTTGAGGTTTGCAGGGGATTCTGGGTAGGAAAACGTTAGGGGACCAATGCAAGCCATACCTCGCTGGACTCCCCCGGGTGTCTAGTTTTCAGAAATGTGTGGGTTTGGTAGGTTTCCCTAGATGGCCACTGAGCCCGGGCCAAAAACTCATGGGACCCCCCTTGCAAAACCAGGTTGTTTTGTGATAGGTAATTTTGATGTCGCCTCAATAGGTTTTGGGCCCTTGCCTGTCGTGGGTACTTGACCCACCCACGCGAGTGAGGTATCATTTGTATTGGGAGACCTTGGGGAACGCTGGGTGGGAGGAAATTTGTGGATCCACATAGATTCCAGAACTTTCCCACACAGAAATTTCAGAAAAAACTGATTTTTTCAGCTAAATTTGAGGTTTGCAGGGGATTTTGGGTAAGAAAACATTAGGGGACCCAAGCAAGCCATACCTCGCTGAGCTCCCCCGGGTGTCTAGTTTCCAGAATTGTGTGGGTTTGGTAGGTTTCCCTAGATGGTCGCCGAGCCCAGGGCCAAAAACTCATGGGACCCCCCTTGCAAAACCAGGTTGGTTTGTGATAGGTAATTTTGATGTCGCCTCAATAGGTTTTGGGCCCTTGCCTGTCACGGGTCCTTGACCCACCCATGCAAGTGAGGCACCATTTTTCTCAGAAGACTTTGGGGAACGTGGGGTGAGTGGAAATTTGTGGATCCACGCAGATTCCAGAACTTTTTACCACAGAAATGTGAGGAAAATGTGTTTTTTTTGACAACTTTTTAGGTTTGCAAGGGATTCTGGGTAACAGAACCTGGTGAGAGGCAGTCAAGTCACCCCATTATGTATTCCCCTGGGTGTCTAGTTTTTAAAAATTTATAGTTTTGCTAGGTTTCCCTAGGTGCCGGCAGAGCTAGGGTTCAAACACTACAGCTAGGCACTTTGCCAAAAAAGGGTCATTTTTCACTGTGAAGTTGTGGTGTGTCCACGTTGCGTTTTGCGCCGTTTCCTGTCGCGGGCACTAGGCCTACACACACAAGTGAGGTACCGTTTTTCTCGGAAGATTTTGGGGAACGCGGGGTGAGTGGAAATTTGTGGATCCACGCAGAATGCAGAACTTTCCACCACAGAAATGTGAGGAGAATGTGTTTTTTTTGACAGTTTTTTAGGTTTGCAAGGGTTTCTGGGTAACAGAACCTGGTGAGAGGCAGTCAAGTCACCCCATCCTGTATGCCCCTGGGTATCTAGTTTTTAAAAATGTATAGGTTTGCTAGGTTTCCCTAGGTGCTGGCAGAGCTATTGTTCAAAAACTACAGCTAGGCACTTTGCCAAAATAGGGTCATTTTTCACTGTGAAATTGTGGTGTGTCCACGTTGCGTTTAGTGCCATTTCCTGTCGCGGGCACTAGGCCTACCCACACAAGTGAGGTACCGTTTTTCTCGGAAGACTTTGGGGAACGCGGGGTGAGTGGAAATTTGTGGATCCACGCAGATTCCAGAACTTTCCACCACAGAAATGTGAGGAAAATTTGGTTTTTTTAAACAATTTTTTAGGTTTGCAAGGGATTTTGGGTAACAGAACCTGGTGGGAGGCAGTCAGGTCACCCCATCCTGGATTCTCCTGGGTGTCTAGCTTTCAAAAATGTATAGGTTTGCTAGGTTTCCCTAAGTGCCGGCAGAGCTAGGGTTCAAAAACTACAGCTAGGCACTTTGCCAAAAAAGGGTCATTTTTCACTGTGAAATTGTGGTGTGTCCACGTTGCGTTTTGCGCCGTTTCCTGTCGCGGGCACTAGGCCTACCCACACAAGTGAGGTACCGTTTTTCTTGCAAGACTTTGGGGAACGCGGGGTGGGTGGAAATTTGTGGATCCACGCAGATTCCAGAACTTTCCACCACAGAAATGTGAGGGAAATGTGGTTTTTTTTAACAATTTTTTAGGTTTGCAAGGGATTGTGGGTAACAGAACTTGGTGAGAGGCAGTCAAGTCACCCCATCCTGGATTCTCCTGGGTGTCTAGTTTTCAAAAATATATAGGTTTGCTAGGTTTCCCTAGGTGCCGGCAGAGCTAGGGTTCAAAAACTACAGCTAGGCACTTTGTAAAAAAGGGTAATTTTTCATTGTGAAAATGTGGTGTGTTCACGTTGCGTTGTGAGCCGTTTCCTGTCATGGGCACTAAGCCTACCCACACAAGTGAGGTACCATTTTTATCGGGAGACTTAGGGTAATTCAGATTTGTAAAGCAACTGTTATTACCTATTGACTTTCGATGCATTTCTGCCTTCCAAATGAAAGACAATGTGTAAAAAAGAAGTAATTTTGAAAAATGATCGATAATTCTCATGCTAGTATGAGTATTCCCAATTTCGGAAATGTGCAAATATCTACTGTTTCTAAACTCTATATTTTGTTCCCATTTTAGAAATACATAGGTGTCTTTCATACCGATTTTTCCATGTATACATTTTCCCAGAATAATTGCTATATACCCGGTACATAATAAAAAACCACTGCAAGTCGCTGCTCAGTTTTTGGCTCTGGGTTCGTCGGGTTCTTGGTGAACCTACAAGTCCTATATATCCCCACAACCAGAAACGTCCAGCAAATGTAGCGGTATATTGCTTTCAAAGAGTTGTCATAATTAGAAGAAGTTACATGTGAAAACGTTGACACAAAAGGCTGTTTTCTTCAATTATTTTTCAATTTTTCCTATATTTAACTGTTAGTTTCCATAAAGAAACCTTGAAGAATCTACACAAATGACCCCTTGCTAAATTCATAATTTTGTTTACTTTTCCAAAATGTATAGCTTTCCAGGATCCATTATTGCTTTTATACCCATTTCTACCATTAACTGGAAGGAGGTTGAAAGCACAAAAAATAGCAAAAATAGGCAATGTCCCTGAAAAATGCCAAAACTGTGTAAAAAAATGTGGTTTTCTGACAAAAGTCTGCTTGTCCCTGAAAGCTGGGAAGATGGTAATTTCAGCACCACAACCCCTTTTTTGATACCATTTGCAGGGAAAAAACCAGACGCTTTCATCTGTAGCCCTTTTTTCGCATTTTTCCCCCAAAAAACAAAATTTAGCTGTATTTTGGCTAATTTCTGGGTCCCCTCCAGGGGAATCCACAAACCCTGGGTACCTTTAGAATCCCCATGATGTTGGAAAAAAAGGACGCAAATTTGGCGTGGATACCTTACGTGGTCAAAAAGTTACAGGGGCCTAAGCGCGAACTACCCCAAATAGCCAAAAAAAGGCTTAGCACAGTGGGGGAAAATGCCTAGCAGCGAAGGGGTTAAAGCAATAAAAGCAGTATTACATAAAATAAAACATACAATAGCAAACTTATTATGGCGATTTCATTACTTTACTATTGGAACATTTTTTAAATTTTGCTTTTTAGAGTTATAAGAATTATTTAAAGTGAACATACAGAAAGAAGAAAAAGAAAGTAAGAAAAAATAGTACAGAATAAAAGAAGCAAGACATTAGAAAAATGTATTAAAAAATATAACATTATTTAAACAGCTGAGCAATTGGATACAAATATAGTTAAGAGGCAAACGTGGCAAACCACTACTAAATTACTTTTATTTTCTAATGAGAAGTATCTATCCTGTGATTATATGATTCAACTAAGACTGATGTGACAATTTTGAAAAGTCTTTCTAACACAAAGGTATTTGCCTGAAAGCAACAGTAAAAAACAAGTCCAATAAATTGGCATTAACAGTAGAGTTGCAATCAGAAAAGATTAATGAAATGCAAAACAACATATTTAAATGAACGGGAAACATTACATTGCAAAGTTTTGAAGGATTCAGACCATTCCATGATCCAAAATGAATTTAACACATTTACGTAAAAAATAACATATGAACAAATGTGCCATTTTTACTTTAACATGACCAACAAATATTAGAAATATAATTATCCATTTAAAAAATATAAAAATCAATAAGAAGGAGCCTAAAAAGAAAGATAAAGTAATATGTGTGTAATTAGAAGTTTGAGCAATGTGAGGCACATTTTTTCCCATATTTATAATGCAACTGATTATTCTCAATATACTGATTTTGAGAAAGCAAACTGATAACCCATGTATTCAATTGCTTTTCTGACCTAGTGGGCATGCTGTTTCCCTGTACCCATTAAGTGCAAGAATGCCCTTAGCGGTAATCGCTGTGCTTTACAAGACTCATGCCACACCAGCATAATTGTTTACTTTTATCCTAAGAAGTCCCCCAGGTGAATGAAAGTCTTGGAGAAATTATGAAATACCAGGGTAATTTGACCTAGAACTACAGATTCCAAAGGTAATTCCTAAATTCTCAGGGGAATCTTGGGATTCAATCAGCAATCCATGTTAATTCTGCACCCCCAGAGTTAACGGGACCCTCAGTATTGTGAACTCTGTGGGTTCAAAATTAACACCAATGTGCCTGGCACACTCATAATGAGGCCCTGAATAGTGATTTGTGCAAAGTATTTGGAACTTAATGTGTTGTACATTACTTCTCCATAGTTGACATTAACAACAAATATACTGCCTTCTCTATATGTTGTAAATGATAAATGTAATAAAATGTCCTGATGTACTGCATAGAGAAAGACTGTCCCTGTCTAACACAGAA
Organism: Calotriton arnoldi; assembly: GCA_963921515.1. Classification (NCBI taxonomy): domain Eukaryota; kingdom Metazoa; phylum Chordata; class Amphibia; order Caudata; family Salamandridae; genus Calotriton; species Calotriton arnoldi. The sequence continues at coordinate 105,818 of CAWUFW010015242.1, forward strand.
GGCAAGCAAGTTATTTGGATAAGTGCCACAAACTATAATACAAAAACTGCTGACAAGTAAAGAAAAGTATTCCTTACTTCAAACATCAGAAAATGTAAAGGTAAAATAGTATTTTGCACTGCTCCACAACATGATTACATTTAGAAAACCATAATTTGGAAGACACTATTTTATTGATACCTATATGTAACTAAACCAATGCACCATGTTTGTGATTTTTAAAGACAAAAACAATTAATACAAATCCATTAACACTAATGCCATCACCTAATGTTTCACACCTGACGGAAAATGCATTTGGGAAGGTAATTTAACTGAGTGAAATATTCATGCTTTTCACTAGGTACACTAACTTTAATTCTATTTATTTACGCGCAATGCATGCATCAAATAGTCACTGTGGAATCACAATTGCACCAAGATGGTTTTAAAAAACAACTTTCCATCTTTCTCATCACTGCAGTCTTGTTTTTTAAAATGTCTAATAATGCAACTATCCAGTCAGATGGGGCTACTTTAAAAATGTCAATGGTGTGTGTTATGAAATCCAAAAGAAGCTCTCCATCTCTGCTGCCGTGGACATAGCATTCTGAAATGTCCATTTCAGATGGTAAATGGTAATATTCATAGTTAACTCTTTGCTCATCTAGAATTGTCTTCACATCCCAAGAAGTGATGAATGAGACCGTATCATCCTTGACACAATACTGGCCATGTTTCTTCCATAATGTGTCCCATCCACTGTTTCCTGTGAAGGGGAAAATAAAGTTTATTATACGTAGTAAGTCATGTTCTATAAAACAATGTTGAATGCTTGAAGAGAAATTAAAGAGATGCACAGACCAGAAATTGACTTACTCATAATCAGACTCATACACTGCACTGCTTGTGTGGAAATCCGCAGGATAGGACAAACATTGCTACAACCTAAACTTAAACTATGAGGTCAAAGGAGAATTCTCAGTTTCAGAATGGCTCGACTCCTTATAGTTTTTGCTACAAACCTGCAGCAGTGGGACTCTTTTCACTGTAGAGCCTTGCAAGTTCCTGAATACCTTCCAAACGAGGATAAGGGCTGATCCCAAAATGTGGACCCAAGTGACTCTCAGATTTGAGGTATTTCTATACCAACCTGCAAACCTATGGCTCACACACCTTTTGTGCCCCACTTCATGTGCAAAAGCAAGAAGCAGCTACATGATGCTGTGACATAGTTTTTTTCAGTTATTTTGATGAAATAGGCATTGTTATCGGGGAGACAGATGGTGGCAAAGTGAGCCACAGATAGTGCTGCTCAGCTCTCCTGCCAGTCCCACACCATGTAGATCCATGATTGTCTTTTCACCTAGGGAGGAAGAAAGTGAGAGGACTGAAGCTAGTTTTGCCATTTTCAATAGCCATATATCTACCTTCAGTGGGTGACATCAGCAACCATCAGTGTCATGGTTGCACCCAGGGGAGGCAACAGCGGCAGGCATGCCTTCCAAACCCTAGGCAGCGAATGCTCCAGTTGAAGCTCAAGCAAATAGAAAGGTGACGATTTAGCAACCGGAATCAGCCATTCAAGAATGGACAACAGGTGCTTGAGTACCTGTCCAATTGAGCCAGTCTTCCAACCGATGGCATAGCCAATGTTTAGGATTCCCCGGTCAATTCATGCCTCTGTGATGCCATGCAAGAGAACACAGCGACAGAAGTTGTTGTGATATCAGTGCACCAGCTCCATGAGAAGAACTCAGATTCACCTGGATTTGGATTTAAGGTCACAGGCAAGGGCTACATAGAGAGGCAAGATGGATTGGAATGACAAAAATGTATCCAGCAAAGCCGCTTGTTCAGCAACAAACAGAGACACAAATGTTGCACTCAATTCTGATAGAATAGCATTGCTCTCTTCCGATTCTTTTCAAATTCTTTTCAAATTAATTCACCTGAGAAACGAAAGCAATTCACTAATGTTGAAACAGACTCAGAAACCTTCAAAGGAAGCTTGAGTTCCACTGATAAGATAACCACCCTGAATTATAAAAACGATGAGCACATCCTCAAAGGTTGGACTGATGCACACTTGGTACCCCATTCTCTAAGTGCTAGACCATAAACTTAAACTAGGTCTTTAAAGGAGCCTACATACACTTGATGCTTTACTTCTTTTCAGAGGGCTAAATGGTGCCAGCGACTCTTCTGAAATATAATATATTCTTTACTCTAGACAGGTGGTCAGGGGTAAAACAGCACTAGATATGCTCGAAGCCTGGCCTAACAATGTTTCCATTGGAAAATGGCTGCTCAAACATACAAATAAGAGAGACGATCCAAATATGATTGACTGTAAGAAAGGAGTAACTAGACTGCAGGGCAAACCATATATGATGTTGCAAAATCCTCAGACTCTCTGCAGTAAAACCAGTATCAGCACAGAAGTGTAAAGAGCCTAGTGAGACAGAGTCAACCATCTTTGACTGATTGTTCCAGCATTTTGATCACCTGATGTGGGAATGACTCATTGGGCAATTCTGGTTTACCAATTCATTAAAGCTCCGGCAACTTAAGGAAATTTCATGATGACACACAGATGAAATAACTTTCCTTGGGGACCATCTTTCAACTGATTCTGATACATAGACATGAGCCATTTGTACACTATATGAAGGCCAAGCCTGATAAGCTGAAGAACTAATAGTTCTTAGCAGAGGTGGCTAGAAATATCTGCATCCTGACTGAGCAGATGGCTGAATCTGAAAAATGCACTGCAGAGACCGAGGAAGAAACAGTACGGATAACTATGTCAGTTCAAGGCATGAGTGACAAGTTCAGAAAATCCAATGCAAAAATTGAAGATCTAGAGAACCAAAAGTGGAGGGATAATCTTCAGGTGTTTGGTATTCCAGAAGGGCAGGAGGGGAATGTCCCCAGCAATACATTATACACTTATTCCAAAACGCATTTCCTGACCTAACTGACTTCGGTTTAGACTACCAAATTCAATATGCCCATTGGCTTAATTTGGCTATAAATTTGCATTTTAATTTGCTCACCACTACCAGATAAAGACCCATTTTGATAAATATTGGTAACTCTTTATTATGACACGCAACCTATCTGAAGGCACACCCTACTAACTCAATCCTGTTTAGCACTACATCTTTTTTTGGTTGATCTGGTTACTGCCATTTAACATTTTGTGCATTGGTGGCGACAATGCACAATGATTGAACCATTGAAAACAGCAAGGGCACAGGTTTATTTGCAGAAACCCACCAGACTGAAGAATTAGAGACTTGGCCATACTTACTTTTGTACTACAGAAGTAGAAGTTACTGACATTTTGAAACAATGGGAGGAATTAAAATAAATTAGTCTTCAAGAAATAGACATGGAAACTATAGTATTGATGTAGACTGAACAAGAGGTATATTCATGGCAGCTTACATACTGGCACAGGGAATAATGGTGTATATAATCTGCGAGGTAATGCAGGGATTTTCACACTAAAAAAGGGAGAGAGGGGCAAAATATGTTTGTACTCTTGTTGACAGAAGGGAGTGAATAAAAATAAATGTAAACAAAGCAGAATGGAGGCTCTTAGCTATGAATTTATTATTACATGGCAACTAGAAAGTTAATATGCTGTAATGTATGTGGTTTAAATAGCTCCCTAAAATGACTGCTAGTTAAAGTAGAAAGTAGGATGTACAAACTACACATTTTCTGCTTAGTGGAGACAAATACCATTTATAAAGATTGCTCTGCTTTTCACCACTTGGATTATAATCTAGTTGAATGTATGTCACAATGAATATCTATCTGAGGAGTGATTGTCTTATCTCTAAGACAGTGTTCAAGTTGGCTGCTGACCGATATGATACATGGGTCATAACCCAGCCAGAGATGGAGCATGTTCTACATGGCATATGTGTAATTTATAATAATATGGATGATCCTCAAACTATTGATAGACTAATTTTAAGATTGAAAGCTTAACCAGGGGAGTTAGACATACTTAGCAATTTCTGTTGCATGCTGGAATATAAAATTGACTCTACTCATCATGCCTCATACTAGATGTCAAGCGCTTGCAATGTAATACAAGCGCTGATGAAAGTTCATGGTCTTATTTATTTCTGCCAAGCGCTGAAAAGAGATGAAACAGTCTACACTTATTACTCCCTCTCAATAAACATTACTCCTATATTGATTTGGGTCTAGCACCACATAAAATAGCATTCAATGCTTGTATTGAAATCTCCCCTAAAGTGATATTTATCACGATCATCTTATTTATTCCTCAAGGGAAAGCAGAAATGTAATAACTAATGCTCCCCTTTCCTTGATCTTGAATACAAAAGGGTTTCTAACCGCCCCACATGAGCTTCTGACTAATAACATAGGGGCATATTACCAAGGATTTTTATCACAAAGCGTGCTTAGTGCTGTCTTTTTTATCGCCGGCTATCGCTGGATTTCATCGCGGAGATAACGCGTTATTATCAACGCTTATCTCCAAGGCGATAAAAAATCCAGCGATAGCGGCGAAACCCAGCAATAGCGCGAGAAATTCAGCGATAAATTCACTGCGCTAATGGAAAGCTTGCTAATAGGCAGGTGAGGACTTAACCTTACAATCCACCTCCCATTGACAAAGATGGTTAAGTCAAGTTTTTATCAGGTGTTAAATTCCAGCGATAATCGCGGTTAGCGTGACTTTTTTATCGCTTCGCGGGCATTGCTAATAGGGGGTAGTTGTGTTAGCGGCTGTTTCTGTTGACGTTTGGTTGGAAACGCCTACTTTGCATGTCATTAGCGATAAATATCGCTGACATGCAAAGCGGCACCAAAACAGTCGCTTTCGCCATAAAGCTGTCGCTAACAGCTGTTAGCGACTGCTTGCTAATAGGGCGATAGAAATATCGCTGCTTTAGCGGCAAAAAGTGCCGCTAAAGAGGCGATACCGCCCTTGCTACTATGCCCCATAGATTGTTAAAACTCTCAAAGCATATTTCAGGGGAGTTACTATAACATTTTTCTCCAATCGAAACAGGATACAAAGTAAAAGAGAGGAAATCATTTATTCAAATCTATTGACAATAGAAATGGAACTTACTAGATTAATATAGAGCAAAGCTCTATGAGACAAAATATATTCTTCTGCAAGTGGTTGAATATAAAACAAAAAATGGCCATTCACTTAGGGTCATTCACTGAGGGAACAAGCTGCTTTTGCCTATAAAATTGCAAGGGAGCAGATTATGAATATGGCAAATCAGTTGGTACAGCCAAGGCTTATAAAAGTAAAGAAAAATTGAATAAAACCATTACATATTTCATCAAGTTAGTCAGGGAGGCACTGTCTCTCAACCAAAGAAGATACCCAAAACAGTTCCTAATCTTTTACCAAACACTGTGTAGTATATATAGTGAGGACTCAGAATGTTCTCCTGACTCAATAGTCTTAATCAAAAACTGGTAATAAGATGAAGCTAAATAAAATAAAAACTAGCCTATTAGATGCTGATATCTTCCTGGAAGAGATTAGATCTGCCATTCTATCCTTACCATCTGGGAAAAGTGCTGTAAATAATGGAATTCCTATTGAATTTTATAAAGCATTTATAGATCAATTAGCACCTATACTTTTGTAACTATCATTGGTATAGAACATTTAGGGAAAGCACTGGACGGTTGAGGTTTGGTCCCCCATAATCTAAGCACAGTTTGATTACAAATAATCTAATGCGCTGATGATATTGTGGTCATGGATCACACCAAGTCAGGTTTGCAAAGTGCTTTAAACGCTTTGGGTAGATATAATAAGGCGAACCATTTACTGGTAAATCTGTCCAAAACTAAAGTCCTGATATTCAGGAGTTACCACAGGAAGAAGTTGGCAACATGGCAGTTGGGAGGTCAGACCATTTCCACAGCAAGGCATTATAAATACCTGGGTGAGTGGTTCAGTGAAACTGGTTCTGCAGTAGACCAAGTCAAAGATCTTAATAGGAAAGCAGCAGCCATTACTTATGGAATTGGCCACTGAATCACTTATTAAGTAGCGCATCAGCTGCACCCATTTTAAGAGTTATAAAGGCAACTTTACTACCAGCACTGCAGTATGGGCATCTTGCTTATTCTGGCGCGATGGACGTTGCGTTAGAGCAATGTCACATTAGAGCATATAAAAAAATATTCCAGCAACCGCGACACGTCCGATGCTCCAGGTTAAGACTTGAGCTAGGGGTAATAATTCAATAAATCAACTGTAAGGCTTCCTTGTTAAAATATTTTATCAGGTCTAGGGGGGCCCCCAAGCATTCATTAAAAATTATTTGAAAGCGATTTATAAAAAACAGGGCCAACCATGGTCTAGTGAACTTAACAAGGCGATTCTGTTATTCAAGATTGAGGAGTCCATTCTGGGGGATGGTGCCATCCCTTATCGGGCATGGAAGACAGCTATTAACAAGCAAATGAAAGAGCCCTTCTGGGAACAGGATTTACGGTCCACTGAAACTCAAGGATGGGCTCAGCCCCTAACGGATTCATATCATGTTGGGAAGCCTCAAAAATATTTTTATGATCTCATTAATGCAAATACTCGGGACCAAATCCTTTATATGAGAGTGCTTGCATTACCAATAAGAGATTTCAACCCGCATTGGGCTGGCGGCGGGGGTGATTTTATGTGTAGGCTATGCAACAATTATCAGGAGTCATGGTTTCATCTGTTATGCTGTTGCCCTGCCCTAGATCACCAAAGGAGACTACTGCTAAAACCTATTTTTTTGGCAGAGGGAGTTCGCTCTTGTGCACAGGCATCAGCCTTTTGCTTTAGCAGCAGCTCACCCTGGGGGCTGGGGAGATGTGCTAATTTGTGAACATCTTAAATAAATTAATGTTCAACACCCGGGCGATAGCTTTTCTTCCGAAATATTGTCTGTAATTAATTTACCCGTTCTGTAGGAGTGTAAGTTAGAGCCGTTCGGAAGGACAGTGGACACCTAGTACAGGTGGGGCCCAGTGGTGAGGTTTAATCCTGCTTAGACGGAACTCCTGGGATTTATGGCTCCCAACTGCAGAACTGGAGCTCTAAGTTAGGCAAGATAAGAATGCAGCAAGCATTTCGTCCTTCCAGATTGAATTATCCCACCGGCCCCCAAGTAAAGGACTTAGGCATTATTTTAATCTGGCTCACGTTAATATAAATTAGATCTGTGTATATACTCCTGACTTTGTTTTAGGAATATTTAATATTTTATTTGAATTTTAGTGATAATGAGGATGATGTACCACTTTCATGATGGAGTTGACCCATTTCGTCTGGGTTAGAACTAGGCACTTGCATTTTAATAAGGGCACTGTATAGGTTACATGCAGAATGGACTATCATTGATTACATTGTTAATAAGTCTATGAAAATGTAGTGTTTCATGTTGTCAGATTCTAATGATTTTATGTCTATTTTGTTATGGTTTTAATTAACTATACAATAAATAAATACAAATATAAAAAATACAAATGGTATAGAACATGGATCTGAAATACCATTTCATAGAACTCAATCAATATTGCAGTTTCTTTTTAAAAAGGGGGAAGCCTGCTGAAGACATAGGATCGTACTTACCTATATCACAAAGATGCTAAAAAATATGTAAAAATCTTAGCCACTCACCTTTTTTCATTATTGAGGTACTTGTTAGTCCAGAGCAACATGGCTTTATACCTGGACGTGATATTACCATTCACCAAAATGAAGCAATCTCATTGTTTGATGCTGCTTTAATAAATTAGTTGGAATGATCCTCCTAGATGCAGAGAAGGATTTTGATAGAGGTTTGTGGCCATTCTTATGGGCCGCCTTGAGTATGATGGGATTCAATGTGAAATTTGTGAACAGTTTCCAGGTACTTCACAAAAAAAAAAAAAGGAAAAGTCTAGTGTTCCAATTATTCCTGATTAACAGAGGCACCTGCCGGTGCTGCCCAATGTCCCCATTGCTGTTTGCAGTTTATCTTGAACTCTATCTACATTGGTAAATGGATAACACATTCAATATCCCCATCATGATCAGTGTGGTCAGATTTCAAATCACTGCACATTCTGATGACGTGGCCATCTATTCTACTGATGCCATCAAACCTATTTCTGATATCGAAGGCATTGGCATAGTATCTCGGTATAAACAGGAGACTATTAAAATACAGATTATTCTGAATTACAAACCAGGGGGAAACATTGGTTCATAACTGATGATGCAACATGTTAAATGAATATTCAAAATGTGTCACTGGGACCGGTTACAGATTAGTTTCATTAGACAATATAATATTGTGAAAATGAATCTTTTTTGTTTCATGCAATCCTACTGCTTTTGCCCCCAAAAATTTTTAGGCAACTAGAATTAGCCATTGGCAGCTTTATATGGGGTATCAGAAAGCTAGAAGATTTATCCGATTCATAAAGCTAAATCCGAAAAAGTGTGGATGGGCCTTACCAAACTTTAAGATGTACTTCTGGGCATCCTTTGGTTGGTGTATTTGCTCTCTTCTAATGGAGAGAGGGGATAGAAAAGTGCTGTCTACATAGGAATTTGTCATGGGCATGGAAACCAGTAGTTGTTTTAGTTAAGAGTCTAATTACTTTAAATGACTGAAGTTTAAGACAATTCAAGATACCTGGAAAATATGATGTATTTGGGGCAAAAGTTATATCACTAATATCAACTCATACACACAGATTTGGAGTAACACTTTTTTCCTTATTTTGTTTTGCGATTTTATTCATCACAAATGGCACAGAATTGGCCTGACAGCCATTGGTCAGTTTTTCTCAGATGGTATGTTTCAAACATTCTCTGATGTTCAGGCCAAGTCTCCAGCAACATCTCAGGAGTCTGTCCACAGATGAAGATGGCCACCTCAATGCAAAGCTCTGGTGGCCTGCGGGGAAACTGAAGTCCAAGAGATGTTCTAACTGGCACAAGACACATATCAGTTATGGAAACGGGTAGGTGAAAATTAGGAAGCCCTGAGGAGAGCTTCTCTATATATAGCCTGCCACCAGTGAACGACTGGGAACCAGAATGAGGAAGCTGCAGTTCACTCAATGAGGTGGTGGTGTGGTGGACCACACCCAGACAATGAACTGCAGCCAGGTACTGGCACAGCGTACAGAGGAGTGTAAAGAAGATGTCTCACAAGACTGCAAGGGCAGGCATTTACTGGACAAGAATCCCTTTCCATGTGCCCTTCAATTCCATCAGCCTTTCAATCTCATCAGCCTGGGAAGCACTACATTTTCCAGCATTGTGCATAACTGCGCCATTTTCAAGTGGTCTCAAGGAAAGGCACCGGACCCTTCTGTGAGAACATGCATTGTCATTGCAGTGATCCACCGGCTCCCTCAACAGAAGCACCCATCCCCCACCATCAGGAGTAGGTCTTACGATACCTATATGTGTATTGAGGTCCCACATTAACTCACCAGCACCTTCCCCAGTTGGATCATCGGTTGGGGGTACAATGCTTGTCATTGAAAGGGGAACAAAGAAAGTGTGACAAAGACCACCAATGGTCCAATACCAATGACCTTTACTCCTAAAGAGGGAACATGGAATCAAATGAAACAACATTTATTAAGTGCGTAGCTACCCGTGGGCATCCCAGCGCTGGGACAGTAACAAGAGGAAATTACAGCACACTTAGGGGAAAAGCCAAGTCTTCAGTAGCTTCCGAAAGGCAAGATGGCTGGGTTTCTTCCGTAGCAGAGGGGGAGGGAATTCCACAGCTTAGCAGCATTGTAAGCGAATAAGCGACCGCCACTTCTGGCCCTCTTAATCCTGGGAAGGGCGGCCAGGTAAAGATCGGCTGAGTGCAGACTCTGTCTGCCGCGTAAGGCTGGACCATGGAATTGTTGATAGAAGGGCCATTTCCTGTTAACATCTTGTGGGCAATGCACATGGCCTTAAAGTTAACTCTCTCCCAAACAGGGAGCCAGTGGAGGGACTTCAAGGCGGGCTTTGCAGATTGCCGGTTCGGAGCTCCCCACGTGCAACCTCGCAGCAGAGTTTTGCACCGTTTGGAGTTTTTTAAAGATTGAGACCGGAGCTCCGAGGTAGAGGGCATTCCCGTAATCCAGGCGGGAAAGAATGAGTGTCTGAACCATAAGCTTTCTCGCCTGGAAGGGAAGGAGAGGAAGCACTTTACGGAGCATCCTAAGGATGCCGTAGCAGGAAGCCACGACCTTCCTTGCCTGGACCATAAAGTTGAGATCTTGATCCAGCCAGATACCCAGACTCTTCATCTGGGCCTTAGAGTCCGGGGGGGGAGGCCATGCAGGCTGGCCATAGAACATCTGCATTGAATAGGGGTGGATTGCCAAGGAGCATCAACTCGGTCTTGTCACCATTTAGTTTTAAGTATGACTGATTCATCCATTTGACTACCTCCTCCAGGCAAGGACGAAGGCCGATAGAGGCATTATCAGGGTTGTTTAGAGCTACGACCACTTGGGTGTCATCCGCATAAGTCACTATATGAACCCCAAAAGGGAGCACGATCTCTGCGAGCTGGGTCTATAAACATTGAAAAGGAGCGGACTAAGGGACGACCCCTGAGGGACTCCGCAATGGAGTGGCAGGGGTTTTGAGTTGATATCACCCTCAAAAACCTGGAAGAATCTCTCTTCCAAGAATGATTGTAGCCATGTTGGAGCCACTCCGGTCACTCCCAAACTTCTGAGTCGGTGGATCAGAATTTGGTGGTTGACCGTGTCAAAGGCTGCGCTGAGGTCCAGGAGAATAATTGCTGTTGAACCTCCGGCGTCAAGGATCTTTTTAGATTCTTTGACAACTGCCAACAGAGCAGTTTCAGTTCCTTGGGCCGAGGGGAAGCCGGTTTGGGAGGGGTGAAGGAGGTTGTGTGATTCAAAATATGTCGAGAGTTCTGCGTTGACATATTTCTCCGCAATTTTACTAATCCCCGGGAGGAGCAAGATAGGACGGAAATTACTCAGTGCTCTGGATCCAGACCAGGTTTGTTTAGGTGAGGCTTTACCATCGCTCTCTTCCACAAAGGTGTGACAACCCCAGAGGCGAGTGAGGCATTAATAAAGTCAAGGATGGTCGGGAAAACTATTTCGGACACTTGTTTCAGAATGTTAGATGGAGCTGGGTCTCTAGGCGACCCGCTGTTTACAAGTGTCGAGGTGGTTTGGAGTGATTCATGGTACATCGAGGGGAATGCCTCGAAGGAGTGACCTCTGCTATGCAGATCCATATCTTCTGAGTGGGCGTTGTTTAGGCTCTCCACCGGGGAGAAACAAAAGTAGATAGTTTGGATTTTATTATAAAAGTAGTCTGCGAATTTGTTACAATGTCGGCCAGTGGCATCAGGTCTATCCGGGGGTGAGGGGGCTTTAAGTAATGTTTTCGCTATGCCAAAAGTTTTGCGGAGGGAGTTGGCTGCCAGGAAAATTCTTTCCTCATAATATGAGGCCTGGGCCAATTTGATTTCAGCTTTGTATGATCTTATGGCTTCCCTGTATTCTGATTTCTTGTTTGGAGAGAAATCCTTTCTCCAGGCTCTTTCAAATTTCTTACACGTCTGTTTTAGCGGCCGGAGCTTAGGGAATAGCATGGTGTTCTGTTGGGACCTACTTTTAGTTGGGTAGGCTTCTTCGGGAGAATCTGATCTAAAGTGCTCTTGATCCAGTTATTGAATCTTTCGTTAGCAGCAATTGGATCATTATCAGTAGACGGCTTAGTGTTTTCTAACTCCCGTACCCACTCTTCTGCGGGGAGTTTGGGCCAGGAACGTGACAGAATTCTTATTGGCCTAGATGAAGGGGTGACATAGATGGGGGTCCAGGAAAAAGGGAAAAGGGAAACATGTGAAATATCTCTACAAAAGAGACTTTAGCCGAACCTGCATGACCTTCATAACTGATTTACTTGAATGATTTAGAGAATTTATTGAGAAGATGTGCTTCCCCACTACAAGGAGAGACCTTTTTGCATTCTACAAGTACTGCACAGAAGTTAGTGAGAATGCACTCCTGGGACTGGAGCTGTTGCTCAGCTCTGACACTGTGATCTCCATTTTTTTCCAACTTTAGTGGGGATATTGTGTACATCATAAACAAGAACTAGTTCTCTCAGACATATCATGATATGCTTTGTGAGCTAAGCAGAACCCTACCCCTGCTCCTCATATGTTAAAACCTACTGACCTTAAGGCTAACCTGTGAGCTTAAACAAGGTGTGAGAAATTGGGTTACTGGTTAAGGGAGGGTTGAAACCCTTCTCAAGCAGCAACCACAATTCTTGTCAGGGTGAAGCCACAAGCTTGGCAGAGCAGTCAGGCTTAACATAGAGGCAATGTATAGTGTAAAGTATTTATATAGCAATTCAAACAGTAATAAAGTAAAAATACATCAAAAGAAAAATTCCACAACAATTTAGAACAGGCATTTGCAATGCAATCGGTCTTGCCTTTGGGACCTTATATGTATTTAGCTATGCAGCACATTAGCCTGGGTGCTGAAACATCTACTGTTCTTTAACATGGAGGGAAAGTAAGCACCAAACTGCATGACACACCAGGTATGGGAACACTTGGAGATATATATTGCCTTTCAGCGGGAAATGGTATAGTCCAAAGCTCTGTTTTTAATATAAAATCAGGGCCTTCGGTGGTCATATCACTGAAAATACAAGATTTGGAAAAAATATTATTGTCTATGGGTGCTCGTGGAAGCGAATTTCTATGGACTGGAATCTAGAGAACGCTAAAGTGATTCTGGTATTTTACTGACCTCTGCTGGTCGTTTCCTATCAAGAAAGTTAAATAGAGGCAGTTGCCAGAAAAATTAAAAAAAGAAAGTCCCTCAGCAGAAAGCAATTCTGGTATTTTACTGACCTCTACTGGTCGTTTTCTATCAAGACAGTTTAATAGAGGCAGTTGAACAGAAAAAAAAAGTCCCTAAGCGGAAGCAGACAAGTCCTAGGGCTGATCTCCAAAGCCCACAAAGTACATACACATATAAGTATATACTAAAGTATATACAAGAGGTCTCGAATGCTTGACCTAAAAATAGAGTACATTTTGATAAATAATCACACCAACACAACCAAAATCTAATCAGTAGAAATGGATTTATGAATTTTTAAAGATTTTAAGTGAAAATTGCACCAAAGGTCGCAAAGCGCCACTCGTGGCTGTCTGGTTCTGCGAGACCAGGTGAAATTTACAAGTTAAAACCAACCGCGATGGAGCGCGTGTCAGATACAGGGACCAGGTTAGTCCAGCTGAAAAAGTTACCATCTCAGTCAAGCGTCAAGAGTTCCACTCATGGTGAAAAGGGCCACAAGGAGCAGGGAGAGTGTTGTGGGTTGTAGAAGTAGTGCAAAGGGCTGTCCGGACATCACAGACTTTCATTGCTGTAGCGCAAAGATCCTGTTGGTGTCTCAGGCCGTCAGGGCTGCGTTGGTGGTCGATGCTGTACAACAAAGAGTTGGTTCACTGGAACTTTGCATTGGTGGCTGGTGCAGTCAGCTAGGTCTAGGTGGGAACAGGCCCATTATCAGTCACGAAGAGTCAGAAAACTTCAGTGGAGCTCAACAGACCCACAGCAAAGGTTCAGGACCTAAGAGGTACTACTTAGGAGTCAGGAACTCATTCCAGCAGAGATCAGAAAGACTCAGGCAGGTCCAGTTGCAGGTCTAGTTGTAGGTCCAGGCAGCAGGTCAGCTTGGCAGTTGCAGGGAGTTTCTGGAGCTGGTTATGTCTAGGCCTGGGCGGTGAACTCTGCTCTGTTCGTGGAGTTTCCAGAATTTTCTGCACTCCACACTCCGCGTAACTCGCGGAGTGCAGAAAACTCCACTCCGCGTAGTGCAGCAGAGTTTTTTCCCCACTTGCGCTCGCCAACGGTAAGTTGGAGAATGCGAGCTGCCTCTCAGGTAGTATTTCTACCCGAGCAGAAGGAAGACATGATTTAATGGCAGTTTGCACCCCACTCTGCTGCTTGCCGAACTTTTCGGAGTCCGCGAACTCCGCCCAGGCCTAGTTATGTCCCTGTAGCTCAGAAAAGGAGGTCAGCTGGCTGACCCATGGCTATTGTGAGGGCCGCCTTTGCATTGGGTGATATTCTCTCTTAATAATTGTGATGTGATCTCCATACCTGAACGCCCCTAGTAAAGTGGCACTACATGTGTCCAGTGCCTGTAAATTAATAGCTACTAGTGGCCAGCAGCACCGATTGGACCTTCACTTAAGTAGCCCTTTAAACATGTCTCAGACGTGTCACTGCAGACTGTGTGTGCAGTTTTAAACTGCCATTTCGACCTGGCAAAAAAATCCTTTTGTGAGGCTCAAACTTTCCTTTTTAATAATAAGTCACCCCTAGGTTAGGCCCTGGACAGCAGAGTGTAGGGTGTAGTGTATTTAAAAAAAAGAACATGTACTTTTAAGTTTTACATGTCCTGGTAGTGAAAAACTCTTAAGTTCATTTTTCAGTATTGCAAGGCCTGCCTCTCCCGTAGGATAACATTGGAGTTAACTTATTGCTTTTAATAAGGATGTCTTCCAAATGGCAACAGTTCGTCTTTGAAACTGTATTGCAAAATCCTCTGGTATGGTGAAGTTGGATTTTGAATTACAATTTTGGAAATGCCACTTATAGAAAGTTGTTATTTTCCTGCCTTCGCCATTCAGTGCCTGCAGCATGCCTCTGGGTCACAAGACTGGGTGTAGTTGGCAGTTGGTCTTTGTGTATTTCGCCGAAACAGCCACATGCAATAGAGAGCTTAGATGTGCCTTGATGGGCCTTCACTTGCAGGATGGGAGGGCAGAGCCAGGCACAGCACTACTTATACCTCAATAGGCTTACAGTCTGATTTAGGTCTTGACTGATGGGATACTCATGATGGGATACTCGCGATACAAACGTGACAGATAACCCGTCCACCGTATTACAAGTGCATTGTATCATATGGTATCCGGTTATCAGGACTTCGCATTGCCCTCACAGCCCGTAGCCTCATCTGAACCACCACTGCACAACACATACTTGCCACAGGCTCTCACATCGCAAGCCCTTCATGCGTATGCAGCTACTTGGAACTGACGCATCGCCCAGGCTGCGCGACACAACCTCGATGCCAGACTTCAAAACGCAAGTGCCTCTTTGATGGGCTCCTTGATGGCGATTCAGGACCTCGTATCGCAGCCATGCAGCTCCTCTGAACCGACTCATCAACATCAACAGGGCCATTCATCCTCGACGCGGGACCTCGCAATGCTCCACAACCAGGCTTTCAGGTACACTTTTATAACATTTTAATATCTCAATTGCATGCCAGGCCATTTACTATCAGAGTTGCACGAAAAGTATCAAGAAATGTCACAAATTAAATACACTGCCATGGAATGAAAAGAAATAATCAGAATCTTGATCGGGGGGATGGAAGCGAGGAATCTGGAATTCAATTTTCTTTCTTATATAATTCAGGATTGGTACTGGACCCCACAAAAAACTGTTTACATCCAGCCTACTTCTCTACATGAACGGTTGGAGATGTGTTCAGGTGGGGTGTGATATAGTGCATGTTCTCAATGGTTGTTCAAACATACTTGTGCTGTGGCTTAGAATAGGGGATACTCTCAACAAAACCATTGATATTCCACTACCCCTAACGCAAAAATTGATCATGTTGCATGACATGACTGACTTCCCTTCTTTATATAAATAACATTTACTCTCCACAGAACTCACCATGGCCAAGATTTCTATTCTATGCCACTGGCAATTACCACACCACATGCTCATGATGAGTGGATAACTGAAATGTATGCAACTGTGTCATGTTAGAGGTTCATATACAAATTAGAGGATAATAGGGATGTTTATCTTCAATATGTTCACCCTTTCTCAATGATAACTTATAGATCCACAGATAGGGTAGGAACTGAGCTAGATCTTCTATTGGGATACTCCCTGCCCCCTCTCATACCCCCTCCCTCATTCACCATCTTTCTCCCCAAGCAACTTATCCTTAGCACAATCACATATATCATGTGTAATGACCACACAGCTGCAACGCTGTCTATTGCTCCCTACCTCGCCCACTAATGCCATGTCCATGTATGCACACAGCACGCTTTGTTTTCTTGTTTGGTTCCTGAACTTTGGTATTTTTGTTTTTTGTTCTTTTGTTGAAATGATGCAGGTGTAAATGTAAATCTCACAATAAACACTCTTTGATCCTACCCTAATTTACTCCACATTATTATTACGTCATCATGTCACATAATTTTAATAGGTTGCTAGATTTGTGTGCTAGGCTGATATGCCTACATTTATTTTCTTTTATCATTTGTTTTCCATATTATTATAATACTTTATTGGATCACAAACCATACCCTGTAATATTCTCCTAGACATGGACCTATGATGATCTGTACTAATTTTTGCTAATGATTGCCAAGGCCAATTTCTATGTTTCATTGTACATTTTGGAAAATATAAATAAATAAGTTAAAAAATATATATCTCCAGCAACTTATGTGTTTTTTCAAACACCTGCAGTATGGGATTATTTTTGGCAAAGCATGAACTCAAATGTAAGTCTAGGTGTACCTGGTTTGTTGAAATTAATACATTCAGACAAGAACAGAATTTTTATTTGAGAATTGGATGCTGTTGTATCTAGTTCCAGGGTGAATGATCTGGCAGAGGTGGGATGATACATCATGGATAAAAACAATTCATGCCTACTTTAGCAAAGTGGCAATATTATGTGATATAGCTGGGAGGCCTTACCATGTAATATTAACACGAAACCCAAAATAGACCTTGCATTCACACTAGTAATCCTTCTCCGAGTCCCAGTAGAGTGTCAAAGAGGAGACAGGCTTACTTAGAGGAAGATGTTGAATGTTTCACAGTACCAACAGGAACAATAAGTAATTGACATGACCCAAAAGAAATCCGACATAATTTATCAAAATAGAGCTTAATTGTATAAATTTAGACACCGAAACTAAATCCATACAAGGCGTATTACCAGAGTTATTGATTTTAAAGTGTTCAATAAATCAGTACTTTGCAGAGCTGTCAAACTTTACCATTGCAGTCAACGGGGAAAATCTCAGGTGACACTCGGTCACTTACGGAGCAAGTTTCATGGAATCCACTTAGAGTTAAGGTCTTGCGGGTCCACAGACCAAGCCTCGATAGTCAGAGTAATTTAACCTTGCCCAGGGAGTCCAGGTGCAGAGGTGACTTGGCTGTCCTTGGTGCTAAATGGGAGATGGAGGAGCTGTCAAAAACAGTACTTGACAAAACATACTTGCAGCTTGAAGTTCAGAGGAGCCCCTTGGAGGAAAGGTTTGAGGGGCCCCTGGACCAGGAATCACCATGTAGAACAGCTCTACCTAGCTCGGGGCTCTCGGGTGCAGAGGTGTGCTTTGATAACCATGGTGCTGAATGGAACTGCAGGTGCTGGCTTTACCAGGCGAATGTATGACGTTACAACGCGATCATTTAGATCGCGGTACATTACATCGCGGTTATTATACCGCAAGTTGTTACAACGATTTGCGCTAGAGGTACTGGACTTAGGAATCGTATGATTTACTATTCCAACTCCAGTGTGTGTAACAGTAGGGAAGGTGTTGGATTAGTAAATCATACTATTCCTTAGTGTAGAGCGCCATCCAGCGCAAGTTGTTGTAACGACTTGCGTTGTAATGACCGCAATGTAAATGTACCGCGGTGTAATGACCACGTTGTAAAGGTCGTTCTCCTTACCAGGCATGCCAACAAAGCCTTCTTTGGGATGCAAGAATTCGACAGCTGTGCCACAGGGTTGGAGGGGGGCAATGCAGATGGCTCTCTCCGCACGGGGCGTCAAGTGAAGTAGTTGGCAATGAGCCAGACCACCAACAAGCCTTGGTCCAGGAAAAAGTCATGGCTAGGCCAATGTTATTCCAGAGGCCCGGGGAATTCTGTAGAGGGCTGAGACTCACTGAGGTTCAGGACTGGGCTTTCCAGAAAGGCACCTGGCTGGCCACTTTCAGGTTGGTCTATGATGGAGCTCGGTGGGCAGTCCTTCTTCGGATTGTGGAAGTGCTGTTTCTGCTTGCCTCTAGTCTAAGGGAGTCCTGGCAAAGTCTTTAGGTTGCAGAGGGTTTCACCTTCCTTTTGAACGTGTCTCTGGTCCTGGACAAGTCGCAGTCTGGCGGTTGCAGGTGGGCCGCCACATGTGCAATCTTTGTGCCTCTTCTTTGTGGAGTCCTGCCTTGTGCTGAAATGGGTCTCTTCTTTGTCCTTTTCTTCTTAGAGCTGATCTGGAGATCTGATGTCAGGGATGCCCCTTAAATCTTGAATTTAGGGGGTGTTGAGGGGTGTGAGGGATAATAGCCAATGGGCTGCTACTCCTGCGACTAATCTGCCCCTGAGGTGACCACATCCTGTGGGTGCATGTCACCAAACTACACAGAACCCACTATTCTTCGGACTTTTCAAGATGGCACAAGTCATCCTCTGCTGTACGATCCCACTAGCCCACCGTAGAGGTATGGTTAGCTTTTGGGGGTGGTAAGGATCCTGAATAGCTTATTTCCCACCTGCTCCCAAACATGAGCACCTGGGGGTGGGGGGGCTTTGCCCCCACTGGGGGAAAGGTCACTTACATATCAGAGGTGGTGAAGCCTTTGAGACTCACCGCCCTGATAAGTCTTTCACTAGCCATCCAGGGAGGTAGGAGGTGTGACCTCCTTCCTGCCCAGGCCTTTTGTCTCTTGTGCTCTGGGAGTGAAAGCACTCACCAGCAGGAGGTCAGATGTTTCTCTTGGCAGCAAATGGCCCGGGAAGTCCGGCAAGTCACAAGGGATTTCAGTATGTTGGTGGGCAACCTCTAAGGATGCCAACTGGGTGCATGCCGGCTCACCCTTGACACGAGAATCGTGTCAGGTGTGAAAAAGAACGGTGTTTGATACCAAACAAGATTACATTTGATGGTACCATTGTGGAGCTGGCTATTTCCGTTTTGTCTGGTAGCCAGTTCACATTAGCCTATGGACTGCCGTTCACTTCAGTAAACTTGAATGGCAGGGTTACTGTCGAAGCATATATGTCTGAACATATATGCCTTCACCATTAAAATAATGCACCCTTCCTCCTGGGCTTTAGGAGGCCTACAGTAGGGATGACTTACATATTTCAAGGCAGTGAGGGAACTCTGCCACACATGATGTACCCTTGCCCCGGGTACCACTGGTACCATCTAATAAGGACTTATAAGAGGGGGGGTTAAAGCATCTTGCCAACTGGGTGTACCAATTACCTTTTGAGGAAAAGAGCACTGGCACTTGGGCCTGGTTAGCAGGTCTCAGTGCATTTTCAGATCTAAAACCACAGCAGCTAACTCAAGAAGTAGTGGGTGACCATCCAAGAAGGGCACTTTGCTACACCTACTAATACTGGGGCCACCGGGAATCATGCTAAAATGGTTAATCTCCTATTATTTTGATTATTGAAATATATAGTGCAACAGCTACCCACCCTTGGTTTCCAAGCAATTTCGATACAGGTCAGGGTCTTGCTGAACGCCACCAGATCAGAACATCCAAGTCTTAAGCTGTTTTCAAAACATGGACAATGAGGTGCAGTTTCTCAGGGGTCATTCCACAGCTGGGGGCCGAGGTAAGAAAAGGACCAACCTTCCATATGTACCAGTTTAACTCTGGGGACAGTGCACAGGGATGAGTTATTTGAGTGCAGTGAGCGGGCAGGTTGGTGGGCCCACACTAGCCCTAGCCTTGTGCAAGTAGCACAAAGCTTTAAATTGAATCCACTCCTCCACCTCAATCCATTGAAGCTCTTGGAGAAGGGCTGAAGCCAAAGGACATTTTGGGAGTTGGTAGAAAAGCCTGGCAACTGAGTTCTGGACTACTTGCAAACGCCTAATGGAGATCTTATCAGCCCTTAGGGAAAGGATGTTGCCGTAGTCCAGTTGTGAAATAATTAAGGCTTGGATAACTTCCTTTGGGATGTAAACAGGAGCAACCAAATTATTTTCCTCAGCCATTTCTGGACACCAAAGCAGGTTGTGGCAACCTTAGCCACTTGAGGCTTCATGGACAGCTTCTTGTCTAGCCAGAAGCTGAGGTTCTTCAACTTGGGAGCCAGCTCCAGAACCACACTCAAGGTTTCTGGCCAGTGCTGTGGTCCCACAACAAAGGGTTCTTTCCCAGCACTAGTACCTCAGTCTTTCACCATTGAGATTGAGTGAATTGCTTTTCATCCACATTGAGATCAAACCCAGGCATGAGGTTAAGGACTCCGATTTGTGGTCCTGTGTAGAAGACAGGGAGAACATGATTTGTGTGTCATCTGTGTATGAGAATAGAGTAAGGCCACAGCTCTCCCCTAAGTTCGCAAATGGATGAACATAGATTTTAAATAACATCGGACTTAGGGCTGATCTTTGAGGAACTTCAGAGGTAAGGGCATTCAATTTTGAAGGGGCATTGGTCCATAAAACCTGGAAAGTACGTTAGTTAAAAAAAGATGTAATTCAGGAAATAGCTGTCTTTTGTAGGCCCAGGTTAGTCACTCTCTCTGGCAGAATGTCATGCGACAGAGTATCGAAGGCCGTGCTGAGATCGCGTAAAATCAGCTAGGCAGTGTCACCCTTATATGGGAACCACCTAAGGTGTTCTATGACTCCTAAAAGGTCAGATTCGGTACTATGTCCTGCTCTAAAACCTGACTGGGACGAATGTAAAAAATGTTGGGACTCAATAAATATGAAGGATTGTTTGTTAAAGTGTTCTCCAAAATTTTAGATAGGATAGGCAACATGGAGATTGGTCTATAATTTGACAAATTGGTGGGGTCCAGATCATGATTCTTCAGGAGAGGCAGGACATGGCATGCTTCCTTGCCTGTGGAATATGACCCTCCTCTAATGAGGAATTGAGGAGTTCTACCAGCACTGGACTGAAGTCTGGGTCTAAGATGCTCAGTTTGGCAGGGGGAAGGTTTCTTGCGGAGAGCCTGATTTTATTGATTGGAGTAGGGACAGAAACAGAGGAGTGTCCATCATGGCCCATGAATTCAATTTCTGTTGGGGCTGTGCATCAGCCGAGGTAAAGGAGTCCTCGGTTATAGGAGACTTCCCCAGTTTGGAGCAAAGCATGCTGTTGGTCATCTGGGATGCTTCCTTTCGGCCAGCCATCGGGGAATGCTGGATGTCCGCTACCTTTTTGATAAAGAAGTGAGCCAGCTCCTTGCATTGTATTTGGACAATGTCGGCGAAGAAGATGCAATGCATGGGTCGGAGAGTTCCTTTACTACTCTGAAAAGAGTTTTGTGCCAGTTATTGGCTTAACAGGTTTTGTCTGAGTAGAAGGTGGTCCAAACAGCTCTACAGAGTCCATGATAGGTTTTAGTACCATTCTGTATTTAAACTTTTTATCCTCATCATCTCCTATTGACAAAACCGATCAGAACATATCAAATTGGGTATTTGGCTCGCTAAACCATCTTCGGACAGACTGGGAGCACCAAGATTCCACAATCTCCACAGCGCTGTTCAATCTCTACATGGACCTGATGACAGAGATCCTGAAACAAGTCAATCTGCTTGCCACATGTATGCAGACGATACCTAGATTTACATATAGATTTCCTCCCTTGAAGATATCCTCCATGTCAACAATTCACTGCAGAAGATCCAAAGCTGGCTAGGAATAAACAACAAAAATGTAATGCTCTGAAAACTGAATTCCTATTTGTCACTCTATCACATAGCTTCCTCCCTCTTCAGGAATGGCTCAAGCACCTGGATGCTCGCGACTGCAGACACTTATTGTTGAATCATCTAAATCCCTAGACAGAAATTTTAACATGCAACCCACACCAGCACATATGGGACAGTCCTCTAACTCAGACTCCTAAAGAAGATGAATCCATTCATCCCAACAACTGACCTCAAAAAAGCAGTACAATCCCTAGTCATATCCATACTCGACTATAGAAACGCAACACTAACGCGTCCACCAAAACACAACTGGCACCAGTAAAGGCAACCTTCAGTGCCATAGCTAAACTAATAATGGGTATGAAGCGTTTTGACCACATCACATCTTCACTCAAATCCCTACAGTGACTTCCGATTAAAATAAGTTTTCTTCTGAAGAGAGCTTACATGACTCACAAAGCTCTGCACTATGGGACTCCTGAGCACTTAGCCCGCAATCTAATTCTCTCAGGTGGTGGTTGCTCTCTAGAAAGCACAAGCTCCCTCCTACTAGAGCCTGTGAGATTTAGAAAATCAATGATTCAGGCCCTCACCTTCTCTGGCTTGGTACTCAAAATATGTAATTCTCTTCCTCAAAATATGGAATTCTCTTCCACTGGAGATTCGGCGTAACTCTTTGAATATCACTTTCATAATTGATGTCAAAAGGATCTTATTAGAGAGATTCTTCCCACGCTGACAAGACCTTGAGGAAGTTTGGTTATAGGAAACATGGAACGGACTTTGACAAGCTGCACAGTGACCATGAGTAGGCTCTGTAAACATGAAGCATTACAGGGTGCTCTATCACGTCACTACAAACAGCAGTGATATTGTTGACTATCTTGTTCTAAGCAGGCGGGCATAAAGCCCATAAAGTTTATATAATGTCTCTCTCACGTTCTGTTGATGGTTAAAAGTTGTATTGCGCTTATATATGTAACTGAAACAACCTTTTTCTATGTACAGTGCTCTGATACCTTTGGGGTCATGTCTGCACTTTATAAAACCCTCTAAATAAAACAAAATAAAATACTTATGAAATTGAACAAGCGGTCACCACCCCTTGCGCACATTCAGTATTTGCCAGGTTACAACTACAGTAATCTAAAACTGTATGCATGCTGTCCAAGATGCCTGAAAACAATTCCAACTGTGAAAAAGGGGAATTCAAAATTCCCCAGCTGCGGACCTTTGAAAGCTGATATAATACAAATGTTTGCCAATTGCCATATGCTTTACCAGCTTCGGACTGATACTACTACATGTTTATCTGAGAGACTCAAAATGAATGTAGAGCTTACAGTGCTTAATATTATGCTGGGAACTGAATTTAATGTGTCTGACGGGAATGTACATATTTATCTATTGCTATAGTCATTGCAATATTCTGTAAACATCGAGACTAGATAAGTCAACTCTCCCCCTCGATGAGTAATTGATGGATGTATCATTTTTATGAAATGGAACCCGCCATTCTAAAAGCCAAGGGAAAAAGGTCATAAGAGATTGTCTGAAACTTGAGACCAGTTGTTTTGACCAGAAGAGTCATTTATACTTTTTTTTTCATGCCTATTTTTTGTTTCACGTCTCATGCTATAGTTTAATTAATTACTTTTCATTGATCACATGATGTACATTTGTATTTATTGATGCCCTTCGCTTCCTACAAATAAACACATTAATAAAAAAATAAATAAGAATTAGGCATTGCTCGGATGAACACCAGTCAATCCCACAGCATTTCGTAGATGAATGCATTTTACCCCTGAGTTTAGATTATGACTTTGTTGATGGGGATGAAAGTAGTTCTTTATACATGCCCTTTTTAGGTCCAAGACTACCAGACAGCACAGCTGTCTGGCTGCCAAAGTCTTCTTGTGGGCATTCTGAAAGCTTCACTGGGCACGCATTCCGCCCATTGCTTACCATTTGCTTTGTGGTTTGCAACTCACATTTTCTGGCTTTATATTTGCTGGCTTTTTTTGTTTTTGGCTGTTTGGCATGTCTTTGTGACACCTATGGAGCAAAGCTTATTCACCATCGCTCCCTGTCTTCTTCCACAACTCCTGCTGTCTGTAAACAAGCCTTTACATTTTGTTCTTATCTTGCCACATTTGTAGTGCATTCAAAGACAGAGGTCAAATGTGAGGCTCTGTCTTCCGAGGAAGCTTGGCGTTTACTTTTCTTTCTCTGACTTCAAAGTGAGAGGATGTATGTGATAATCTTGCAGGTGCTGGGAAAAATACGTTTTTTCTAGAACACAACTACATTTAAATGTCTGTAAATGAACTCCACATACACTTCAGAATATATCAGAATTAGTAAAGTACAAATGAAGCAATTCATTTTAAATTCGGAAGTGTGGTGGAAACAAATATTTTAATACAATCAAACTAAATCAGTAAACTAGGTGATGCCATTTCCACACATTATCATTTGTGGGCTGTATAGTTTTATCAGTAAAACCTTTTGTGCAAAGGTAATGGTCATTTCAATTAAAACTGTGTATCTGTAATGGCAGTGCACTATCAAACCAGGCAAACTCCACACTATGCCACCCCACTCTACTCCACTCTGTCCCTCCACTCTATAACACTCTACTCCACTCTATCACAGTTCACCACATTACACTCTGTCACATCACTCTAGGTCACTCTACCACACTCCACTCTACAACTCTCCACAACACTCTGACATTCCATGCCGCTTGACTCTGCTTAATACCATTCCACTCTATGACACTTTGCTCCACTCTACGCTATGCCTCCCCACTCTACACCACTAAACTCTATGCCACTCCACTCTACAATACTTTGCTCCACTCTACGCCCCTCAACTCAATGCCCCTTCACTCTGACACTCTACTTTACTTCAATTGAAGTCACTCTATGCTACTCCACTTTATGCAACTCCACTTTATGCCACTCTACGACACTTTACTCCACTCTACAACACTGTACTCCAATCTACTCCACTTTACTACACTACACTCCACAACATTCTACTCCACTCCACTCTATGCCACTCCACTCTAAGACTCTGTCACTCCATTCTGTCACTCTGACACTCCACAACACTTTATTCCACTCTATGCCCTTCCACTTTTTGCCCTTCCACTCTACTCCACTGTTTGCCACTTTACTCCACTGTTCACCACTCTACTCCACTCTTCGCCAATCAGCTCTACAACACTCAACTGTACGTAACTAACTTTTAGACATGCTGAAGAGCAGCCACGTTGGTGTACAACTTGATCAAAACACATTGGCAAAGCCTATAGCTTTTGCATAGGTGAGATCTATTGGCTTTGCCAACACTTGTTGTTTTAAAGATGCAGAGTATTTGGTGATTCCCCTGCAGTTTCCAAAGGGTCCTTATTTTTGTTCACGTCACTGCCTCATATAGCCTCAGGGGAACTTGTGGGTAACTTTTATGGCAGTTGGCACTGGAAATGTTTTCACCCAATTTCTTCTGGCTCAAGGTGGCATGATACGAAATAAACTTTCAGAAATGCAATTAAACAAAAATAGTTGAAATATGTCTTTCTAGAGGCTCTAAACCTTCTTAACATGACACTGGGTGAAGGAAGAGAAAGTCAGTGAGGTGATAAAGAGAGAAAGTTCACTTTCCCAGGGAGGTGCCCTTGGAAGGTGAGGCCCTCCGGCAACTTGCCACTTTGCCCATGCTTTAAAACTTCTCTAATTTGTGGTCTACTACAGCGCTGGGCATCATTCTGGCTGTACTGTAGTATTTTTTCCACATTTTGCTCATGGCAGGCTCTGATGAAAATAACATTTTTGAGGCTCCTATGATCTTGCTGCAAACAGCAGTCAAATGTCAGCCTACCTTACAGCTTCCTGTCACCTGCCACATAAAAGATGCTGGATTTCATCTGGCAGTTTCATGCCATGTACTGGGTGCTAGGTTCCAGCACACCCAGTGACTCATGTCATCCGCGTCTTGGCTGCTGGAGATGCCTCAAGCACTGTGCATGTTAAATAGTGCCAATGAAGTGTTTGCACAGTGCCAACAGTCTTTAAGTGCACTCAAGTTGAACTCTTTCCAGCAGCACATTAATACAAATGTGGAAAGCTCTCATCTTCAGAGACAAATAGATAGTCGCGGTAGCAACTTCTATAGCACAGTAAAAAATATATATAATGTAGCAATCACCACTCTGGTTTTACTTCAAGCGTATATATCCGTTTAATTCATAAATTCTGAACAGTAAATGCAATTCAAGTCAAAGCATTAAATGGAGACAACCTAATTGTTCAATCAAATTCATAGTACAATACATATATACAGTGCTCTTGGTGTGGGGACAGAAGTGTAGAAATAAGGGAAGGGTAGTGAATGTGTGGGTGAAGGACAAGGAAAAGGTATAGTGACATGTATACATCAACCGTATTTCAATATAAAACCTCTTCAGCCTAACAAAGGTCAGTTGTTCCTAACATTACACATGACTCTGAGTAAACATCCACTGTGAGTTTAATTCCATATCAGAGACTGTGAAGGACGTTTATATTGTCAACGTTTCGACCCCTGGGAAGGAGGGTAAATTGGGTCCTCACGGTGGGGTCTTCATCAGGACCAAGCTAAAAAGAGCACTTGGGGAAACAGCAGGAAGTTATGCGACCAGATTAATGGGATTAGTTCCTACTGCGAGAGATTGGATAACCTCGGCAGTGTAACGACATTTATTGAATAAACAGACTCTTTTGGGAGCCTATTTGTTTTCCAACTTTCTCGAGCCCTTTTGGGCCGAGTTAACAGCGGATAACTTCCTGCTGTTTCCCCAAGTGCTCTTTTAGCTTGGTCCTGATGAAGACCCCACCGTGAGGACCCAATTTACCCTCCTTCCCAGGGGTCGAAACGTTGACAATATAAACGTCCTTCACAGGCTCTGATATGGAATTAAACTCACAGTGGATGTTTACTCAGAGTCATGTGTAATGTTAGGAACAACTGACCTTTGTTAGGCTGAAGAGGTTTTATATTGAAATACGGTTGATGTATACATGTCACTATACCTTTCCTTGTCCTTCACCCACACATTCACTACCCTTCCTTATTTCTACACTTCTGTCCCCACACCAAGAGCACTGTATATATGTATTGTACTATGAATTTGATTGAACAATTAGGTTGTCTCCATTTAATGCTTTGACTTGAATTGCATTTACTGTTCAGAATTTATGAATTAAACGGATATATACGTTTGAAGTAAAACCAGAGTGGTGATTGCTACATTATATATATTTTTACTGTGCTATAGAAGTTGCTACCGCGACCATCTATTTGTTTGTACTGCAATATTTACCCAGGTCGGGTGGTTCTTTGTGGGTTTACCCCGTTAATACTTAACACTCATCTTCAGAGAAGCACACATTAAATGGTACACTACACTCCGGAGATGACAATGATAAAAAGAACATTCTCAGGGTGTAAGAAGATCCTGTGTTAAATAAATCTACCTTTGTTTGACAGCCAGTCTGACTTAAAGACATTGTAGGAGGATATTCCAAACAGAATTATGTCTATGCTATTTAGATGCCGGGAGAACTAGGGGCTGAGACTGCTGAAACACTCTGTAATAGAAATATTGTCCCATCCCACTCTGAATGGTGTCCTATCCTAATGCTGTTCAGGTATCGTCCCTTTTTTCTCTTCTTCTGTGTCAGTGTTCTTCTAGGAGAAAGCTAGCACTCCCACACTGAGGGCCTAATTCACAAATGTAAACTTAAACTTTCATGTAAATTTTAAAAAATTTGCAATTCACAAAGGTTTTACAGTAGTATATTTATGAGTGTGGAGTCTCCGCACATAAAAACATAGGTATTTTTATGGATGGAGAAAAGAGACTACTTGTAAATCCCTTTGTGAACAGCAAACAATCATAAACTTACACAAAAGCTTAAGCTTACCTTTGTGAATCAGGCCCTTAGTGTATGGTGCATGGAGTGGAGGACGTCGAGAGACCTTATTATCTATTATCTTCAGTGTCATAGTTGCCCAATAGCCTCTACAGTTTAGAAACCTTTACCACTTCATTTTAACCGGGTCCTTCGGTACATCCTCAAGGAATATGATTGCAGCAGATATATTTGCTCTCTATGGATGGACAGAGTTAGCATGGATATGTATGTGGTGCTTACTTTATGCAAATGGGTGTCTATTTTTGGACTCCTGTATGTGATTTGTAGACAAGATAGAGGTTGAAGATCAGCCTGCCAGGCTGGGATGTGAACTGGTATAAAACTGGGGAACATTCCTGGGACATTTAGGCGCTGGTTACAATGTCGTGCGGAAACTCTCCCGACCGAATCAGTATCGGAATCGTGTTTGACCGAATCAGGTACTGCGAGTACAACCGACCGATTACGTTGCTTCCCAACATCGTTCAGTTGGACTCGCATTGACTTCAATGGGAGCCTGTGTTCCGAACCAAGGGTGCCTGCCACACTGTGCATGGTTGGAAAGAAGGGTCCCATGGGTACCCCCACAGCCCCCACCCGCCCCCTCAGGGTGAAGGGGGGCCTTCTACAGGCCCCCAAAGTCCGATTCTGACAGCCATTTTGTGTATGGCAAACCGACTCAAAATGGCTGTCCAAATCAGACATTGTAATCTCTTGGTCGGAAACTGTGTCCATAGAGCTGTACGATTCGGCTCTAAACGACTCGGGCTGCCCGGATGCCATTCGGAACCAAATCGAACAGCCCTAACGGTTTACTTGCATCGTAATCAGTCGCTCGGAAATGTCTCAGATTCAGTCCGAGACATAGGATCCGAATCGGATTCAGAGAATCCGAATCCCATTTGGAGCCTTTCCGAACGACATCGTAATCGGCCTCTTAAAAGTGAGTCAGGCGCTAACGAGTGAAGGGTGAGTGACAGAAACCCCCTATAAACAGCATGAACATCCCCTGCCTCTCTCATGCGTCATACTACCTCGGAGGGGAGGGGGGCTGCAGACAGTTTTGCGCATCAACTAGGACAGGAACGCTTCTTTCCTTCTGAGACTTTTTTTTTTACTTTCCCTGACAAGGAACACCCAGCTCCATCATCTTCCTGCCTAAATCTGCAGATCATTGAAATATGGCTGAGCAGTCTGTGTGAAGGAGGTTGACGCCCCCTGAGAAATGGACTCAGTGATACACATTTGCATCTAGCAAAGTAGGTAAAATACCAAGGAGAAATGTCTGATTGACTTGTTCCAGCATTCCCACACCTGGGGAGACCGAGAAAGAATTCTGCGTTCCAGTGTTTGGATCTTTGACTGCCAACTCCTTTGTCAGGATTTTAAACTGGGAGCTGAATTTTCTTAGAAGGAGCTACATTGAGCAACCTTAAAAGATGGATCCCACTGACTTTTTAGGAGGGGTCCCGGAGGTTCACCTGTATGAAGTAAAGGCTTCCTCAAAGTAGGTGAATGTGAGGAGCCGTGCTGGAGAGACCTGACATTGGCCTTCTGTAGCCCAGGAAAGGATCTATACTGCCAGGCCATGTATAGAGCTTGTGACCGTGGTAGCCATTCAGTGCATCCTGGGTTGAGATGACCTACTCACAGAATCTGGGTTAGGCATCAAGGTGCGTCATAAATAAAAAGCAAAATAATATAGTTATAATGCATGTGCAATATTAACGTGCAAACTTAAAATGAACGTAAAACATGTTTAAAATGTGCAAAATTATAGTAGGCAGTTATATTTACCCGTACTAGGCCTCAAAACTGTTTAAAGCAGCATTGCTTAACAAATAGTTTGACGGGATGTACTGAAACATGCATAAAATGATAATTTTTTGACTTTTCTGTGATCATGCTGTTTTTTCAAATAATTGCACACAACAGATTTCTACAGAACTCTGCAAAATGTTTCTACTTATACAAAGAAAGCTGTCAAAGGCTTGCTTATAAATTGTCAGTTTAGTAGAATTAGTAAGAATACCCGCATATAAAATGCAGCACATAAACTGAACTTGTCCTCTTTCAACATACTCGATTTAATTCCAGGGGATGATGGTGTGCACAGTAACCATCGTTTACAAATTTGTTTGCACATCTCATGCCATTACAACGCGGTCATTATTTCAACCGCGTTGTTACATCGCATGCCATTACAACACAAGCCGTTATAACGACTTGCTGTAGGAGGCAGAAGGTATTGGATTTTAAATCCAACACCTTCCCTACTGTTGCACAGACTGGAGTTGGAATGGTAAATTATACTATTCCAACATCCAGCGCCCCCTCTACAGCAAGTCGTTGTCATGACTTGCGTTGTAATGGTCTGCGATGTAACAACGTGGTCGTTGTAATGGCATGCGTTCTAAACGTCTTTTCATTGCTGCAGGCGTTTTGATTTCTACATAGACCATTGTTAGTGAAATTTTAATTTTCATATTCAGAATGTTAGAACACTGTATGGGAAAATAGTTTGAATCTGCAAATGTGCTAGCGTGAGCATAGAGCTACAGTTTAGTTTCAAAATCTAACAATGTTGTCTGAAGTCTATTGTATTCATGTGAGAAGAAGAGAAGTGATCCTATTCCTAGGAGAGTAACAAATGCTGATTGGATGAAAGAGGGAGAAGATGCAACGTTAACTGCACCATTTTTTCAACTGTTTAAATTAGTGTGTGTTTCTAGAGTAGAATATTCCCCACCTTTTCACCATTTTCCCATTGCCATTTTCAGACCATAATGTTGACTTTATGACTTACACAGACCCCATCTATCCCGCCTTATTCTCTGTTGCTCTAAGACTCTAATGAGTTTCTCAAACCTCTCTTCATGGGAAGTTCTTCTTGATCGATTGTAGATTTGTTAAGTGATTTATGAGCTTTATGCTTGATCTCTCTGGACAATACTGATTTTGACTCTGCAACATTTGGGGTGGCAGTTATAATCAGCGTGCTCATTGACTTCAGCAGCAAATTTTTACTGGTGTCGTTTATTTAGAAAATAACCTTAACATGCTACATGTCCGTTTCCATATCTTCAACCAAGATGTTTGACGGGCATTGTTCAATAGGCTGGATAAGTTGAGTTAAAACGGAGGGTTCCACCATGTTTTGCTCCTCAAATCCTTTGTTAACATAGATAGCACCGTAGGGCGAGATGTCAAATGGGACAGATGGTCCTAGGGCTTCTTTTGCTTGACAGTTTTAAATAATTTAGGGAAACTAAAGCGATTAGGTATATTTCCAACAAATCCAGGGCAAGGCTCTTACCCTGGCCCTGGGGATGTAATTAACCGACCACATTGCAAGCATCTAGAGGGCATCTCCCATCTATACAGACTATTCTTAACCGCAATCTCACTATAGTCCAGAGAAAGTATACACTCACCTCAAGCTTCAGATGTATCATAAGACCGATGGGAGCAAGTAGCAGGATAACAAAAGAGCTCAGGTGACCAAAGACCTGGGCCACTAAGAGGTCAACACGCACCTCTCTACCACCTCAAAACATGCGCGATTCGCAGAGGCTTACAGAAAATCTCTTTAAATTCATCCACTGATTAGTCCATGTAAGATGCATGAAAGATGAATGCCTGACATTAAGTGCCCTTGAGGAACAGAACAATACAGGACTGTACAGAACTCCCAGGACACCCAGTGGTAGACACGGGTGGGGCCAACTGACACACACTTCAAGCCGCACCAAGCACTTACTGGGCCACTTTCGCGGGGGCACAGGGTACACTCCCTGCAGCTGACTACGGTCGCAAAGCTCGAGCCAATCTGCACGAGAGAGGAAGATGGTCTCAAAAGGTCAGGGTTGAGTTTGAGGTCTAGGCCAAGAACAAGGCCACTTATCTCCCTTGACACAGCCGGGCTCTCAGGCACTCTCTCCGCCTCTCTGTTCCACTGCTATGAACCACAGTAGACCTCAATAGGCTCCCGGACAGCTCACACCACCAAACACCAACCCCCAAACGTGGTTGAATACCATAAATCCAGTCAATCTGAACCAGGCCAAGAACTGTGCTGGTCAAAAACTAGGAGCCCAGAGTCTCGGAGTCTCGGGTGGCACTCATTCCACTTGTCTGTGCCACATGGCTCTACTCTCGGCATGCAGCAATACAGTTGCTTGGAATCCTTTATGCTGATTATGTGCCGATGCTGTGCCTCTTTTGCCTGGATTGACTGGTTAATCAGGCTAAAACAGTGGTAGAAGAGTCGCTATGCCTGAGCAGCAGCAATGAAAGAGTCATGGGCTGTGGCTGTGGCTATGACTGAGGCTGTGGCTGAGGCTGTGACTGTGATTGCTATAGCTGTAGCTGTAGATATGTTTAGGTCCTGGCCCAAGACTAAGGCTGAGGCTGAGGCAGTGAGGCAGTGAGATAGTGGTCGAAACGGGAGCGCACCAGGCCACCCACAAGCCGCAACCAGACCTAGATGGGCTGCCTGTGCAGGAACCCAGGCTCACACTCTGCGGGCGGGGTCTACCACCGCTGCGCTCGGCCACCACTCCTTAGCTCTCCTCCTGCTTGATCTTACTCAAACCTGCCTCACTGGAACTAGCCTCAGACGGGCCGAAACCAAGGTGCATCGCCAGTCAAGCTGACTTCGGGGCAGCTCCTGTTACGTTCTTGTACACAGCAGTAAATCCTATTCAGTGGCTCCTCGCAGAATGGGTATCCAACCTCGTCCAGCCCTTGTGGGTTACAGCCTATAGGCTTCATCCCACTGGAGATTTCTGACTTCCAAAAAAGAGACTACGTCTGAACGTCTAAATCTTCACAACCACTTCATCTAGAAGTTCCCTGATGATGACACCTCCTCCTCCAACACCGCTGGCTGTCTTCCTCCCCTGAACTTGACCTTCCCAGACAGTTTTCTACAGAATTGTGCCTAATCCGAAGGGAAGTCGAGACCGGGCCTAATCCTCTCTTTGTACAGGAACTGCGCTCCATCAAGGCTGTCCATAACTTTTGACTGTGCTCTGGTCTAGCCTGACTAGATGTCAATGGTTGTAGCTTTGATTTTTTAGGCGCTAGCTTTCACAATAAACTTTAAGAACTCATTACACGGTTTTACCAATTGGATATTTGTCATTTTGGTGTCAAATAATTTGTTGAAATTGAATCTATTTTTCTAAATTGGTTTGGAATTTTTCATGTGCTGTGTTTTCACTTTATTACTGTTTGTATGCTTCATAAATAATTAACACATTGCCTCTAAGTTAAGCCTGACTGCTTTTGTGGCAAGCTACCAGCGGGTTAAGCATGGGTTAATTCAGTGAAATTAATGGTTCACCCTGACAGGGACTGTGGCTGTTGCTTGAGAGGGTTCACACCCCTCTCAGCCAACAACCTATTTTCTCACAACATACAATGCACATCCCCGTATGTCGTCCCTGTGTAAAATGGGAGGTGTTGACCTACTTGATCTTTCAGTTCCAAATTTTCTTTTACCAAGGAGGGAGTACCCATAGGACTACTCTGCAGCAAGAACTGGTATCTGCCTGACAACTAACTTCCCAATGGAGAGAGGACATTTTCTGGAATCTGATCTGGAGGAACAGCTGTTTCACTGTTCTGGAAATCCTTGAGAGTCTTGCCAGGGAGAAGGGGGAATGACCAGCCCATTCCTGCAGGAAGAGCTGATTACTGATGTTGGCTAGTATATTTGGCCTCAATGCTGTGGTCATGTCCAGCAGATACTAAAAAAGAGCATGACAGGTGTACTCCTGGTTTAGAGCCGGTCACTAGCAATAAAGAAGAGTAGTTGCAGCACTGCTAAAGTACGCTGAAGCAGATCTTCCTGTAGACCCTTCTTTTGCAGCTGTGACCAAGGGCAGTCAGGATATAGGCTGGTAACTATTGGTCAAGTTGGGATCTGCATATGATTTTTAATTAAAGGAACTAATAGTGCTCACACCCACAAAGAGGGCAGCAGCCCCTGCTTAAACATCAAGACAATGATGCGCCAAAGGTCAGATAGCATAGATATTTATTAAGCACACTGATGCCACTTGTGGTATTAGCCAGTAATTGAAAAATGTCAAAAGTGTCAATTCCCTGTCATAGTATAGCATCTGATCCTGAATCAGAGAAACAAAAAACTGCAGGAAAGTGCTGAGGGAGAAACCATGTGGATGTTTGAGGGTTTACTTGAGGAAGGCAAGCCCTCAGCAATGGTGGTGGTAATACCAGTTTCTCTAAGCTGAAGTAATTCACAGTACATGCAAACATGTATAATACTGTGAAAATATTTACTGAAGAACAAAACATATTTTTGAGAGGCTCAGTAGGAAATCAGACAGTTTCCAGAACTCCACAGGATTTGGACATAACCTCTAGTTTTTAATGACCTTATTCTGATATGTATCTGACATTTGGTGTGGTTCAAGTTTGTGTATCTGAAACCTTGCATAGATTTGCAGCCTGATTCCCAAGTCTTTGGGGCATTTCCCAGTGCCTTAAAGATAATTTGCAACTGCACTGACAACTAATGTAATCTCTAAAACAATGGTGAGATTTGTGTCCACTTCAGGGTCTAGTTTTGCAGCAAATCCCTCCATATGGAAAGGTAACTTTTCTTGAAATGAATCCCCATAGCCATTTAAGTTGAAGACAACAGCACGAGGTTTCACTAAGGTTTGAAGAGCTACTTATTTCAGTTAATCTATCACCCACAGTCTCTTTAAATACCCTGAAGATTTGGAATATAGATCCCCACCATATTTGGTGATTTTGTAGCTATTCAGGACTTCTGGCTTGACTCATGCTTTAATACAGTGCACTGCAACTTGGACCTAGAAACTGTGGGACATATTATCAAGAACGGGCGATAACATATC
The DNA here is from genome assembly GCA_963921515.1 of Calotriton arnoldi. NCBI lineage: Eukaryota > Metazoa > Chordata > Amphibia > Caudata > Salamandridae > Calotriton > Calotriton arnoldi. The sequence goes on from CAWUFW010015242.1 coordinate 140,437, forward strand.
GCTGCTTTAGCGGCAGGAAACTGCCGCTAAAGCGGCGATAAGGGGCTTGATAATATGCCCTATAGAATTCCAATAGAAGCCCAGGTTTGATGTCCTTCACACCAGAACCTAGGCTTCTATTGGAATTCTATAGGGCATATTATCAAGCCCCTTATCGCCGCTTTAGCAGCAGTTTCCTGTCACTAAAGCGGCGATAATGTTATCGCCCGTTCTTGATAATATGGCCCTATGGGGCTTATTTACAAGCCCTTGCACCGCCGGTGTGTCACTTTTAACATGGGAAAAAGTGACGTACTGGTGGTGCAAGGGGCTTGTAAATAAGCCCCTGTGTCTTCATAATAGATTAAAGGTTGCATTATGAGTTTGGAAAAGCAGTAACTCCTAGGAGCAGGTCCACCCAATCACAGGTACCCCATGGTTTCTGCACCTGGGACGTCTTGGTGCAGAAGCACTGTTCCCAGTTTTACAGGTTGTGAATTCTCACCTGGTAAAAGCACCTGGACCTGATGTCTGACGCCTCAGCTAGGCCTCCACCTGACCCACTGCCACAGCACATTGGGATCATGCAACCCTCCCTCCAGTCACATCAGAGCCTGCCCTGTCAAATCACACCGTCCTGCCCAAAGCAGGATATAAATGTCACCAGAAACGTCCCCAGATTTAGGGTTAACCCATTCAAAAGGTTCAGGCAATTACAGATTGACATGGTTGTTCCCCATTGCGGGGGAATTATCTAGCAATGGCTGGATGTTGACAGTGAGATACTGTGTGGAATAGCTAATCTTGGCCCCATATCTCCCCATCATCAGTCCACCAAACTTGTAATTAGGTCCTTAGCTAGACAGAAGGAATCAATATTAGGTTAAAAGACAAACTGAGCCACTGTGTAGGTGTTTATTTGCTCAAAGTTTCACTGTAAAATATAGCACACACAGTAATTTGAACACAATCCCCTTTGATATTGGTTCCAATTCGATTGTTTCAAAACTGGTTTGGTGTAGTTAATTTTCCTAAAATTTTGTTTTTTAAATAGAAGGTTAAAGATACCACTATCAGGACAGTGCACCACTTCAATAACATGTAAAGTATTCTTCAACCATATATTGTTTGCCTGGTCCATTTTTCCATGGCAGACTTAAACAAAAAATGTAACTCCCAGCAACTGTATTATATTAATGATGCTCCAAATTCCTATCCTCCGAACCAAATCCTCTACCCTACCTCTCTCCTCAAGGACTCATGGGTCCAAAGGACTCGGGTTATGTTTGTAGACTCTGTATTACACCACCAGAACAGCTTTGTCATTCCGAAGATGCCACTGCAGTGGATTTCCTAACATCATTCAGAGAATGCCTGCACTGCCTCTGTCCGAACGTATACACTGGTCTTGTCATTCCTCATCACCTTCAGGTGAGGCAAACAGCATAGTGAAGATGTGATACCTGGCATTAGCAGTTCTTCAGTCACAGACTCTTCCCATTTAACTTTGACTACTAAGCTTAGATCTGTGAATGGAAAGATCCTATTATCAGCAACTTGTAAGGCTGATTCAAAAACTACTGTAGTTTTGAGGATGGCTGCTGGTAAACAGGAGTCCCTGAAGATCACAAGTATGGCCCTGCTGCTGTTTCTTTTCAAGCTCCGTGTGTGTCCAGAAGAAAGTCAATAGGCTATTTTGGTCAGTTCTCTGTAGTGTGCCCAAGGGGATATGTGATCCAATAAAGATGCTCCCATTGCCTCAGTCAGTTATGCTTTGAGTACCAGCACAGGGAACCCCATCACTCTAATATGAGCCATTTACCTTTGATTAAATTTAGTTCTTCCTTACAGTGCCAACAGAGCCCTCTGCACTCCACTTCTAAACTCCATATGGGCCTCTGAATCCAACTTCAATGGCCCATTTGTTACGCCATTTGTTGCAGGCAAAAGCCCTTCACTGAGTATGCCAGCTTTTTTACTTTTTTCGCCAAAGTCTGCACTCTACACTTTACCATGATCAGGAACTTCTTAACTTTATCACGTTTCATGAAGACAGTGTCCATGGTAGCTGTTGTGTAGTTCCTATAAATCTATATAGGATCTGCACATTTTAGACAGCATAAACTAAGGGATTGGTGTCCAGACTGATTCCAGACACCCCCAAAGGATATGTTAGTTTTGTAGACCAGCTTGCTCACAGTGCCACTATAAGCCGCCCCACAACCTTACCAAGGAGCAAATAGTTTCTGGCAACTATCAAACATGACAACCCTGATCCCTCATTGATCATGGAAACAGTACAGTACTTTTTGCTCAGTCACTCGTGCTCACTTTGTCTCAGAGAGATACACAGAATAAACAGTGGGGTCATTTTTCAATAAGTATTTATTGAACCAGTGTCATTCTAGTATAAAATGTGTGTGCTGCAACAACCATTAGACAGAAACAGATATATACAATTACAAGCACCAACAGAGTAAATAAAGGTAGAATTCTACCATGGTGCCAAAACAGTGAATATATGCAAGCATATAGCTACATGGCAGTAATCAGGCGAACTCCTAAAATGCTAACCCTAGCTAAGTGTACCGAAGTGTACCTAGCATGTATGTAGGTGTAAAGCCAAGAATCCCCCTAGGAAAGAGCCACCCCATTACCTGATGTGAGGGAACGAAGGACCCCGTCTTGGTCTCCAGTTGGACACCCCGCAAGGGATGTCAGACTAAGTGTGGGTGGAATTTGCGTAGTCGTGTTACGCAAAATTCTGTGAAACGGTAAAAAATCTCCGCGAGCACGCAGAATTCCATGAGCATGAGGAATTGCTTGTTCCGCCCGTTCGCGATGCGTTTTTCCTGTTCGGGGTCGCTGTTTGCATGCTCAGGGGGAAATATCTCGCAAACTTGCCCATGCGGTCGCCAATTGGCGCAGCCATCTTGTTTCACTTGTCCCGCCCGCTCGCGATGCGTGTTCCCTGTTCGCGAACGCAGATGTCCGATGGCGCGTCCGAATGACGTGTACGCGATCGCACACTCTCGCGGGATCGTGTAAACGGATAGGAAAACTCGTCGGCGAACGCAGGTATCCCGGTAAGTTGCTACCGCGCACGCGAACACGCATTTTTAAAGCGCGAACAAGGAAAAAATTCCACTACGCCGCAGATCGCTGAATGTTCAGCAATTCCGCGTTCTCCGCAGAACGCAGAATTGCCAAAATTTCGCAAATTCCACGAGCGGAACGGAATTTACAGCCCAGGCCTATGTCAGACCACTACGTGCTGGAGTTTCTACAAGCAGGGACTTCAGCTTCTCGTATCAGTTTGTCAGCATGGAAGACAATTCTCCTCTGGTTTACCCAGCAAAGATGTGGTACTTATATACCCAAGAGGTAACCTCATGGGTTCTACCTAGATGTGTCATGGTACTGTTGGCATGTTGGCCAAAGATGACGATAGCGATGACCCTTGTACAGAGTTAATATGCGGAGGATGGTAATCCTGCTGTGATACTAAGAATCCTCATGCATAATAAATGAGGCTAGTTTTCGGAGAAAACCACACAACATTTATTCAGCACCTAACTAGGTAATAGGTTGGCGCCAGAACCGTTATGTAGAGCAAGGTAGGACAAATGTAGGTCAAAGATTGTGCAACTACCTAGGCCTATATTGGGGTACATTGGGATTCATCCCCAGAATTAGGGCTGACCCATTCAAAAGGTTCAGGCAATTACAGATCGTCATGGTTGTTCCCCATTGCAGGGGTATTATCTAGCAACGGCTGGATGTTGACAGTGAGATACTGTGTGGAATATCTAAAATTGGCCCCATAACTCCCCATCATCAGTCCACCAAACTTGTAATTAGGTACTTAGCTAGACAGTAGGAATCATTAATAGGTTAAAAGACAAACTGAGCCATTGTATAGGTGTTTATTTGCACAAAGTTTCACTGTAAAATATAGGGTCAGAGTCATAGAAATTCCAGTGATTTGAACACAATCCCCTTTGCTATTGGTTCCAATTTGATTGTTTCAAAACTGGTTTGGTGTAGTTAATTTTCATAAATTTTTGTTTTTTAAATGGAAGGTCAAAGATACCAATATCAGGACAGTGCACAACTTCGATTACATGTAAAGTATTCTTCAACCATATATTGTTTGCCTGGTCCATTGTTCCATGGTAGAATAAAACAAAAAATGTAACTCTCAGCAACTGTATTATATTAATGATGCTCCACATTCCTATCCTCCAAACCAAATCCTCTACCCAACCTCTCTCCTCAAGGACTCATGGGTCCAAAGGACTCAAGGGACTCAAGTTATGTTTGTAGACACTGTATTATACCACCAGCACAGCTTTACCATTCCAAAGATGCCACTGCAGCGGATTTCCTAACATCGTTCAGAGAATGCCTGCACTGCCTCTCTCCGAACGTATACATCGGTCTTGTCATTCCCTCATCACCTTCAGGTGAGGCAGACAGCATAGGGAAGATGTGATACCTGGTATCAGCAGTTCTTCAGTCACAGACCCCTCCCATTTAACTTGGACTACTAAGTTTAGATCTGTGAAGGGAAAGATCCTATTACCAGCAACCTGTAAGGCTGATTCAAACACTACTGTAGATTTGAGGATGGCTGCTGGTAAATAGGAGTCCCTGAAGACCACAAGTATGGCTCTGATGCTGTTTCTTTTTAAGCACCGCGTGTGTCCAGATGAAAGTCAGTAGGCTATTTTGATCAGTTCTCTGTAGTGTGCCCAAGGGGATATGTGATCCAATAAAGATGTTCCCATTGCCTCAGTCAGTTATGCTTTGAGTACCAGCACAGGGAACCCCATCACTCTAATATGAGCCATTTACCTTTGATTAATGTAGTTCTTCCTTACAGTGCCAACAGAGCCCTCTGCACTCCACTTCTAAACTTCATATAGGTGCTGTATCCAACTTCAATGGCCCATTTGTTACGCCATTTGTTGCAGGCAAAAGCCCTTCACTGAGTATGGCAGCTTTTTTATTTTCTTCGCCGAAGTCTGCAGTCTACACTTTACCATGACCAGGAACTTGTCAACTTTATCAAGTTTCTTGAAGACAGTGTCCAGGGCAGCCATCATGCCTTTTGAACCCACCACCTTATTGCTCACCATTGGTTCCGCAACATTTTCCTCCCCAGCACCATTCTTCTTTTTCTTTTTAGAATGTTTTAATACATGATTTAGTTCATGCTCAGTCACACATCTATGATAAAATGGCTGTTTCTCCGGTCATGTTGACTCAGCCACCTACTGAGAGGGAACTTGCTCTAACCAAGGGGGCCAAAGAGAGGTCAGCATGCTCTACTCCAGAGGGCCACTTCCAGTTTAGGATGGTGCCGATTGAACACAAGACTGCCCCAGCAACTTTTCAGAGCCAAGTGCTAGCTGGGATGGCGGCCTTTAGGCTGCTTATTTGGATGACATAGCATGCTACAGTAGCAGCTGAGAGGTCCACCTGTTTCCCCTCCAGAAATTACTCCAGGCTCTGCAACAGGCGGGCTGAACTAGCAAGGCCAACAAGTGCCAAATAAAGCAAGGTTCGTTTGTGAACGTGAGACATCTCATTGGCAGCAGGAAGGTACAGCCCCTCCATGCCAAAATAGAGACTATCATGGCCTTGGAGCCCACAAAAGCACAAACAGATGTGAGGGCCTTCCTGGGCCCCACTGGATATTACTGGAGGTTTGTTAAGGAATATGGCACTATTGGTGCCCCCTTAACAGAGCTGACTTCCAAGAAGCAGCCCAAGCAGGTTATCTGGACAGAGACCTGTCAGAAAGCCTGTGACACCCTCAAACACGCCATGTATATAGCCCCTGTACTCAAGCCCCCTGACTTTCCCCAGGAATTCATTGTACAAACTGCTGTCTCAGAGACTGGTGTAGGGACTGTGTAATCATAGTTAAAAGAAGAGGGCCTAGACCAGCTTGTTGCCTTCATCAGAAGGAGGTTACTTTCCAAGGAACAGAAGTGGAGTGCTATTGTAAGGGTAGCCTTTGTTGTGGTTTGTGCACTGAAAAAGCAGAGACCATACTTGTTTGGAACTCACGTCTGGGTTCAGATAGCCCACAGGCCCCTCAATTAGCTCATGTAAATGAGGAGCAACTCTGATGCCAAAAACGGTGCTGCTCAGGCCCTCCAACTGCTGTGGTACTCCCAATCAACACACCTTGTTCACCCCTCTGGGCCTGGGGTCTTAAGAGCCTCCATAGGACAGCCAGACCTAAGTGTCAATCTTGTTGTTGCATTTGGGGGGCCTTGATCATAGTAAATGGAAATTCAGGGCCACCTGAGTAGTTGTCAGCATCTGTTGTTGTACAGCCATGCTGCAGACTGCTTTTGCTTGGTTGAACCTCTGGATGCCTAGGCACTTTTCTGATATGGCCGCATAAAGGTGATGAAATAGTCATGTGATGCGGGGGCAGGGACAAGACTTTTGCAAACAGTACAAGTCATAGCAATAATTGAAGGAGATCATGAGTGAAACATGTTTTACATGGTCAAAAAACAACACCAAAGTATGCAAATTGACTAAACTTGCACTTTAAAATCTTAAGTTCAGTGACACTCACTAAGTATAGGGAAAGGATGAAATTGTATTTTGATAAAAAAAGTTATTTAACCGAAATTCAAAATGAAAGTTTGATCTTAGTTGCTTGAATAAAACCACAAAGGAGGTGACAAAATTATTATTGTAATGCTATCAAAATGTGCATCACTGTCTTCACTCAAAGAGGATGTTACATTTTGGAGTAGAAGCTTCACCCAGGACCAGGTGCTATGGAATGCTATGAGGAAGAACAAGAAGAGTAAAATGTGTTGTAGCAAACACATAATGGACTTTTCAATTTGTGGGAGGAAACTGACATGTGACACATCCTCTAATCTTCTTGCATGTCTTCACTTACAGCCTCTTCAAATGATTGCTAGTGTGTGTGGGACAAGGCGAGCTCTATATTAAAATCGCCGCCGCTCCGCACCACGCGACCCCGAGCCGGGCCGACTCTCCTGCCCGGCTGAACTTCTCCTCGGACCCCTACCTGCTACGCCACCTTGCGATTTGGGTGCCACTTGGGTCTGAGAGGCGGAGAAAAGCCAAGGGGGTTGCGGCTACTGTCGAGTTGCTGCAGAGTGTCACCCCATGCCACCCCATCGCTAGGAGGTAAGGGGTGGCCAGCTGGGGTGGCCAGCTGGGGGAGGTCCAATCCGCAGCATCTAGAGGCATCTAGTGGCAGAAGCTGCCAGCTGTCATCTGCTCCCAGTCATCTGCAATCTGCCAATTTTTTCTGTCTCTTCTAGTTCTTCTGGTCCCTCTAAACTCTCTCTCTCCCTACGCTGTCGGAAGAGCCCCCGTAACACCATAAGGCAGTTGAGGACCTGCCGGAATCCCTTCTTCCTTAATCAAGGTCACCCCCCCATTACATCCTTCTCAACTCCACTCGACCCGAATAGACAAATACCTGCAGGCCCTTCACCGCAGGCAATTTGGTGTAACCCAATGCGGGGGACCAATTGAGGACAGGAAGCAGTACATAAACGGTCCTTAAACGGCACCCCGCCAGTCACTACAACTTCCCAGCGCATCACACCACACAGCCTCCCCTCACAGGGGGAAAACAGGGAGGCGCCAATCGATTGGGAACCCACTTATACCAGCCCCAGCACCAGCTCCAGCACCACTCTTGAGGTCCCTTCACTCAGTAGTGGCAACGGGGGCGCGGATATTTGACTGTATAACAGAGGGCAATACAACTCTAAATATCAGACTAACAATTCCCCAAACCGGAGCTCAAGTCCAGGGGCCCGCAGCCATGCTTTCTCTCCTCTCCTGCCCAACCAGCAGTCCACCAGCTGGCACAGATGAGGTCAGGGAAAGTCAAAGTGGCCACTTCCCCAAGGCCAGGGGCGAAGAAAGGGAAAAAACAAAAATCATGCCTTCCTGCTTGAGCCAGCATTGCATTAATCACAACAGACCCTGCATTAAAAGACTTGCTAAGCGGTTTAACTGTCTTAACCCAACCAAAAATCTATACAAAATTCAAATTCCTCACTGACGCAGGCTCTTCAATCTATTTGAGCAATGCAGTCCCCTCTGCTTCCCTTACAAATGGAGTCGTCCCCATTAATCACTCAGACGCAAGAGAAGAGTGGCCCAAGTGCTGAGGATCTGCCAAGCCTGCTGCCAGCTAACAACTCAGTCACAAGAATGCTTACCTCCCCAGTGGGCCAAGGGCTCCAGAGATCTGCAGCAACCACAGCTCCCCTTGCTCCACCTGCCACAGTCAGCTGGGGCTCCGAAAGGCCCGTCTCAGCACAGCGTAAAAAAATCAGACCCCTTCCAGTCCTGCAATGTCTCAAAGAACCTGGACCTGGACCAACTCACGACAAGTGCAAGCACTAGTACACCAAGGTCAAAACAAGCTCAGGGCAACCAACTGCTTAGATTCAGAATCAGAATCAGCACTGGAACAGCCCCTCTGCAGGCCACAGCGGGGGGGGCAATATCTCATGAGCTCCCACCGCAAAGGCAGCCAGCCCACTGGGTCTCACACAAGAGGATCACTGCCACAAAAGCACCATGCAGTCTAAACAACTAGAATCCGCCTCAGAATGCACTCCAGAAAGCGACTTAGAGTGCTGCCCTTCCCTGACACAAAAGGAGAACAGCTCCTCATGCTCGACACGCTCTGAGAGGACTCAGCAGGCAGAACGAGACCTGGAAAGAAGTTTCAGTCAATTATTGAAATGCAGGGATACCATGCTGGCAGCATTGCAGCGGCCAGCAGTCATAAATATATCAACCCCAGAGTCGTTACATCCACAACTTTGGACATCCCCCCTCCTGCCCAGACTTCCTGAAGAAACAGAGGGGTCTGCTGATCCGATCCATCAAGAGGGGGGAAAGCAGTTCTATCCTATCTGAACACACAAGAATGGAAGGAAATTCTCGCTGCTTACTCACCTGACCCTCAACAGAGCGCTACCCCAGTCACGGTCCCTCAACTGCGCTCCCTAAACCTCAGTTTATTGCCTGGGGAGACGTCCACAGACAAACCTAAGAAGGGGACGCACCCTAAAGAGCAAGCCAGTAGCACCTGGGCCTCCCTCTTAAACACCATATAACTGGCCGTTGAGGTGCTCCAATATCAGTCTGAAAAGATGGATATTCAACTCTCACTCTTGAACACCTTGGCTCTGTTCACCGAAGGCATCGATGAGAAATTTGGGGCCCTTAACGGCTTAATCACGAGGGCTCAATTAGTTCCAACTCAACTGCGGTTGCAGCTACATAGTTGATAAACTCTCTACTCTGCCCTCAATGTTACACAACCTACTAAGGGAAATGAGATCTGCAACAATCGGACCCGGAAACAAGCCGCTAAGTGGCAGCGCTATGGCACCAGGACCGCTCGAGGGGCACCAGGCAACTCTGAACAGCGGAACGCCGTACCACCAAAATCAGCAGACTGGACCTGACACCAAGGAATCTGCCGGGCTGCCAGGAACTCATAAGGACAAGACAACAAAGCCCCAAGAAGGAACGCATGCCTTGAAGCTAAACGCCAAACAGCGACGCCAACAGAGAAGGAAAGGGAGCAATCAGAAAACCGCTGAGAAGCCCACAATCTTCTACCCAATCTTCTCCCATCAACAAACATAGCTGCCCACTAAACCTGGTTCAGTCAATACTCATACCAGAGACCCCCTGCCGAATAACCAATCGGACCAAGGAAGCCCGACTTTCTCACAAAACCCGGAACAGGAGCACATGCCAAACAAAAGAGACAATAGAAATGGGAACTTAACTTCACTTCTATATAAGAAGGCTCCCCAGAGCAGGAGCCAACCGAGGCTCGAACGATCAGAACCAAACGGAGGGCCTCTGCCCCCCTTTACAACTCCAGAGCAAATGCGACAGTGTACAGTAATGGATGGGCTCAGATCACTGTCGCTGGAGGCAGCCTCAAAGAGTCCTAAGTCACAAAAGGATACAAGCAAGAAGATCGCCACTGAATTCCCCTACAGCAAAACTGGGCAGTCCCGGATGGCAGTGCACAACCCAGAAAACTTGCCCTTAACTACCATTCTCATGTCTGGAAAGCACCTTGTAGATCAGAGAGAGAATCACACAGCTCAGCCTGAACAGAACACACTGCACCCCCCTAAGCATCCTCCAACAGAGGCAAGCTCCGGGCCAATAGCACTCGAGATGGAGCCAAGGAACATAACTGTAAGTTTGCTGAGCAACAGCAGGGAACCCCAGCCAAAGGCAGCATTACAAGGCAGTCACCAATCTGGCACCCTAGCGCCTGCCAACGACCTTCAACAGAAAACTCATCTGAAGGGAGATATGCAGAAGGCCACTCACGCCACTCTCTTCTACCCCATGTTTACATCAAAAGGACACCAGGATACCCTGAACAGGGGGAATATCCCAAGGCTGCTGCAAGGAATTCCAACTCTCACTGATCTGAGCTCAACGGACATATTCTCGATAGAATTCATTTGCCCCGCAGACCCTACAATGCCAGAGGCCACTAAGGCCACATGGAAATCAGCAACAGCCGTCCAGAAGGTTCTAGCTGAACAGGGCACCTTCAAAGCCTGACATCGCCCCGTATGTAACTCCAGCATCTCCGTTGGCTTTTCTGGCCCCCACTTTGAGGCCAGCGTCTACAAAACCCCAGAGGGGCCCAAATACGGTGCTCAGAGAGGCACTAGGCTAATCACCCCAGCCAGGGGCCAATTCGAGGACGGACAGACAAAACAGCTCTTGGGCAGCACCCGCCACGCGGAGTAGATCGCCTGCTTTCAGGCCAATCACTCGGACAATAACCATCTCCGCAGGAAGGCAATGACGACCAACACAAAACGGCCTTAGGGAGAGAGCAGACCCCAACCATCTCCGCTTATGCTCATGAAATATAACACCGCTTGTCGACAAAAATCATGGATCAGAACTTCTTAAAATATCTCCAATTTTTCAACATAATTATGCTGCTGGAAACATGGCTCACACTACCGCATCATATCCAAGGCTATATGTGTTTCTCCACACCGGCCACAATGAGCAACAAATTTGGACAGCAGTCGGGAGGGTTGGCGACCTACGTCTCCACAACGAGAGTCACCTCAGCAGCCCTGGTTGGCTCCCCTGCACCGGCCACCTTCGCAGGGAAGATTGCCCTCTCTCTTTATGGAGGGCAAGACAAGGTGGTCCTAGTCAACACTTATGTCAATCCAGAAACGGAAAGCCAAAGATTCAGAGAACTTAATAGACAAAGTATCTAGCTTCATAACTGAAATGGAAACCCCATATTTCATTGTAACTGGGGATTTAAATCAACATCTCCTTGGCACATCGGGGGGTGAAGAGACCGCCATCCTCACTTCACTCTGCAACATCACGCCACAATGCACTTCACTAATTGCAAGCAAAAGCCGCAAGAAAAAACGTCTCTTGGACGATATAGAACATCTAAACCTCAGGGCTCTCAACGGCAGATTCCCTGAGGACTTCCCCCCATTCTCTCACATTACACCAACTCATCATGCTCAATTTTAGATTACACGTTCGCAGCCTCTCACTGTTCCCCTTCATTCAACGGTTACGAATGGTGGATAAGGGGGACAGCAACCATCGCCCACAGGAAATCCTACTGTCAGCCAACGTAACCTTAACCATCCAACAAGAACTAGCTACCTACACCTCAAATTTAAGGAGGATCAAATGCGCAGTAACAAAAACAGCAACCAAGTTTGTTCAATCAACAGCAACAGGCACAACTGACCGAATAACACACTGGGAACACTTTACCGCAAAGCTCTTAAGCCTCCGGGGTACAACACCTCCGAAAGTAGACTCTTGCCGGACAACCGGCCCGAGAAACAGAATCCCCAAATCTCAAAGGGACCAATTAAAAACGCTCAGGAAATCAATAAACTCCACACTAAGATGCCTGAGAAGTCTACCAGGGGACTTAAGCGCCCGCACACTCTTGCGAGACCGACGGAAGCGTCTGAAGAAATTGAACGGGGAAATCAAGAAAGAGCAAGAAGACGAAATCTGGGCAAAGCTGCTTCATGATGCTAACCACAATGACAGCGCCCGATTCTGGAAAAAGGTGAATGCTATAATCCGCCCACATCACGAGGGAATCTCGTCTCAAATCTCAGAGGAAATATGGCTTAAATTTCTATTCAAGCACTTCAACATGATGCTAGGGACACCTGCCCAATGGACCCATACGGATGGATGCCACGCGATCGCCCAGGAGCTGGGATTGAACATGTCAAATCCAGTAAAATCATCAGGGCGCGAGCCAGGCAACCCACTTCCATCAGCAATCAAGAAGCAAATCACAAAAGGGAGAAGAGAAGGGGCTCCGGGCCTGAATGGAATCCCACTGGCCCTGTTTAAACACAAACCGGCCGACTGGGCTAACATCCTGCAACCCCTACTTTCAGAAATCTGGTCACAAGGCAGAATACCCCAATCATGGAAAGGCTCAACGATCACGCCGATCTATAAGGGCGACAAGGCCCATCCTAGCAACTATCGCCTAGTGGCCCTGATCGACAACGAGGCAAAGTATTTTCCAGGCACCATTTTGGAGGATCTCATAGCCTGGGCTAAATCCCTCAGGACATCTTGGACATCCACTGCTTCTACACACGGACACCTGGGTCCAGGTGAAAATGGGAGGGGGAACTCATCTTTCTAGAAAAGTCCCTACAACCAAAGGCCTGAAGCAGGGTTGGGTGCTGGCACCCACTCTGTTCATCCTCTACATGGCCGATCAGCAATGCACAGGCACCCAGGTTTGGTGGTAAACCGCTGACAAACCTTATGTATGCTGATGACGTGGTGCTGCTCAGCCACACACATGTGGGTCTCCAACATCTGCTTGATGAAATGCAGAAATATGCCGCAGAGAATAGTCTAAAAATTAATTTCAAGAAAACATAGACTATGACGATAAACAACAAAAGAAGGCGGCAGAAGAGGTGGCACCTGGGAGGTGTTCTTATTGAATCCACCATTGACTATAAATATCTAGGCGTCATTATTGATAATGATGGGTCCTTTACTCGCCAGAAAGAAGAAATCAGAAGGAGAAGCCTGGTTGTGGCAATAACACTGATAAATCTGTCTTCAAAACTGATGGGGCCCTCACTATGCCCCCTCCTGAAGGTAGCACAGGCCAAGCTACTCCCCACGCTAACCTACGGCAGCGAAGCAATGTGGGGGAGAGATGCTAAGCAACTGGACAGGTCCCTGATAATGGCGCACAGAACCATGTTCAGCCTCCCAAAATACACTTCACCAGCTCAGATAAGGCTGGAGTTCGGCTTAGTGAAACAATCGCTGGCCAGGCATGGCGCTTACATCATCTGCTGGAATAAGATAAGACTCTCTGCCTCAAACACTCTAATGAGCTGCTATGGCAAGAACTCCAGCATAGGGATACCTCTCCGGGCAGACGCTACCTACAAGAATCTCTTGAAATCACAAGGCTCACTAATCTCTGGAACACTCCGCTACAACACACATCCTTCAAAAAATTGGTCTGGAAGTCAGTAAAACAACTCTCACTGCTGGAAGACAAGGCTCTGTTCTCAGCCAGATCTCATGCCTGGATGACCCTGAACTCTTACAAAACATCTGCACCCCAAAAAGACTTCAATCAGGGTTACCCTAAAACTCTCAAAATAAAGATTTTAAAGGACCGCCTGGGCATTCTACTGTGCGCCGAACACCTTCCACCATGGCAGAGGGCATGCTCACCAAGCACTTGCAGTCTGTGCGACATAGGCCCAGGAGACATTCTGCACTTAATCTGCACATGCACAGCGCTGGAGCAAGAGAGGATACAGCTACTAAAGATCCTGCTCAAGCAGTCAGGGATCTTCACCAGGCAGCAAGCGGTGCTGGTATGTTTCGATTCAGGGGCCACACAACTGAACTGCAGAGTGGTCAAATTCCTCACATTGGCGGATCAAAAAATCAATTCAACATCATAGGAGCATACAAACCACTCCAGCATTAAGCGGACAATAAAGAACCTGACATGCCAACGGGAAGCTGCTTCCTTAAACTCAATTTTAACAACTCAAAAAACAGCCCACCAAGATGGGAAACTACGTCCTGCCGCTTAGCCATCTGGAGCCTCTTCCTGATATGTACGCACTGTCCTCATTTCGCGCTGTGGCTGTCTGGCACTATTGTCTTGTACAATAGATGCACATCGCAGGCCACACTAACCATTATTATCACAGCCACTCAGTACTGCAGTGCATACTTTTTAGGGTTCTTATTTTTACTGTCACATTTTAATGGTACTCATTGAATGGTTTTATCAGCCTTTTTGTATATTTGTATGTATGCACTGCACAGCACTTTCATCATGGGTATCAATGTTTTTACTGCAGAACCACAATGATTTTTTTTTATCTTGACAGCACACAACTATGCAATGGTTTTTAGTAACTATGCATAATAAAAATAAACTTGAAACAAGTTAAATAAAAATATAAAGTGCAATACATATCGATTAGTGAGGCAAGTAAAGATTCAAAAGTTACCCACCTGACACTAGAATGATAAGAAGATTCCCACCTGGTGCCAAGCAATTTTTGAAGTAGTTTATAGTTTTCTTGACATCTTTTTCATAATAAAGCACCTAAAAATAATAATTCAGATATATCAAGAACAATGTGCTAAGAACTGTTCTAAGAATATTACCCAATTAACAAAATGCATTCAAAATGCATATTTTTTTCCACTAAAAAATACTTAACAAGGAATGTCTACAAGATGTTTACAATAGCAGTATCACTTGGATAAGACATTGTGGCTACTCAACAATTTTCTGTTTTGGCTCAATGCAATGTACAAGTAATTCCCTGTTATTATCTTTCTTCCTCCAGAAGAATTGTAGGCCCTGAATGTGTCTACCTTAATTTCTCTTACTTGATACACATGAGGAGCGTCTGTAAGTGGGGTACCAGTTAAAAATCTCAGCAGGTTGCGTTACACAATAAGAGACCACAATTGTATTGGTGCTGGATGAGAACTCATCTGGACTAGAGTTGTGAGTACCAATTTACAAGTTCCTTCAGAAGCTTTACATGTGCTACATCATAGTGTCCTCATTTTAATCCTGATCAGCATAGTAGGCTTCATGAAGAGACTCTGGTTTGCCTTATTCTGTACCAAATGACTACAGCAAGCTAGATGAATTTCCCCCAACCCTATGCCATATGGGCACCTAAGGGATAATTTCTGGAACTTGTATTGTTCAGTCTGAACACTAGATCATTGGTAGTCTTCAATAGTAAGTTAAGAATCTCTGTGCCCTAATACCCTGAGGATACTCAGCTAAATCTCTAGAGCTAACTGAGACTGAATTTCTGGTAACTTAAGCATTTGATGCTGGGTGCATAAGGGTCAGTATACTGAACAATTTTAATAAAAATCTTTATGACAGTATTCCTTACATCGGTGGGGAGCAACATAATATTCCTTTTGACCTATGGTTGGAGAAGCTTATTCTCAGTGGGGATCAGACAATACTCTAGATATATGATATATCAAAGAGTTACATACTATAACAATGTACTTAGGGACTCAGTGTAATTTCTAGTCGGCATATTAACAGTTCAGCTGCTTAACATATTAAAACCATTCCTCCACAGAATGAGTTTAGGACTGCAGTTCAGGCCACAGGGGTTTCAAAAGTATGGATTCCAAGTATGCCACCTTTGCTGGCCTAATACATTACCTCTTGCTTCCATTAGGGCAGAGCTGCATGTCATTGACAAGTAAGTTATAGGATCTAGTAAGTGGAGAACATCTACTGGACACACTGTTACTGTTTCTGATACGCAGTGCGGCACAACTCTTGGGTATGCACTCTGAGATGTGCTCTAAAACACTATGCTATCATCTGTGACTTGACAACTACTGACCCTGCTCCACCTTTTGCTACACTAGTACTATAGGCCCACAAACTTCCCCAATCATGGATGAATCTTGAAAACGCTTGTCATTTCTGACATCAGTACTTCCCTACAAGGGCAATGGAGAGAAGAATCCCCAGTCAACATATCACATGAGGGGTATAGAGTCTACAAACTACATCCCTGTGGGTTCTGTCTTTGTGCATTAGCACTGATGGCACTGCCCAAGGATCAAAATATTAGACTGACTTTGTCTTTTGTGCAACTAACTGAGGAGCTCTGTTAATATCCTTGTAGATACATCATTCAGTGGCATTGACACGAGTGCTGAGCATGCCACAGTAGGCCCTTGTGATACTGTAGGAGATGGAGCTCAAGTTAATCTATGCCTGTATCTTCCAGAAGGAAATTCAGCATGCTTCAACATGGCATCTTCATTGAGCTGCATCATCCTTGCCAGAGCTCTAAATCTGCATCTGATATTTATGCTCACTCCCTCTTTGATTTTAATTGCTAATAGAGGCATGGGCTTACATCAGCAAGATAGATGCTGGACTCCCTCAACCACATGATACAAGTGCCTTGAACCAACTTCAGAACAACAAAATGCCATTTTCCCTGGTATTTACCAGAAACCCCTTGTAGAATGATATGTGACTTGAGTGTAGAGTCAAGCTTGCCATCACCAGAGCGAATGACTGGATCACCACTATACACTTTCTTAGATGAAGGAAAGACATAGAAACACATGCCAAATGATTGACTTAATGTTAGAACCTCAACTGTATTGGTTAGAAAGGCATTTTCCATAGTTTTGTGTGTCCAGAAGGTCATGTCAATAGGCAGGGTAGGATGAACACATACCCTGAGAGCAGTGCATGGGACTCCAAGAATCAAGGAACTCAATTGCTGGTAGAGGAGAAGTCTTGACTGAGCATATGGACATGATCAGTAGAGGGGGCAACCTTTGCCTCTTACCAGTGACTGGTACTAGGTAAAAGTTTAATGTGATGTACCAAATACACAGGGTGGTGAGTCCTATAAGAAAGTGGCAACACGAGTTATGTGACTAACAGTAAATGGTGGGTCAACAGTTACTGCAGGAGTGGTCAGCTTTGGTTGAGTCACAGTCCAAATCAGGGAGACTATTAACTAGTCACACAGGTGATGAGCATGATGCTGAAAGTACAATGTAAAGCATGCTGTGAGGCAGGACAATGTTTAGAGCAGCCAACAGGGCAAAGATGGTTATAGGGAGATCTCATTGTCATTGGTTTTGTCTGCTCAGTGGTGCTAATGAGGGCACAGTTATTGGTCATTCTATTGATGTTAGTATACTGACTTCCTCTGTGACTTACTAGTAAGATCATCAGTACATTCATTGGTTATAGTGTGCAGAATGGTGAAGATGTGTCTCCAACTATTGTGCATGGGGTACTGGGTGAGAATACCAACCTGTACCCAAGCCATCTGCCACAGTGTTCCAATTGGACAAAGCTGTTTTTAGCAATGGCATCTGCCCTTGCCCTTATACTATTCTTTTGCATGCTTCAGGGGATGGACCTAGTGAGGTAACAGTGGTGTCCATAGATTATTGCTGGTAGCATGAACAGTGGTGGCGTATAGGTGCATCTGTGAGAGGGAACTGCATATATGACAGTCACACATTCCCTGAGTTTGTGTCATCATCTAAGCAGCTGTTTCAGGATGATGGTGTTGCAGGTCAGTGTAGTGGTGAAGCTGCTCCTTCACTCTAATAAACTGCACCCTTCAAAATTCAGCAGGTACTTTTCAACCAGTGCTGATATATTATCAGGACATGGGTATCCCTCTCACTTTGTCCAGCACACAAAGAAATAAACAGTTCTATACATTTCAAAATGTCAGTGGCACAGCCCCAGTTCAGGTCTATTTGATTACTTTTTAATTTGGAATCCAAATCAGCATGTCAAAACAAAATCCCAGTAATATAATAAACTGACATCTCTCCATGATATGAGATGCAGTTCCCGAATGACCCATACTCCATCAACAATAGAGCAACATAGTAAATAATTCAAGGTAAAATGAAGCCATACCGTCATCCATTGTTCACACCCAAATTGTATATAATAGACAGAAGGGTCTTCTTTGTGTGCTGAATTGCCTAGCAGTTATTTTTCTCCTTGAAGGGGGTGTCCTTAGTAATTTAAGATGAGGAGTCATTTGTTTATGGTCATTTTATGGAGCATGAGGCAGACCTGCAGCAGGTCCTCTGCCTTTGGGGGATCTGCTTTGCTCCTACATATTCTGCTCCTGGCACTCTCAACTGCCCTTTTGCCACCTTTTCACTCTTATTTTACAATTATTTCTGTAAAGTGCCTGCAGAGGCACACTAATATCAGGCAGCTCACTTCTTTCCCATTTCATTGCAGCTCGTACATACTTTATTCCTGCAATCCTAGAACTCTAAATGTAAATTAGAAAGGCTGTTGCTGCATTAGTGTGTGCACGCACAGTGGTAATCATTCAAAGATGACCTCCACACCTCCGTATTTTGTATGGTAGCCATCTTTGACATTTTTTCTTATGCTTTATGAAAAACATTACAAGATGGCTACTGGGTCTGTGTTCACACATTCAGTGCCCATCTATGGGAAAAATAGTATTGGCAAAGACGATAGGCTCCCCGGAGGAGGGGGTGGGGGGTGGGGGGTGGAGAGATGGGTATCTTTGGTTTTGCCAAATCCTTGTTATTTTTCATTGACAACCCTTACAAAATGGTCATTTGGTTGTGAAAAGAAAAAAATATGGTCCTATGACACATGACCTTTTCTTCATGTGTGTGGGGATCACTGAGAATTGTCCCATGGTGTTTTCTCCCTATGTGTGAGGTTCATTGTTATTTGTCATTTGGAAAACATACATCGAGCCCTTTTCGGGTGGTCTTCTTAGTGCCTGAAAAGCAGCCTGGTATGGTGAACAAGCCAAAGCTTTGATTGCCTCAATCGTGGTTACCACGCTCTGAAGGGGGTAGGGGAGCTACACGTTTGGAGGGGCTGGAGAACTGCAGATTTATAAGGGTTCTTACATCCTGATAAACATTCAATGAATGACCCTGGCTTTTTTATATTTGCTAAAGGAAATTTATTTTCAAGAATATGGCATATCAGCTTAATGTGTAGATCACTTTTCTTTCCCAAACCTTGATTTCTTTATTCCTGCGCTCATATACCGTGCGCATATTTACCTGAATCATGTGGATAAAGTCATATTTGATTTCTTCTTTTTTATCCTCCATTTCACTTTGATATTCTTCTACAGTCATATTATGCCAGATGAAATGTATATTTTGAAGATGTGATGTTTTGGTGACAAGTTCTGAAATAAAAAATATATGTGCTTGTCATTTTCTTTAATATTTTTCTTCTCTAATTCATTCTAGAAATTCATCTAACTCAGAATAGTCGGGAGCTTCATAAAAACTGTATCACACATCAGATAGGGAATGCGTAACAGCAATAAAGTATTTTAGGTGAAGGGGCGGCATACCTGAGGCTCTTCACTATAAGGTTTCCATGTGCTAAAGCAGTTTAAGGGGATTACAGTTTTCTAGTTGAGACAAGGAGAAAACAGGTTTATAATAACCCATGACTCTCCAAGCCACTGTAGGAAGAGGGAAAGGATAGGTTTAAGGAAAGAAAGAGCAATGTATGAGCAGACATCAAAATAAATATAGATTGTCAAACACAAAGCCTTGCTTATAGAACTATTAAAACACCCCTGCTGGGTTAAGATTACAGTGAAAACAGTTGTACTCCATAGTAAGTGCAATTGGAAACCCATTGTGTATTTTGAGCCTTAATGCAGATAAGATTGTTGTAGACTGTCTATTGGTGTTGTAATCGATTAAACGTTTGAATGGCCTAGCTGGCACAAACAGACTATGGTCCAGATCATAAATTCGGATCCGTATGCAATCTTATCTTTGCGTAGAAATCAGAATTCTGAGATTTGCAGTAAATATTGCACCCCACTATTCCCATTGGTAAATTTCAGCAGGTCAAACCAGCAAAATGTAGAAGGTGAAAAATATGAGGTAAAGATCAATACCTCTAGAATGTGCTGCAGAAAACGCAAATTCTGCATGTTTCAGAGGAAAACTCGGAATAAGAGAATAATGCATTCAGCAATTAACTAGATTTATCGGGTGAAATCCAATGAAGACATCAATTCACTTTCCTGTCCCAGCCAAAGGCTGCTTACTCATTGGTTATCAGTCTGGATCTCTCACTGCATGAATGTTTGTATTCTACTGCCATAATAAATTAACATTCAATGTTGTGTTCCAGGAATGGGGGGGATTCTCCAATATGAAGGGTCAAACCAAATATGGGGAGATGAGTTTAGGGGTGACATGTTCGGAAGGATGGAGCAAGCATATAAAAAAAAAATTGTTGATGTTTTCAGTCTACTGAGAGGGTTGTGAAGGGCAATCGCAAATTGTCTTGAGGTCTGTAATATGAAGGGCTGAACTGGCCCCAAAACTGGTGAACTGAAGTGGCAGATGCATGTGCTCTGGGAAAAGGCACTAATAGCTACGGATGTGTGCCAGACACAGAAACTGGTTGGACTGTGTAACTGTGAGTCGAGCTTACACAGGGCATACATCAGCTCACTGGCTGTTTTCTTTATATTGTTCACGTGGGTGGTCGGAGTAACTATACCAGTCAGCCATACTCCCAGGTACTAGTATCATGGTGCATACTAATCTTTAAATGTCCTAGGTGCCATTGCTGGCTAGACTTATTCCCTACTTTTCCAAATATCATCACTTTTGTTTTTGTAGCGTTCACTGTCAGCTTATTAAGCAAATCATACTTGTAGAATGAATGGAAGCCCTCATTCTTTTGCTGCCATCACTGCCACTACCGACGGGCCCGCAAGGAGGAGCGGGACAGGACTACGCATCCCAGGCTCCTTTGCGGCACACAGACACCGCCGCAGCTGAGCACACGCGCCTGGAGGCGCCTTCAAAAGCTCCACAGGTCTCCCGCAGCGCGGGAAGCCCTCATTCATTTGCTGCCATCACTGCAACTACCGACGGGCCCGCAAGGAGGAGCGGGACAGGACTACGCGTCCCAGGCTCCTTTGCGGCACACAGACAGCGCCGCAGCTGAGCACATGCGCCTGGAGGCGCCTTCAAAAGCTCCACAGGGCTCCCGCCACGCGGCACGCGTTGCGCCCGGACCAAGGGCGGGCCCGTCTGTGCCCGGCCGAGGCTGGGCTGGGCCCACTCTCGGTCATCTGCCATTGGAGGTGTTGGTGCTTGTGCCCAGTAAGGTACTGTTTGATTTTTCTTACCGGGTGCAGGAACAAAGTGCACAATGGCCAATCGTTTAACAGCTAAAAGCAGGTCCACATCAGGGAGGAGAGGGGTGGTGGGAACCCTGGATGCCTTTTTGACACGAGCGGAATCGGTACTTTCGCACGAGATTCAGATAACGGAGGAAAGACTCTCTTTGGGCAACGTAGTATCAAATAAAAGATCCTCATTAGGTGGTATAAGGCGGGCGAAGTCGCCAGTAAACGTCCGCACAGACCCTGATGTTTTGCTGGTGCACGAGGATCTTGGCTCTACGTCCTCCTCTATTGGCCAGGGGGGCTTTTCATCACCAGCCACAGCGGTACATCTAGTGAGCCCTATAAATGGCACAGACACAGGTACGGGCATGACTAAGACAACTGCAAGGTGGGCAGGAGAGGTTTTACGTGGAAAGGATAACCAGACTGTAGTCTCTTTGCCGTCTCCCTCACCTCCCGCGGTAACCAGTCCTATCAGTCAAACAGAAACTAGGTCAAGAGAAGTGGCCACATGATCCAAAAAGCACCTAAGGGAAAGTCTGGGGAAAAGCGGGAAGACATCTCCATCAGTAAAAAATGTAAAGGAACCCCTGGTTAAGCGTCCCAGGAGGGTTGTTCAAAAAACTAAGCAGAAGCTTAGAGCCAAACTCCCCGCTTTTAAATGCCCAGATCAAGATCTTACAGTCGAGACAGAACCCCAAGGGCCATCAGAGGATCTTAAACAACAATGTCCAAATGCCATCCCGCCTATAGACGTTGGAAATGAAGACCAGTGGAGAAGACTGGAAACTATGGTCTCTGTTTTGCTGGCCCCTTTATTAAGTAAACTGTCATTAATTGAGGAGAAACATTTATCGTTGGAAATGCCCAAAAGTACACCATCCAATTTGCGGTTATGGGGAGGTGTCACTGCGTTCAGTCTGTGCAACCTTTGGGGGAACCACCTGTATCTAAGGGGGGGGCTGAGGGGGTAGAGTACGTGAAAAAGATGAAACAGGTGGCTCGATCAGAATGTGGAACTAGTCACCACAAACAGGTTGACAACGGGAGCAGGTCCGCAAACCAAGCAAATGATGGTTCCCATCCCAATGCAATAGTAACACGATCTAGGTTAATTGAAAGGAACACGGATGAAGGGGTTGACCGAAGGCGGGAGGAGGGGTTAGATAAGGCACATAGGGGCGGCCGACAAAGCCTATCTAGGGGAGGTACCGATTGTGCCCAACTCAAAGGAAAAGCAAATAGAGCACCATATCTCACCTCTGGAGAGCAACTAGTAATAGTATAGATCTACCACCAGCCAGTAATCCCTATACAGTGGTCTTGGCAGGAGTCCCAGGACACAACCATGAGAAGGATGAGACGGGCGCCCAGTTAATTAACAAAGTGGCTCACTGGTTGGGCAAACATGTTAGGTTTAATATTAAAAATCACCGACACATTTTGATGGCCAGGAGGGTGTCCTGGCTTGGTAAGTCGAGGAAAGTTTTCCCAGGAAATTGTATTATCATTACACTCAGATACCCGGAGTTGGTAAAGGAGATTTTTGGGCATGCAAATGGTTTATTTACCTTAGAATCCTGTATTAAACCATTACCATTGGGCTTTTTTTTACAGACCAGGCCCCAGTACTGAACTAATACAGAGTAATCTTGGCTGGGGGGAAGGGAGGAGGGAAGGCGTAGTGGCAGCCACTAATATTTTTGCGCCACTTAGAGACCTGAATGATATTGATTGACTAGCCCCCAGGGAGGAGGGTGGTGGTCTTAGCGATATCTGCTCAGTTAGCACAGTGGAGGCAGATAGGAGGGCGGAGTCATATGGGAGTACACTTGTAACATCCCCAATGCGAACCAGGGACTCCGACTCACAGAATATAAACCACCCAGGTAAATCAGCCACCAGAGGGGTCAGTATTATGCCCAAAATGTATACGGGCATAAGCCATGGTGGAGACCTGAAAATCATCTCATGGAAAGTAGCGGGTTTATCTAATAAACTAGGGGATACACAATGGCTTACCTACGTGAGACAGTTTAATATAATCTGTCTACAGGAAACGTGGGAGACCGAGAAATATTTTTTCATTGAAGGATATAAAACTTTTGCATGTGCGGCAATAAGATCGAGCTCGGGGGGAGCAAAGGGGGGCCTGATTATATTTATAGATTTAAGAATCCAGGGCAGGTGGAAATCCTTGGCATGGGAGTCAAGCGTTGTCCTTGGACTAAAACTTACAAACAAATCTTTTAGGCGTATTATAATGAATTTCTATAATGCAACGTCACACGAGCAGGGCAGAGGCAGCTTGAAGGAATTAAATAGGTGCCTGGAATACACTCGTGGTAAAGGGCTGGCTCAATCACAACTGATATTGGTGGGCGATTTTAATTGTCATTTGTGCCCAAACCTCAGGGCGGCCCAGGGTGATTGGGCATCTTGTCCTCTAAGGGATGGCCCCCATCTGGAGCACACGCAGCTGGGAAGTGAGCTGACCGGTCTTCTAGGCGACTATGGGTTAAGACATACAATAGATAAGATTGCTAGCAGTAGGGGTAGGATGGTCCCTCCCACCTTTAAAGGATGAGGATGCTGCTCCTACATTGACTTCATTTTCGTCTCTTTTTTGGTTAAGAGAGCTCGAGGCTCACCCCCTTTCATCAGTCGTAAACAGTCAAGATGGTGGTGGGTCAGTTGTCGCAACAGACCAAGGTAGGAGGCTTAAGTGGTGCCAGGTGGATATAGCTGCTTTTAATGCCTCTTTATTTCACAAGGGGTATCAGGAGATAATGAAATGTCTAGATCTGGGAGTGGAGGGGGTGGACCTAATAGAAGCCTTTAATAAGGTTGCTAACCTGGTGGATAGTCTGTTAAGGTCCACTACCAAAGCCTGTAGGGGGGGGGGCCCAAAGTGGTTTGATAGGCAATGCTCACAGGCCTTGAGAAGGCTCAAAGTGGCTCTGAAACAAATGCCAAGGGATAGGAAGTGTGTGGCGGAATGTCGTGCAAGCTACAAATCAGCAGTCAAAGGGCGAAAGGGTCAATTACAACGCGAGGCTTGGGAGGAGCTCATGGAGGCGGCGGAGCTGAAGGACTCCGCCCGATTCTGGGGAGTAATTAACAAACCCTGCTTCGCAGACCCGGATAAGCCAGGGCTGAGTAACAATATTCTTCCAGAAACATGGAAGCAGCATTTTCAGGGACTGTATAATTTCCACTTCAGTCAGAGTGAATCGCAGTCAGTACAAGTAGTACCAAGCCTTAACCCAGTCACCTTCTCGGTGGATGAAGCAAATGCAGGAATTGTGAGCCTAATGAGGAATAAAGCACCGGGGCCAGATGGGATCCCCCCAGATCTTTTTCTTAGTAACCCAGATATCTGGGTGCCCTTATTAACCAGGGTTTTAAACGCTGCTATAAGCTCAGCTATGCCAGTGTCTTGGTCGTCCGCAATAATTGTGCCCATATTCAAGAAAGGGGATAGGGATAGCCCACATTGTTATAGACCCATCTCTTTGATAGACGTTTCAGCGAAGGTGTTGGGTCGGGCTATTTTAAACAGGCTGATGGAATGGGCGAAGGATAAACAAATTATTACAGACGTACAATATGGGTTTCGCCCGGGCAAATCTACCATAGATCAATGCCTTAACTTATATCTTATTACTGCCAAATATACACTAGCCAAGGAGGGGGCACTATATTTAGCCTTTATGGACCTCACAGCGGCGTTTGACCGCGTGAATCGTAGCAAGCTGTGGGCTATATTGGGTGAGCTTGGGGCAGACCCGGGACTAATATTTATCCTGCAAGTGCTCCATAGTAATACCACAGCAGCAGTACGATATACGCAGGAGGGGAAGGTGACGGAGTATTTTAATTGTTCGAGTGGGGTAAGACAAGGCTGTATACTAGCGCCTTTTCTGTTCACTTTATATATTAATGGCCTAGATGCCGCACTATGTGAAATCAGGGCAGATTCACCCAGAATAGGGGGAAAAGCGGTCCCGGTTCTGCTTTACGCAGACGATGCAGTGCTCCTTGCCCGTACCCCACATGGTCTACAGCTTTTAATTGACGGTTTTGTAGAGTTTATGGAAAATTTGGATATGTCCCCCAACCTAACCAAATCATACGTTTTGGAGACGGGGGAAAAGGCAAAAAACTCATACAAATACGTCATAGGTTCACATGTCCTGGGTAAAGTGCCAGCATTTGCATACTTGGGAATGCCTCTAGATGGTCACTTGAATTTTAAGTATCTATTAAAGGAGAAGTGTGTGGCCCTGAAAAAGTCTACAGGCTCTATCACAAACTTTGCTCATAGGTTAGGAAGCTGGACCCCGGATATGATTCTTAAGATCTATAATTCAGTCTGTTGTGCCAAGGTGTTATATGAAAGCGAGGTCTGGGGTTTTATTATGACTAACGACTTACAAAGAGAAGACAATAATTACTTAAGGGGTTTATTGAAGGTCCCTCAAAGTATTCCGGTATTTTCTGTCCATGAAGAATTGGGGGTCAAATATATATCATACCAGATAGCAGTTAAGCCCCTCTTAGGTTGGCTCAAATGTTGGACGAACATTGAGGCAGGCTTTACAAGGACAGTACTTCAGGATAGTTTATCCTTGGACCACTCGATGAGAATTCCCTGGATAAAATACGTAAAAGAGTCTTTTATCAAGTTAGGCCGGGCAGACCTGTTCAATACCCCAGAGTCAATAAGAACAAAGGACAGGGTTGAGATTAAAGCCCTGCATTTAACGTTCACCATGGCACATCGAGAGGCCATTGAACTTGTTAAACCTACAGTGAGAGCCCATACACTAGTTAAGACAACCCTGGGAATTGAACCTTATTTAACTTTAATGAAGAGCCCACACGATAGATTTTTAATTACCCGTTTTAGATTAGATTTTCTCCATCATTTACTAGCGGTACCGGCAGGTTTTGTTAAAAATATTGAAGAGAGAGGGCCCTGTGGCTGCGACAACAGGTCTCCACAGGATACCCTCCATCTAGGTCTTCTCTGCCCATACTATGCTTTTCCTAGGAAAAAGTTTTTAAAGGATTTATTAAATCGAGCTGGTTTTAGGCAGGCGCGAGTAGCCTTGTTGTTTTTAAAGCTCTCTTCTGATGTACATACCCTATTCTGTGTGGCTAATTTCCTGAGAGTCGCTGTTAAATTAAGGAAAACCAGGGGAGATTAAAGAAGAGAGGAAGGGTTCGTGGGTCACTGGCACGCAATGTCTGTTTTAACAGGGCTGTAGTATTTATGCGACATCCTCCCAATGCCTGCTCTAAAGTACTGAATTGTATCTGGGAGTGATATTTTATGCATGTTGTGTTTTATATATGCTTTTATGATTTGTTCTCAAATCGAAAAAAGTTTTATTGATTGATTGATTGTAGAATGAATGGATTTAGATTTCTCTTGTAAAGTTCAATGAACACATCACTTCCCTTTCTGCTCCAGCCAAAGGCTGCTTACTCATTGGTTATTATATTATTCTGGCGTGCTCACTTCAGGAGTGCTTTTATTCTACTTCCATAATAAATTAACGTGCAGTGTACTGGTCAAGAAAGGGGGTGATTACCCAAAGTGAGAGGGTGGAAGGGTCAAGCCAAATAGGGGGAGACGACTTTAAGCATGACACGTTTTAACGGATGGAGCAAGCATATAAAAATAAACAATGGTTGATGTTTTCAGTCTACTGAGAGGGTTGTGAAGGTCAATGGCAACTTGTATTGAGGTCAGCATCTGTAATATGAAGGGCTGAACTGGCCTTAGGAAGACCACAAGACTGGTGAGCTGAAGTGGCAGATGCATGTGTTCTGGGCAAAGGCACTAGTAGCTACGGATGTGTCAGAGGACGACACGGAAACAGGTTGGATAGAAAACCAGCAGAAGGGAACACTGTACAAATGGCAAATGGGGGCCTGATTCACAAAGGTACACTTACACTTCTATGTAAATTTACTTTTTTTTGGTATTCACAAACTACAAGTTAATAGTAAGTTTACAACTAGACAGACTCCATGGTCAGGGCAGAGAAATCTGCAATAAAAATATAAGACAGGCTTATCTTTTATATGCAGAGTTCTCCGCCCCGACAGTGGAGTATTCATAGTCGTAGACTTACTATTAACTCATAGTATTATTCTGATTGAAATATTGTCAGCCACCAAAATTATTCACTGTGATTTAGAAAAACAACTGTTCATCAGATGCTGAGTTTGTGTATGAGTCAGCACAGTCTCAACTGAATGAGGGAATAACACAATAAGGTCCTGATTCATAAAGGTAAATTCAAAATGTTGTATACGTGTACTACTTTTAGGTATTCACAAACTACGTGCCAGGTTTTATGACTCTGAACCCCTTAAACTTATGTTTGTGGAGTTCGCCGCCCAAGAACTCTGCACACAAAAGTAATAGGCAGTACGGAGTCCTATAACTCGGCACATAGTTTGTGACTACCTAAAAGTAGAAGTAGCAAACTTACACTAAAGTGGAAGCTTACATTTGTGAGTCAGGCTCCCTATGTGTAACCCTTCACAATACCTTCACTGTGCTGAACGGCAAGACAAACTGCTACAACCGACTTTGGAAATCCAAGATGTGCAGCAGCAGTTAGATCTGATGTGGCAGAAAAATAAGCCATGGTTCTTCTGATTTTCCCATGTTCTTGAACAAGTACAGAGAATGTACAACCTTCTCTCTCGTGGCAGAATAGGCAGAAATATTTTTTTTTAAATGTGAATTTTTAGAGCAGGTACACTACAGAGTTTATCTCTGAGCACGAGGAAGGCACTCATGCATTCGTCTTCAAACTGCACAGGATTCGACAGATTGCTGTGAGGAAGCCTCAGCAAAGGTTTTGCAAAGAAGGAAAAGTGTTGAATCCTCTGTCTACTATTCCCAGGAGTCAGGAACATTCTTACTTCTCTTCGTATGTTTGGAGGATTCAGTCTCAGGATTGCAGAAACATATTCTTTCTTGCCCTGTTTTCAATATGGTGACCCAAATAGGTTACTTCTTTCATACAATAATGTGTTGTCATGGGAGACACTTTAAGACCATTATCAGCAAGATGGTTCAAGAGTACAATTGCATCCAACTTGCAAACTTCTTTTGTTTTTGCTGCAACCATCAAATAGTCAATATATCTCACTAGCACAGAATTACAGGGTAGTTGCAGATTTTCCAAATCTTCTTTAGAATTTAATTAAAGATTGAGGTGCTTTCTGCATACCTTTGTAGGATACAGCACTAAAAAGAACTTTATTGAGGATCTGAATGTGAAAAGATATTGGCTATCTTCATGAAGAGGAATGGAGAAGAACGATTGGCATAAGTCGATAATTGTGTACCATTCTGCATCTGCAGGAATCTGAACTATAATCACAGCAGGGTTTAGTACCACAGGACAGCATGGAACAGCAATTGTGTTGATAGTTTGAAGATCTGAGACTAGCCTGTATTTTCTGCTTATTGTTTTAAAATCCCATCACAGGGGAATTAAGGGGACTACCTAGCACTTTCTTTAGAATTCACTGTTCTCTAGTCTTTTCGGTTACGGGCTTCATTCCCTCCTCTGCTTCTCATGTAAGATTGCATTGAAGAGTTTGAGGAAAGGCTGCATTAATGTCACTGAAAGTTTTTTTACTGATTCTGCGCTTTTAATTAGTCCTATCTTTTTACATGTAAAATTCACTGTGGGTTTCAAATCAAGACGCAAATCATCTTTTAAGAGAACTAGATACAAATGATTTTGGGCCACTTTTTCAACAGTTTCATCGCCTGCCTACTTGGCGGTCCGCCAACTCTATTTAGATATTGATTGGTCCATAGGCGAATGACCGTTAGAGTCCCGCTGCCTCCATTGGGAATCTTCACTTGCGTCGACAGCACCATAGGCAGAAGTGGCTGGCGGTAGGATTCCAGCCAAGGATTCCACTGACCTGATTACGATGTGCCTTTCCGTTGAGGCAAATGTGGTGGGAATTACTCCTACATTGAGTTGGCAGAATTGAAGGAAATGAGGCAAAAACTTAAATTTTTCACGTTTTCCTCTTCTGTTTCCATCTTCTACCCATGAGCCCAGGTCCCTCCTTTGCTGCTCCGAACCCACCATGATGCCAAACAACTTCATTGTGCTGGGATCTAAGGTAAACTATGTGTATAATTGTCCTACTAAAATTCGTGTGTTGACAATTGCTGTAATCTCGTGTATCTTTTGCATTGCTCTTGCATGCAATATTTTTCTTAGGTGTAATGCAGAAGTGGTAATTTTCCTGCTTTTTGAGGTAAATTGAACACGCCTGTATTGGCACTTAAAAAAATAAATGCTTTGTTGTGGTTGTGGGTGTTGTAACTGTGGTGCCTTTGGTTGTGCATTCGATAGGGTGTGCATGTTGTGGTTGTGGAATGCAATATGTAACACAAAGGAACATAACACATTTATTACATATGTTTTTGATACAAAAAAGCATGACATTAATAAGTAGTACTTGCCAGTCTCCACTCCACCAGGGTCTCACTCCATCAGCAAACCGCTGCTAGGACACTGCCAGCACAGCAGGAACATCTAAATAGTCTTGGCGCAATACCGCCAGCCTGACGGTGACGGAGTACTGTTAGCCAGCAGAGAAGACTGCTGCAGCGGCGGTTTAGCCAGTGCACATATAAATACAGCTGGCGGAATACCATCAACTCAATGGAGTAATTGGAACCGCTGCCACGGAGGGATGGCAGTAGTCCCAGTAAGATATAAATGACACCCTTAATTTTTTAAGGGTAAGTCTTTAACTGGGGTTTGAATTGCAACACCATCTGGTACACAATAGATCATGCAATTCAGTGTCTCAGAGGACCTAATAGGCTTACAGGACTTGTGTCACATATTATGAACTCATGATCACTCTCAAGTTGGACAACTTTTATTGTAACATTTGCTCAGAATTGCTGAGACCTGGCTAGTTATCTCTCTCTTACTAATACTAACATTTTTTTTTTTCTTTTGATGACAGGGGTAGGTTTGCAGTCTCAATGGGGCAAACAGTGGTGTGGGTAGCAACTGTATCAATCAGAAATGATACTGGGTGGCCATTCACATCACCATCTACTTAGGGGAAACTCTATTCTACATCTAGGACTGCACCAAGCATGCAATGCTCCTCCCCCCCTCAGGTACCGTCATTGTGAGTCACTCATATTTGCTGTTAATATGGGAAAAACCTTAATTATTGGTGATTAAAGTACTTTGCTATTTTGCATATTCTGCTACATCACTGGAGCTACAGGTACATTAATATCATATTGTCCTTGATTCTGTATATTTTGCACAGGAGATGGTTTAGCTAGGACCATTGACTGAGAGGTAAGGGCTCATGCTGAGCTAAAATACTTGGATTCTGCTGCATTTGGGGATCAAAATCATTCTGAATTTGATCTGGATATTGTCTACATTCTTGCTTCCAATGTCTAAGATGCCCACAGTTATAGCAGGAAATGTTATTCTTCACTATATTAATGTTCTCATTTCCATGTGAACTGTTCACAAAACCCCTACCTCTACCCTGAGAAATAGCTTTTGCATTCTGAACATTGCTTTCGATCATACTTAGACCTTGGAAATGCAAACATCAGATCTTCTCACAATGGAAACTCAGTCCCAACCATTTCTTTTTCATACTCATTTCCATGTATTTTTCTTCTGTGTTTTGCCGCCCCCTTTAGGGTTTGGTCCTCATTTATCTCTGTATTTATTAGAGCCATCCATTCTTTACTACAGCTTGCTAAATCCATTATGTGTGACTGTAGGTAGAGTAAACACATTTAATTTATCTCATCTTCAGTCATATACGTTATATACATTTTGCATAAACCTTTCTTTTTAGTAGGGGTGAACGGAATTCGCAGAGTTTCACTCTGCGGAGTTACATAAAACTCAGCGAGATTCCACTGAGTTCCTCAAGCGGGCGTATTTGGCAAGTTGCGCTAATTTTCTAGCAGCAGGAGCTTGTTGCGTGCTCCAAAATCAGTACAAACGGCACCAAGCAGCGCGCCAGAGGGTGCTGCTTCTTTGCTGCAGCTCAAGAAGATTTTCTACTTGAGCAGCAGCTTTCTCACTGCCAACAGTCGTGACAGTCTGCGACCGCCCATGTTGAGAAAATCTCGCCGGGTACCATCCTAGCGCCAGGATATTGGTTAAGGGATGGCAAATCTCGCTCATCAAATTAATGCTGGCGAGTTGCATGCGATGATTCGTGGAGTTTTATTGGAACTCAGCATTACAAGCAAGTGGGCACTCCAGCGGCGGAGCGGTATTTATTGCCCACCCCTACTTTTTAGACAGATAAACACTACACTCTTCTGCCAGCTCCTTAAATTTCTCATATGCATCACATCCACAATTAGCTGCTTCATTACTAATATTTTTCAAAACATCCACATTATAGAGAATGTATCTCTCTATAGTAATACTACCTCACAAAAGTTCCCCATATTCAGATTTTTGCTTGTAATTATTAATCACTTTTCTTGCTGATTCTTCTGGTTGCTTTGCAGTAGCAGCAGCAATAGTAATTACTGTGTCAACAGTTAGCACATTATCTAAAACAGGTATGGTAGACACAATGATAATACTAGTTGGATCAACTCCACTTGGCCTTGCTTCTTCATTCCCAGGTGCTGTTGGAACTTCTGGCTCTGTACGTATAATTGTGGCAGCTGCACAAAGGATCTCCTGCTTCTCCCTGCTCCACGAATCTTGATCTCTGATCATCATCATTGCATGGAGAAGGTCTTATATCACACAAGTCATACAAAATGTGTCCTCCTCATATGAATTGTTCACAATATTTTGCTTTTCTATTTTAATTTTCACAGACCCATTATCTTTTTACTTTTTATCAGTATCACTCACTATTACAGGAAACACCCTCCACATAACACTGTGTTGCTTTTCCATACACATTTCAGCATGCCCATCTCGATTCTAAAAAATGGCTCACAGTATTTTTCACTTGGTTTTTCATTCTTTTTCGTTCCCTTTTAATTACTAAATGATCCCATTCATTCAGTGCTTCAAACTGCACAGGTCAAGCCTGTGGTTTTCTCTCGAGCATGTTCCATCTCAGATAGTCAAGCTATCTCACACTGAATTTACCATCGAAAGTAAAGCACATGTTCTTAGCTCATTCCATTCTCTTAACCACATACACATAAAGGGGCGAAACTTCAAAATCATTTCATAGGCGGGAGAATCTTCTGGAGGGATTTTCTCTCCTTCCATTTAAAGAGAGGAACGATTTTTCAATTTAATACACATTTTTCTTAACCCAATACCCAAAAAATACACAATGACACTAAACCAGTATTAGCACAGCTAGGGTAAATGTCAACCATTCACAATACAACACTCCAATGCAACACCAATGTTATACCTGACAGCCTTCGTTGTGGTCTTCCCCCAAACTTTTGGCCTTCTTCCCTCCGTTGGCTTTAGAACTCTGTGCACTTTACCACTGCTAACCAGTGCTAAAGCGCTTGTGGTAATTTATCATCATCATCAATAATCTTTATTTCGCTATTTCATATATAGTATAAAAATTATAACACACAGCCAGGAGCACAATATAAAAAGAAGCTAAAATACTCCGTTAATAAAATCCATGGATATTTACATTTCATAAAACATATATTAAAAAAAGTATAGACTTGCTTACAAATGGGTCTAAGTAAATAATGTTTACCAGTATATACAAATAAATACATAGGAATCAATTTTAGATAAAAACATTTTTAACCCCGGGTGTTAAACTGTCAGACAATCAATGCTAAAGATGCCGCCTCCTTCGTTTTTTGGCAGACCATAAAAATGAGGCTAGGGCATAACAAGTAGAATTATCAGAGCAGAAAATAGAGAGCTGGACGGCACTGCGCAAAAGCGGGGCAATGAATCTTTTTCTTTCATCAATGTACACTTTGCAAAAAAATTGAAAATGCAGATTAGACTGGTAGGATTCACCATCGCAGGGACAAAAAGGGAGGACCTCGACAGGATATTTATTAGTGGGGTAGCCTAACATGAGCGGGATATAATTAAGCCGAAATCTGGCAAGTATGAATCTACGTTGATGGTTAGAGACAAAGGTTAGATATGAACAGAAGTTAGTGGATATGCTAGGAGCTAACTGATATTTGATGACTGTCATCTTACTATGATTAAGCTCCCACCTATCACTTTCCAGCTTTGCTAATAATAGTCCCTTCAAATTGGTCCTCGAGAAGCTAACGCAACTATGCAGATTCTCAAATAGGTGTTGTTGGCCAATGGACTTTAAAGTGCTCTTGATGTATTGCAGCCACACGATCTTTGCTACTTCATCGAGCTTTAGACAATCTTTCAGAATGTCTTGGGTCAGGTTTACGGATTTCCTCCTCCACACAGAATGCCACAACAAAATCGGAGCAATGTGGACATTATCTGTAATGTACAGTACCCCCAACTGTGTGTGGCAGTTGAAATTGCAGCAGGATTGTGGTACGGCCAACAATCTTTTTAGAAAGCCATCCTCTATTCGTTGCAAGAGTGTTATGTCTGCCGACCCCCAGACAGCTGCCCTGTATGTGGCAGCAGAGATGGATTTTGCCACATAAATCTTTTTAAATACTTTCAATGGTGTAGTACCTATCTTTTTCATGAATCTGTAGATAGCTCCAATGTTCTTTTCTAGTTGGAGCCAACTTTTGTCAGATGTTCTTCCTGTCAAACAGGACCCCTAAGTAGGAGAAGGTATCCACCACCTCCAGGCTTTTACCTTCTGTAAAAATACTTATTGGTTTCTTCATTCTTGGACCTGCCACGAGGACGAAAGATTTCGTCTCATTGACCTGGAGTCCAAGGCTCTTCATATATTTCGTGTATTCCCCTATTAGTCTTTGTAATGCGTTACCAGTTCTCGCCAGCAGGACAGTGTCGTCCGCATAAAGGAGAATTGGAGCACGGGCTGAGTTCACTTTAGGGACATCCACTGTAGTCCCCACCAGTGCGCCTTCCACACCATTGGTGTAAATTGAGAAGAGGAATGGGGCGAGCACACAGCCCTGTCTGACACCCCTAGAGATGCCAAACTGTCTCATGCACTCTCCAGCCCTCCTGAATCAGACACAGGTGGTAGCCTGTGAATACATTGTCCATAAAAATCTTATTATTGTCAGCTCTATTCCCATACCTTCCATATTTTCCCATAAATTCGAGTGAATGACACAGTCAAAAGCACCTGACAAATCCATAAAGGCCATGTAAAGATGGCTTTTCTTGGCCACTGTATACTTAGAAATGAGCAAATTCAGGCTAAGGTATTGATCACTAGTCCCTTTTCCTTTTTTAAAGCCAAACTGTTACGGAATTAGAATGTTGCTTCCTTGGGCCCAGGGCTCTAATCCATTCAATAATACCTGTCCAATTAGTTTATCTGTGCCATCCAGTAACGAAATGGGTCTATAGTTTTTAACTCTTGGCCTTATCTCCCTTTTTATAAATGGGAATTATGTCTGACTTTTGCCATAAAGAGGGAATGCCAGTTTTAGCTATACCATTAAAAACAGATGTCAGAAGTGGGGCCAATAGATCCAGGTTATCTAAGAAGAAATCGATGGGAACCCCGTCAGGGCCAGGGGCATTAGATCTACTACACTGTTCCAGTCCCAATCTCACCTCCCCTACGTCAAAGGACAGAATGTCCTTATTTATAATCTGTGCAGTACACAATGGCTGAGAAATTCCTGCCTCTAAGCTAACAAAACTCTTCTCAAAATGTGCCACCCACACTTCCTCATTCACATGAAGTTCGAGGTTAATATCTGTGTCATCTTTGAAAAAGGGGGTGTTAATGACAGTCCAGAAGTCTCTACTATTCTTCGACCCCTTCATGACTCGCAGCCTGGCTTCCCTTGCATCTTTGTAGGAATGGTGTAATGTCCTAACTAGCAAAGGGTCCTTAGGATTAGTCCTTAGAGCTGTATGAAGGTTTTTAAGTGCTTTTGTACAGGCACCATCAAACCAGCCAACAGTTTTAGGATTATGAGGGCTATTTGGTCGTAGCAAATTAAGTTTAATTTCTTGCAATATGTGCTCAAAGACTAGCAGGACTTCCTTTCCATCAGGATTTGGGTCTAGACAGGACATTATCTCCTGATTTATTTTGCTAATAATATTGGCAATAAATTTAGGAGCCCCAGCAAAAGAAATAGGCACCTCTGGGTGCATTGCTGGTGTTGTACGTGGCATCAGCCGCAATGGCTCCTGGTGATTGAGGTTCTCTGCCCCCTCCTGTGGCTCGCAATCACCAACGGGCTAATAGTCAAATGTAGCCAGAAATGGATGGTCATGCAGTGTACAAGCCACTGGTGGTTGTGCCTCTCTGGAAGGTGCCTCTCTGCAGGGTGGCAGACAATAGTGGAGATTTAAATATTTAGTGGAGATTTAAATATTGCTGGGTGGTTGTTGCGTTGTAGTGCACACCAAAAAGGGCAGGGGTGGAGTGATCCCACCAAAGGAGCAAGCTGCACCGGCCTAATACCGGCCACTTCCTCCCCAGTGGAGGAAGGCCATGTCGCTAGCTTTACCCGCTCTGTGCTCTGCTATTCTTCTGGATCTCCTCCCGAGCTCCAACTTGTTCCTCCAGCCTACCGAAGAATGAGGCCACTTGGGTCTCTCAAGGCCACTCTGCTGGCTGGAGAAACTATGGGAGCACTGTGGGCGCACTGTGGGCTGATGCAATGGGCTGGGCAGCTGGGCGGGGCCAGACCAGCTAGTTGAGAGGTAAGTGGTAAATGCCTTGCACCACACCGCCGCATGACCTGCACCCACAGCCTAGCACCGACAGCCTTGCCGGTTGCTGCTGATCGAGTGCCCCTGAACACCGGAACCCCGTGGCGACCACTTTGGGGGTCACTTTTAGAAAGTCAGCATTTTTTTGTCCTAACTATTTGGTGCCTACAGCCTGTTTCCTGGGTCACATACCTCGGTATAGTTGGCCTTTGTGTTTTCCTCCTTGACAGTGAGACACAACAGGACTGGATATTGGCAGGATGGGAAGATGTTCCCTGACTACTTACATTTTGAATGTGCTGCATCCAGCACATTCACTAAGAACTTGACACCAGACTTTTTTCACCCTCGGCACCTTGGAGCCTGGGAGGGGAAGGGTGGACATTTCCAGAACCATATGTAGAAAGGCCTAGAAGTTTCCCCCACTTCAACGGCTGGCACCAGATATAACTATTGGACCTTCAGTTCCACTCTTTGGTATACTTCTGGATCTGTGGAAGACTTCAGAAGGACTGCCTTGTTTCTCAGAGGACTGTACTGCTGCTTGTAGCCTGCCCTGTGTCTCAGAGGACTACCCTGCTGCTTGAGGTCTAACTTGCTGCTTGAAGGAGAGAGGACCAGTACTATGAGAGTGACCTCCTACTATGAGCTTCATGGACATTACAAGCTCCAGAGGCCTCATTGCAACTGCCCCACGGACCTGCTGCAAGTGAACCTGCCTGAGCCCTGCTAGCCTCTGCCACAGTGAGTTCTTGATCCCCAAGCGGTGCCTCCCCAATTGCTAGACCGTTCGCTGCCATCAGTCTGCAGTCCTCTGTGAAGAAAGGAGAAGTCTCAAAGTTTGAGCTCATTGTGACTGTGAATAAGCCAATTCATGGAGAGACACTGCCGTTCAGGACTACTGCCAACTCAAAGATCTGTTGAACCCCACTCATCATGCTACAGAGGCCACCAGCAATGCTCAATCTGCACTTTGCTTTACTGCAGCGACAGCCCACAGTAGCCACCAATGCGAAGTTCCAGCAACGACGATTCACGAAGCTCGACAGGAAACGCGCACTACAACATTGGCCATCTGCAATGCTCTTCTCACTCCTCCTAGCCTCCTCCACCATGAACTGGACTCTTCGCACCAAACTTTGAGAAGGTAATTTTTCAGTTGAACTAACCTAGTTCCTGTATTCTGCCCGCACTCCATCATGGTTAGCCTAAACTTGTGACTTCCCCCCAGTCTAGCACGACCAGATGACCACGAGTGGATCCTTGTGCTTTTAGGTGCTATATTTACCGAAATCTTTGAAATTTCATATCTCCGGTTCTACTGATTGGATCTTTGTCAGTTGGGTCTCAAATCATTTATTGAATTTTATTATGTTATTGTGTAAATTGGTGTGGAATTTTTCCCATGTTTTGCTCTCACTTTATTATGTTTGTGTGCTGCATAAAAGTTTAACACAGTCTAAGTTAAGCCTGACTGTTTTTGTGCCACGCTACCATAGGGTTAAGCGCAGGTTAATTTCATGACTTTTGCGGTTCACCCTAACAAGGATTGTTGTTCCTGCTTGAGAAGGTTTAATACCCACCTCAACCAAAAACACAATTTCTTATGACCAACCTATCACAGTAGGACCGCCTGTGAAAATCAAACAATAGCAGCACCATTCATGTGACGCAATGCTCTCCTCT
Source organism: Calotriton arnoldi (assembly GCA_963921515.1). NCBI lineage: Eukaryota > Metazoa > Chordata > Amphibia > Caudata > Salamandridae > Calotriton > Calotriton arnoldi. Next base: position 178,283 of record CAWUFW010015242.1, read on the forward strand.
TGAAAAAAACAAACAAATTAAACAACAATTTAAATCTATTCAAAACAAAGTTCCTTCTCTGCTTCACTTGACAAACGACAAAAAGGAAGGGTACATTAACTTCACTCAGAGAGGGAATAATACCTTTTGGCACTATCACTCACACATAGGCAAGTTTCCCACCAGCGTCTAGTTCCATCCACAAAGCAGTAAGCAATCACCAGTCTAAATTAGAATGCATTCACAACTAGTCCTTTAGTAACAACACAGAGAAATTTCCTACAACGATGTGAATGCGGAACCTCATAACTACACTTCTCCACTTGGTGGACCCGTTCAACAAACATGAATATCATGAGATCTTGGATTTTGATGAAAATGTCATCAATTACCTCAAAAATTCAGTCAGTAATAACTCGGAATTCAGAATAAATTTATTTGAGTGCCAAATCAGGCATAAAAATTCACAAAACAATGATAAAAACATTCAATGCTTACATGATCATTTCAGTGTGATTTCAGTTGACATTACACAAATCTCATATGAAAATACAGTGCAGTGATAAACCTCATAAAAATACACATAATTCAGAACAAAGAGATAAGACATTACTCAAAGTGCATACTACTAAGTGACCGCATAGTGTCTCGCAAGAACTAACATAAAAACAGGACTCATCATCAGACAGATGTTGCAAGAAATAAAAAGCTTGGGTACACTGACTAAAATTTGAGACTTCATAAAAGTAATTAAAAACAATTTGGTAAATGTTTTAAAAACAACACAAAAAAAGGTAAAATGCATCATTGATTGCCCAGTCCCTGTCGTCACAAGGGCACGATCCAGATTCCTTTGGAAGCCCAGCGAAAAACGGAGTAGGTATTTATTGTATCTGCAGTGAAGCGAAAAGGTATTAGTTCCCAATGTCCGCATATACTAAACAAGTAATTAGTTGGGGATCTATCAGGGCTAAACAGGGGTTTTAGCATTTCTGTAATTAGCGGTTAGATTGGGCCTCGGTAAATAATAATCCTTGCACATGCTTTCTATTTAAGTAGCCACTCACTTTGTGCTGATTATAAAACTTAAAAAGCTTAGTACATTTAGGGCTGCACGCCATAATATATGATTTGGAGAAATTAGTCTGTAAATCGAGGGCGGCCATAAATTGTACAAATGAGTGCACCAGCAGGCGCAGGCTTTTGGGGTACAGGCCATCATTACGGCGTCGTCGGCAAATAGCAATACTGGGAGAGGGGCACTGTTTACCTTTGAAAAGTCAGGGATGCTAAAGGATAAATAAGGACTGAGCTTGTTAATACACAAGATAAACAGTAAAGGGGCAAGCACACAGCCTTGCCGCACCCTGCAAACAATCTTGATTTAATTAGAAACTTTACCATTTGACCCAAATCTTATCTTTGCATTCATACTCTCATGCAAAGATGCTAAAAAGGGTAAAAGTCCCACATCCGTCCCCATTGAGAGAAGGAGTTGCCACCGTTGTGGGCGATTAACACAGTCAAATGTCGAGGATAAGCCCATAAATGCGAGATACATAGGTGTTTACTTTCCTATTGTGTACTTGCCTATGATTAAATTTAGGTTCAGACATTGCTCAGTAGTGCCTATGCAGTTTCTGAAGCCATATTGACAAGGATTTATAATTGCGTTTTCTGCTGCCCACGCCTTAGTTCTGTTATATTATAATCTTCATAGAATTTTAACAGCAGTATCGATCAGTGAGATTGGACAGTAGCAACTTGGCAGCGACCTGTTCCCTTTCTTGAAGACTGGAACAATAGTTGAAGTAGCCCAAGAACTCATTACTGATGAATGTTTAAGACTGTTAAAAACATTAGTCAGCTGCGGGGTCCAGAGTCTGATGTTGCATTTAATCAAATCGATAGGGATTCCATCCAGGCCAGGAGTCTTTCCACCAACACTCTGTTGAATAGAAACAACAACTTTGCATAGAGTGACTTGTATATCGGAGAAACTGTGTTGTTGTTTTTGTTGTTGAAGCAGAACGTATTTGGGAAAGGGGTTCCACACACGCCTCACTGGGGATATGACAACCAATTGGGTTGACAGTATGGTTAGCAATTCTCATAGCAGATACAGTAGTCCAGAAGGAATTGCTGTCTTTTTTTGGATGCAGCATAAACTATTGTATCCCACTGCTGTGACATGACCTCTTCCATCTCTTAGCAGTAGCTGCTTTATACTGTTTCCGGTGAGCAGTTACTGTAGGAGGGTACCTGGGGTAAGCAGCAGGGGCCCTATGGAGTGATTGGATAGAAGCTGAGCATTTGTGGTTAAACCATCTTGGTGCTGTGTAAGTCACTTTGGAAGGTTTTGAAAGGGATTTTGTAATGTTTAAACGGAGATCCACAACCTCCCTCGTCTGCCAGGCAACTCAAAAGCAACCCCTAGTTCTCATTTATAACTTTTCCCAGAAATTGGGCCTGATTCTGGAGTTTCCATACCTCTCTAAGTTTGTCTGTGGATGACTGTAATGTGGCAATCCTGCCACCAACATTAAATTTCACACTGGATGGTAGGGCCAGAGCTACCTTGATGGGGTTATGGTCCCCGAAATGTGAACAAATGATGGCACCAGGCAGTAGTGAGTTAATTAAATTACTGGTAGTAAAAATGTAATAGATAATGGATAAGCTGCCCCTGAAGGTGGGTAATCCCGGGTCACTAATGCCGGCCTCATCCATCATGTTATTCAGATCAAGTGATGAGAGGAAGGCCTTTACCTCTATCTCTATGATCAAAACCCTCTAGAGCATAATTATCATTATGTAACTTAGGATGGGGGGACAACCTTGCGTTAAAATCCCCATCTAGACACAAGTGAACCTTGAGTTTGAAATATTATCAAAATCATTGTTATAGAAGTTAATCAAATACAAGGTCAGGTCCTGCTTAAAAAGCAAAGCTTGAAAATCACTACCTGGGGTTTCCAGTGCAATGGCATGGCCACCAGTCAACAATTGTATCCAAACAGTAATAACTCAATTCCTACCACATTGAAATCTAGATGGACACAACAACAAACACATAAACCATGTTCATAAATATGCCAAAATTATAAAAATCACAGTAACTAGGCCACCTAAAGACTAGGCCTGGGCGGTGAACTCCGCTCTGTTTTCAGCAGAGTTTGTGAAGTTTTCTGCACTCCTCACTCTGCGGAGCTCGTGGAGTGGGAAAACTCCGCTCCCCATAGCGCAGCAGAGTTTTTTTCCCACTCGCGCTCGGCAACGGTAAGTTGGCGAGCGCGAGCTGCCGCTCGGGTAGAATTTCTACCTGAGCGGGAGGAAGATCAGCGCGAACAGCAGTTCACGCCGCACTCTGCCGCTTGTGGAACTCCGCAGAGTTTTTATGTCACTTCGAGGAGTTCTGTGTAGCGGAACTCTGCAGACTACGCCTGGGACGACTAAAGACGCGCAAATCAGAATTGCAATGCAAAAGAGCTCACACACAGTGTAATTCATACCGAACATACCCAAACTACAAAAAACCACAATGCACTTGAACAAAACCGAAGCACACCACAATGCATCTAGACATATTTATATTAACTTTCCTTTGGTCCAGAACAGCTCAGGAACACGGAACACAGCAAATAATCCAATTTAGCAACCACTGGGTTAGACAGAATCCAGATTATGGGATGCTAAAAAAATGTAGAGAACTTAAAGGTTTTCAGGTGTCTATATTTGGCGTGCCTATTTTTGGGGTGCTCGCATCCTCCACCAAAACTGTTGACACTATCTAATCAGATAATGAAGATAAAGTGCCATTGCAGGATCGAGGATGGTGTTAAACTTCAAGCATATATAAGGCAATGTGTCCCTAAAGAGCACCCAAACACAAATTAAATAATTAGCACTTAATTGAAATAATTTCTTAAGAGTCAATAGGTGTAATACATAACTCAAACACAATAATTAGTTGAAGTGCAGAGTAAATCAATATAGGGAATCAGCGTAAGACTGATTGAAATGCAGCATGAGAATGACATTAAGTCAAGTGAAAAATATTCTAAGTCCAAAGTTTGAGACAATCCAACAAGGGTTTACTCTCTAAGTCAAGCAAACCAGACTGGCTCACCTCCAAAATGTACCATCTTTTATAGAACGATTCACAACACAGGTCAATGGAAAGGGCAAAGTTAATATAAGGAGTGCAAAGGTAAACAAATCACAATTCAGATTTACACAATATCATCTATTGCCACATCCTAGCACTATGCCCTAAATGAGTATTAATTTGCCCTATTCTATCCTAATTTCATTGGATGTGGCATTACAAATCTAGTTACTCAAAACAATGGAAGTCCCACAAATTAATGGCCTATAGTATTACTGGCAGAAAGAGCACTGAATGTTACAAAAGGCTTCCTCCGTAGTTTTGGAGAACAACATGTCAATACAGAGCATTATATAGTGCACACCTTGGTTACGTGCGGTGAACAGAAAAGAAAACACACATCACGGCTGAGTTTAAATCCGAGGTGGAAGTTTGACTTAAATTGGGCCTAGTTCAGCCAAGCACAGGAAAACAAAGTTCCGTCAAGTGCAGTCTTTTCATTTTAGTGCAGAAATGTTCATAATGTTAAGCACACATTTTTATTAAATTGAAATCCACTATAACAGCATGATATCAGTTAACTTAAAGAAAATGTGACTCAAGGCAACTCAAAAGCTCAAAATCCCAGCCCTCTTTGAGGTATAGAGCCATTACTATAATTTGTGCTTGGACTTTCTTGGTTATGTTATGGAGACTTGTATAGCGCACTATCACCCGGGAGGGTATCCTGGCCATGAGCAGGTGTGAATTTAGCTACATCTAAGACCTATTGGGACTACTCAAAAAGTTATGTTTTTAGTTTCTTGCAGAACTGAAGAAGTGAAGAGGAGGTTTTTAGATGTAGCAGCAGGTTCTACCATGCTTTAGGAGTGATGTTGGAAAAGGCTTGACAGCTGGGTCTGGTTTTCTGTATGCATGGGATGTGTGCAAACAGAAGTCTGGGTGAGTAGAGGTGTCCAGAAGTTTTGTCAAAGAAGATGCAATTGTTGAGGCATGATGAACCAGCGTTATGTAATGCATTGAAAGTGTGGGTGAGGACTTTGAATTATGCTAGTTTGTGAACTGGGAGTCAGTGGTGCTTCTTCAGGTGTGGTGTAATGTGAGTTTGGTGTGAGAGGTTGAGGGTGATTCTGGCCATTGAGGTATGAATGGTCTTCAGACTTCAGGTGCATTTTTTAATAATGCTGACATTGAGGGTGCTCCCGTAGTCCAGCTTGCTTGTGACAAGGGTGTCTGTGATGATTTTCTGGATGCTGATTGTTAGCTGTAATTATTCAGTTTCCATGTGTAACAAAAAAGTGTGGGCATGAGCATTTTTCAGGTCCAAACATTGAGTTATAGATTACTGGACAGACATACTGGGCCAGCGATTGCAGACTTAACACAATTACTGAGGACCAGATCAGGCACTACAAATACAAAACACAAACACAATAAAATAAAAGAAGAAGCAGACAAGTGAGCTGATCAATGCAGAATTCTTCTTGTAGAATATGTCTGAACCCTTAAAAAGTAATTGACACTCCGGTCCAGCAGGAATTTAAATTTCTCAAAATATTTGATTTTGTTTTTTTCCCAGATGGCAATAATTCCATTCTTTGCATACAGTCAGAGCTTCGCGTGGTGCATGAGGAATAATTTCAGCTTTCAGTATTCTCACTCTGCCTCCCTTGTGAGTATGCCACATGTGGTTAATGATTGGGGTGTTACAGACTTTTCTGCCAGTTTTCGTGGAGTATATGCTAAATGCATAGGTGGCCATATAGTGTGAGTGTGCAAAATAAGGCACACCGTAACAATGGATGAAATATTAGTGTCAGAAAACGAAATTAAAGTCACAAAATCTGTTTTTGAGCTGCACGCTCCCACCGCTATTTTACTTTGAATGTATCCATCCGATCCACTTTATTAATCTCTTTTTTCTTCTCTCCTAGCATCATCTCTGTACTTATATTCTCTAACATCTTAGAAAAAAGTGGCACACTATCAGTGCGCCCCCTGAGGGCAGACATCTGGAGGGGGAAAGGAGTTCCCATGGTCCACATAGACACCCACCTGCAGGTGGGTGTAGTCACTCACTGCACCTAACTGCTAGGGGATCTCTGTCCCCTCTTTAAAATGCGGGCAGCTACCACCCACACTTCGTACTGAAGAATCTCTCTTACCTGGATCAACTCAGAATATATTTACTAATATTGAAAGGGTTATGGTAACAAGGGATGAGGAAACATAAATCATGTTTTATAAAAGTAAAAAACTGTTTCATGCAACAGAACTCATTGTTTCAGAAAAACATAAACATAACACGTTATAAGATTAACCGTATTAAATACTACCGTACAATGAAGTTCAACAATGATACAGGTTTGGAAACACACTGTAAAACGAAGTTGAATTAAACACACTTTAAACTGCGTAAAGTATACATGTTTCTGAATACATTACCTTGGTATTTTGAGAGATGCTCAGAATTTGGTTCAACCACATGATTATTAACTTGGACTCCTGGGCACTGAGCTTGTAATTTTGACAAAAGGTGTATATCCATTTTTCCTAAGTAGAAAATATATGACAATTATTTAAAAAATGTAAGCATACCACAGAATGCTTCAAACGGGAAATCCCCCTAATAACTGCTGCACTTTTAAGGTCTGGCTTGTTCGCTTCAGCCCTCTGCAAGGCCTATTGTCTACAATATACCTAGAGTTGGGCTATGAGTCAGCCCACTGATACCACTGTAAATCACATCTTGTATCAGTCTAAAAAGGTATACATTTCTAAACTACTGCTGTTTTTTGATTGGTATAGTATTCTTCTTCACAGGAGTGCTTCCTTTGCTCTGCGTGAGGTGAATTGTCTTTGGCATTTGACGAGGTCTATTTGCTGAACACAGAAACTTGAAAAAAAACTCCTCAGTTTAAAAGAAACATATTCTACATTCCTTATTCTTAATCAAACACTCCCTGACAATATCATCATGGAAATGCGCTGTAGTATTTTTTAACTTGATTTTTCCAGAATACAGTTATCAAGCAAAATAAATGATGCATTAAAAAGACCAACGAATATGAAAATAGTATGATAGTGTTTTTCACTTTTTGTTTGTTATGCAGGGTCTACTGCTTTCAGCGAGGGAAGCCACTTCCTAGTCCAAGTGCATAGCTGCAGTATGAATGCAGGGTGTTTCAAGGAAGATTTGGATGGATAGTAATGAAGACTACTAATTCTGACATTAAATTGTTCAACTTCCTCCTCACAAACTTTACTCTCTAAGGAAAACATCTGTTAACAACTTGGGCCCCCAAGTCGATCAAAGATGGCTGCCAGATAGCAAGGACAGTGGGTGCTTTAATTAAGGGCACTGTTAGAACTGGGGGTCTCTAGTTGGCAGAGGTAGGTACCTTTGACCAAATAGGGACCCTTGCTTCTAAGTCAGGGAAAGGGGATTACACTACTGGATAACCCCTGCTCACCCCCTTAGTAGCTTGGCACGAGCAGACAGGCTTATCTCAGAGGCAGTGTGTTAAGCATTTGTGAACACATACAGTAATACAGTGAAAACACTACAGATGGACACCACACAGGTTTTATAAAAATAAGTATTCTTTATATAGACTTATCACAAGACCATAAACGACAATACTGTAATCAATATTAATTCTTCAAGATGGTAGGGATAGTTCAAAAATAGGTTATTCACTTAAAAGCAGTCTTTAGCAACAGAAAGCCCAACTGGAGTTATCATGACGTCGAGGTCAAAGAAATCCCAAAGTACGGCGCCGACCGCGAGGTGCGCGGCGTCGGGCCCGGAGTCAAAACAGACCCACAAAGAACAGTACCTTGGAAAAGCGAAAACAAAGACAGCTCACGGCATCGGGGAGGTGCGGCGTCGTTGGCACGTTGCGGCGTCGGTTCCTTGCTTCGGGGGAGATGATGCGTCGGGACCTGGATGCTTGCGCAGGCAGGGGAGGCGTCGGTTCCTGACCGGAGAGGAGGTGACGTCACGATGGTGCCGAAACCACGGTTCCGTACGATGTCACGATGTCGATGGATTCTTGACCACCCACGTCGACGATCGGCTCCGCGATGATGTCGGCTTCGGAGTCGATGCGGCACAGCAGCAGGCGTCGGGCCGGCGTCGCAAGTCGGAGCAGCGCTCACGGCTATGGCAGGCTTACGATGTCTTTCGCTGGCGTCGATGTGGCACGGCGGCCGGCGTCGGGTCCACGTTGCAAGTCGGAGCAGCGCTCACGGCTTCGGTGCAGATGACAACGTCGTTCGCCGGCGTCGGTGTTGCAAAATCACCTCTGTAGCAACTAGAACAGCAAGTCCCAGAAGCAGGCAAACAGAAGGGGTGAAGTCTGGTATCCCTCAGACTTCGGTCAGGAGGCAAGCTCAACTCAAGCCCTTGGAGTAATATTCTGCAAGATGATGAAAGTTCTTTAAAAGTTCCTTCTCCTCTCCTTGGCACTGAAGACACCACTGTAGGCCAACACAGCACACTGGCAGAGGGGCAGTCCAACTCCTACAGCTTCCTTTGGTTCTTCTCCTTGGCAGAGGTTCATCTTGTTGTTCCAGAAGTGATCTAAAGTTCTGGGGTCAGGGCCCCAATATTTATACCAGAAAATCCTTTGTCCTCTGAAGGCAGAGGGTCCTGTGCCTAGTCCAAACCAGTTCTGTGCAGTCCTGGAGCACTTAGTTTACAGGACTCCTTCTTTCCTTTCACAGTGTAGGCCAGGAACATCAGACGCACCACAGGAGGTGGAGCCAGCATTGTGGAGGGAAGGCACAGCCCTATTCAGGTCCCAGGTGCAACTCCTCCCACCCATCTACATGCAGATCTCTCTATTCAGCCCTGTGCTGACTCACCCTGTCTCCTGGAATCCCCCAGCCCCTGTCACTCACAAAACCAGACACTCAATACACAACCTAGCAGAGGCAGGCTGGATGGTTTAGGCAAGAAAATACCTACTTTCTAAAAGTGGTATTTTCAGAAACAGAATGTTAAAACCAACTTCACTAAAAGATGTATTTTATCATTCTGAGTTCAGGCATACTAAATTCGTTTTTCTACCATGTTCCCTGGGTCAGTTAGGATTATAGGATGTTATAATCAAACTGCCCATTCTGGCCAATGAGGAATAGGTAGCCTTGCAATAGTGAAAAACGAAAATGGCTGTAATTCACTATTAGGACATGCCACACACACCAGGGCATGTCCTACCTTATACTTACAATGCACCCTGCCCTTGGGCCTACCTTAGGGGTGTCTGATATGAAGAAAAGGGAAGGTTTAGGGACTGGCAAGTGGGTGCACTTGCCAAGTCGACATGGCAGCCAGGCTGCACACAGGCTCTGCAATGGCAGGCCTGAGACACACTTTTCAAGCTGCTTCTGTGGGTGGCACAATCAGTGCTGCAAGCCCACCAGCAGCATTTGATTTACAAGCCCTGGGCACCCATGGTGCACTGTACTAGGGTCTGACAAGTAAATCAAATAATCCAATCATGGAGTCACTAATCAATACATCAATTTAACATAGGGAGCACTTGCACTGTGGCACTGAATAGCAGTGGCACAGTGCCCAAAGCATCTAAAACCAGCAAACAGATCAAAAACAGAGGAGGCAATCAGAAAAAAGTGGAAGGGAGACTCACGCCAAAGGTACCAGGTCTAACACGTGTCCCCTCCAGCTGAAATGTGGGGAGAACTACCCTTCCCCTTGGGAGTTCTCATCACTAAGGCGGAAAAATCTGGACAGACCATCAGCATTGGCCTGTTCTGTACCAGGGCGGTGTTCCACCGTAAAGTCCATCCCCTGTAGGGAAATGGACCACCTCAACAACTTTAGGTTCTCACCCCTCATCTGCATCAGCCATCTGAGGGGCCTGTGGTCTGTCTGAACCCGGAAGTGAGTCCCAAACAGGTATGGTCTCAACTTCTTTAGTGCCCAGACCACAGCAAATGCCTCACGCTCAATTGCACTCCACCTCTGTTCCCGTGGAAGTAACCTCCTACTGATGAAGGCTACAGGTTGGTCTAGGCCCTCCTCATTAATCTGTGATAGAACAGCCCCCACACCATGCTCTGAAGCGTCTGTTTGAACAATGAATTCCTTTGAGAAGTTGGGCGCCTGAAGCACGGGTGCTGTGCACATGGCAGTCTTCAGGGCGTCAAAAGCCTTCTGACAGGTGTCAGTCCAGTTCACTTTCTTGGGCTGCTTCCTGGAAGTCAGCTCAGTCAAGGGTGCAACAATGTTGCCATACCCCTTGACAAACCTCCTGTAGTACCCCGTGAGTCCTAAAAGGCTCTCACCTGTGTCTGAGTCTTTGGGGGTTCCCATGCCAGGATGGTATCAATCTTGGGTTGTAGGGGCGCCACCTGGCCGCTCCCTAACTGGTGCCCCAAGTACACCACGGAACCCTGCCCGATCTGGCACTTACTCGCGAGGCCCGCCCTTCGCAGTGCCATCAACACTTCCCAGAGGTGGCGCAGATGTTCTTCCCAACTGGCGCTGAACACTGCAATGTCATCCAGGTAGGCGGCACTGAAATTCTCCAGTCCAGCCAACTCCTGGTTGACCAACCTCTGAAAGGTGGCAGGGGCATTCTTCATCCCAAAGGGCATAACCCGGAATTGGTAGTGCCCATCTGGTGTGGAGAATGCTGACCTCTCTTTGGCCCCATCTGTTAAGGCGATCTGCCAGTACCCAGACGTTAAATCAAACGTGCTGAGGTACCGGGCAGCCCCCAACCGATCAATGAGCTCATCAGCTCTGGGGATGGGGTGCGCGTCAGTCCTGGTGACTGAATTGAGTCCTCGGTAGTCCACACAGAACCGGAGTTCGGGTGTGGCACCAGGCGCGGCAGCTTTTGGGAACAAGACCACTGGGCTGGCCCATGGGCTGTGAGAGGACTTAATCACCCCTAAGGCAAACATCTTGGAGACCTCCTCCTTGATGTGAGCTCTGACCCTGTCAGTCACTCTGTAAGCCTTGTGCTTCACAGGAGGACTGTCCCCAGTATTCACGTCATGGACGCACCACTCAGTGACACCAGGAACCAGGGAGAACAAATCAGGAAACTGTCCCAACAGTTGGCGACAATCTTGCTGCTGATCAGGGGTCAGTGTGGCAGAGAGGCTGACCCCATCCACTGACCCATCTTGCTCTGTTGCAGACAGGAGGTCAGGAAGAGGCTCAGTCTCCTCCTCCATTCCATCATCCGTTGCTAGGAGCCTGCCCACTTCGGACCTTTCTAAGTGGGGCTTCAGGCGGTTAACATGCAGGACCCGCAAAGGGTTCCTTGGAGACCGCAAGTTCACCAGGTAGGTGACATCACTCTTGCGCTCCACCACCTCAAAGGGTCCGGTCCACCTGTCCTGGAGCGCACAAGGCTCTACAGGGGCCATGACCCAAACTTTCTGTCCAGGTTGAAGTTCAATCAGAGTGGCATTCTGATTGTACCACCGCTTCATCTCTTCCTGGCTGGCTTCCAGATTCGCCTCAGCGAGTTGCCTGAATCGCCTGGTCTGGTTCCTGAAGGCCAGCATGTAACTGTATACATCCTGTGGAGGTTTCCTGGGAGATTGCTCCCAGCCTTCCTTGACCAGACTCAAAGGTCCTCTTACCGGGTGACCATAGAGCAGTTCAAAGGGACTGAACCCTAAGGACTTCTGTGGCACCTCACGGTAAGCAAACAGGAGGCATGGCAAGAGGACGTCCCACTTACGCCTCATAGGTTCCTCAAGACCCATTATCATGCCTTTGAGGGTCCGGTTGAATCTCTCAACCAGCCCATTACCTTGGGGGTGGTAAGGAGTGGTGAACTTATAAGTAACACCGCACTCCTGCCACAGGGACTTCATATAGTTGGATATGAAGTTTGTACTACGGTCTGACACCACCTCTCTGGGGAACCACACACGGGAGAAAATCCCCATCAGTGCACGTCCCACCACGGGGGCCGTCACTGTCCTGAGCGGGATGGCTTCCGGGTACCGGGTAGCATGGTCCACCAAGACCAGGGTAAACCTGTTGCCCATGGCTGTCTTGGGGTCCAGTGGCCCCACAATGTCAATGCCCACCCGTTCAAAGGGGGTACTGACCACAGGGAAAGGTTGGAGAGGAGCCTTTTGCTTCCTTCCACTTTTCCCACTTGCCTGGCAAGTTTGACATGTCCTACAATGAGTGTCTGAACTCTTCCGCATCTGGGGCCAATGAAAGTGGGTGACGAGCCTTTCAAAGGTCTTGTCCTGCCCCAGATGTCCAGCTAAAGGTACATCATGAGCCAAACCCAGTAGGAAGGCTCTGAAGCGCTGGGGTACCACCAGCACACGGGCTGACCCAGGCTCAGCAACCTTAGGCTCGCTATACAGGAGGACGTTCTCCCAGTAGATCCAATGTGATCCAGACTGATCACCTGCTGCCTGGGCGGTGGCCTGTTGCCGCACACCCTCAAGAGAAGGGCACTTCCTCTGCTCTGCACAAAATTCCTCCCTGGAGGAGCCTCCTTCCTGCTGCCAATGGGTCAGCCCAGGGAGGTCCCCCAGTTCAGCAACTTGTTCCCCTGTAGGTTCCAGGGCATCCCCCTCAAGGTCTGCCTCCTCCTGGACCGTGGGAACAATGGGGGCTGGTTTCCCGCGCCCCCACCTCTTCTCTTTAAGGCAGGTCCCTGGGCCATACTTTCAGTCTCCAGGGTCTCTTGAACACCATTACAGGCTGCCATAGACCGAGTGGTGACACACGCCCACTCAGGCAGACCCAACATCTCCAAATGAGACTTCCTCTCCACCTTCGCCCAAGGGGAGCTCTCCAAATCATTTCCCAACAGACAATCAACAGGCATGGCTGGCCTCACAGCTACTTGGAGAGTACCTGAGTCCCCCACTCAAAGGGAACTTGAGCCACCTCGCACTGGCTCTGTGAGTTGTCCGCGGCAACTACAGGGAAGAATGCATGGGGGATAACATGCTCTCTGGACACCAGCCGGCAATTGACAGCTGTCACACTAGCCCCAGTGTCTCTGAGAGCTTCCACCCTATGGCCATTGATGGTCACCCACTGCCTGTACTTCTTAGTGTTATCAGGCAGCTGGGTCTCAGGGACCATCTCAAAGTCTCCTAGTGAGACAAGGGACATTTCTGCGGGACCCCACCCACCTTGGGCACCCATCTCCTCCCCTCCCAGGGCTACACTTGCCATCTGACGGGGTGGTGCATGTGGTGGTGCCTTGGAGTCCTTCATGGGACATTGTGCATCATACCAACGGTGGCCCATTTGACCACACGTAAAGCATTTGTAGGGGCCCCTCTGACCAGGTCTACCTGTCGGGGCCTCTTGCTTCTTCTCAGGGGGAGGCTGGGAACCCTTACCTTGGTTCCCTTGGGGATTACTTTGGGGCCCTTTCTGGAACTCCCTCTGTTTACCCTTGTCCCCCCCCACTCTTCTACTGGGGACCCTGCCCACCTTTGGCGGAATCTCCCACATGACCCTTGTGGACCCTGGTACTGACCCAGCAGTCCGCCTCCTCAGCAAGCTTCCTAGGGTTAGTTAGCTTGCTATCAATAAGGTGCTGGCGTAGCTCTGGAAAACAATTAGCAGACAAGTGCCCCCATGCAAACAAATCATAGAGCGCTTCAAAAGTATCCACTTTGCTACCCTTCACCCAACCATCCATGGCTCTGCAAAAGAAAGATACATATTCCACCCAAGTGGTTCCCTCCAGCTTCTTGCAACTCCTAAACCTCTGTCTATAGAGTTCTGGGGTCAAACCATACCTTGTCATCAGGGCTCCCTTCATATGGGCATAAGACATCCTATTCTCACTGGGTAGGTCTAACAAAGTATCCCTCCCCTCACTCACAAAGCGGCCCCACAACCCAGCCCCCCAATCCTTCTCAGGGACCCGGTGGGCCAACATTGCTATCTCATAGGCTGCAAACCACTGCCCAATATCTTCATGCTTATGGAAATCTTTGATGACATCCTTGAGGATATATACCCTGCCTTCTGAAGGCACAGATGGTGCGCTGCCACCAGAGGGATTGAACTCTAGACCCTTTGCCTTGATCTCCAACTCCCTCAACATCCTCTCATGCTCCATTCTCATTCTCTCTCTCTCCAAGGACAACTTGTTATTCTCCATTTCCCTCTGACCCTCCATCTTAAGCTTAGCCATCTCCAGCTTGTGCGCCCTATTTCTCTCCCTGTCTTCCAACTCTCTGGGGGACAGGTCTTTGGAAGAGATGCTACTGCCAGGTGGGGATGGTACCCCTCCCCTGGCTGGAAACTCTGGCCTATCCAGTTGCCCATCTGCATCCCCAGCTGGCTCCACCACCAACTCAGGGTCATTCCTTGCTTCTACCCAGGCCCTCAGCGCCTTTTGGTAGTCATCCTTTTTGGAAATGCCTGGTGTAGCCACTTTCAATTTCTTGCAGAGATGCTTGAGCTGTTTCAAAGTGTAGGTTTCCAACCTCTCTTCCTCAAAATCTAGATCCATAGATGCAACAGATGGTGGTGGACTCATGGCAATAAGAATTGGCAGTTCTCAGAAAAATAACAGTCCAAGGAGAAAAAAACATTCTACCAAAAAAGTATGTGGTCGCGTTTGGTCTTCACTCACTAGTAGTGTACACCAATTACTGTATATGAGTCACAAATGCAGGTCCAAATCCTCACCGCTGACCACCAATGTTAGAACTGGGGGTCTCTAGTTGGCAGAGGTAGGTACCTTTGACCAAATAGGGACCCTTGCTTCTAAGTCAGGGAAAGGGGATTACACTACTGGATAACCCCTGCTCACCTCCTTGGTAGCTTGGCACGAGCAGACAGGCTTATCTCAGAGGCAGTGTGTTAAGCATTTGTGAACACATACAGTAATACAGTGAAAAACCTACAGATGGACACCACACAGGTTTTATAAAAATAAGTATTCTTTATATAGACTTATCACAAGACCATAAACGACAAAAATCCACAATACTGTAATCAATACTAATTCTTCAAGTTGGTAGGGATAGTTCACAAATAGGTTATTCACTTAAAAGCAGTCTTTAGCAACAGAAAACCCCAACTGGAGTTATCACGATGTCCAGGTCAAAGAAATCCCAAAGTACGGCGTCGACCGCGAGGTGCGCGGCGTCGGGCCCGGAGTCAAAACAGACCCACAAAGAACAGTACCTTGGAAAAGCGAAAACAAAGACAACTCAAGGCATCGGGGAGGTGCGACGTCGTTGGCACGTTGCGGCGTCGGTTCCTCGCTTCGGGGGAGAAGATGCGTCGGGACCTGGATGCTTGCGCAGGCAGGGGAGGCGTCGGTTCCTGACCGGAGAGGAGGTGACGTCACGATGGCGCCGAAACCACGGTTCCGTACGGTGTCACGATGTCGATGGATTCTTGACCACCCACGTCGACGATTGGCTCCGCGATGATGTCGGCTTCGGAGTCGATGCGGCTCAGCAGCAGGCGTTGGGCCGGCGTCGCAAGTCGGAGCAGCGCTCATGGCTATGGCAGGCTTACGATGTCGTTCGCTGGCGTCGATGTGGCACGGCTGCCGGCGTCGGGTCCACGTTGCAAGTCGGAGCAGCGCTCACGGCTTCGGTGCAGATGACGGCATCGTTCGCCGGCGTCGGTGTTGCAAAATCCCCTCTGTAGCAACTAGAACAGCAAGTCCCAGAAGCAGGCAAACAGAAGGGGTGAAGTCTGGTATCCCTGAGACTTCGGTCAGGAGGCAAGCTCAACTCACGCCCTTGGAGTAATATTCTGCAAGATGATGAAAGTTCTTTAAAAGTTCCTTCTCCTCTCCTTGGCACTGAAGACACCACTGTAGGCCAACCCAGCAACACAGCACACTGGCAGGGGGGCAGTCCAACTCCTACAGCTTCCTTTGGTTCTCCTCCTTGGCAGAGGTTCGTCTTGTTGTTCCAGAAGTGATCTAAAGTTCTGGGGTCAGGGCCCCAATATTTATACCAGAAAATCCTTTGTCCTCTGAAGGCAGAGGGTCCTGTGCCTAGTCCAAACCAGTTCTGTGCAGTCCTGGAGCACTTTGTTTACAAGACTCCTTCTTTCCTTTCACAGTGTAGGCCAGGGACATCAGACACACCACAGGAGGTGGAGCCAGCATTGTGGAGGGAAGGCACAGCCCTATTCAGGTCCCAGGTGCAACTCCTCCCACCCATCTACATGCAGATCTCTCTATTCAGCCCTGTGCTGACTCACCCTGTCTCCTGGAATCCCCCCGCCCCTGTCACTCACAAAACCAGACACACAATACACAACCTAGCAGAGGCAGGCTGGATGGTTTAGGCAAGAAAATACCTACTTTCTAAAAGTGGTATTTTCAGACACAGAATGTTAAAACCAACTTCACTAAAAGATGTATTTTATCATTCTGAGTTCAGGCATACTAAATTCGTTTTTCTACCATGTTCCCTGGGTCAGTTAGGATTATAGGATGTTATAATCAAACTGCCCATTCTGGCCTATGGGGAATAGGTAGCCTTGCAATAGTGAAAAAACGAAAATGGCTGTAATTCACTATTAGGACATACCACACACACCAGGGCATGTCCTACCTTATACTTACAATGCACCCTGCCCTTGGGCCTACATTAGGGGTGTCTGATATGAAGATAAGGGAAGGTTTAGGGACTGGCAAGTGGGTGCACTTGCCAAGTCGACATGGCAGCCAGGCTGCACACAGGCTCTGCAATGGCAGGCCTGAGACACACTTTTCAAGCTGCTTCTGTGGGTGGCACAATCAGTGCTGCAAGCCCACCAGTAGCATTTGATTTACAAGCCCTGGGCACCCATGGTGCACTGTACTAGGGTCTGACAAGTAAATCAAATAATCCAATCATGGAGTCACTAATCAATACATCAATTTAACATAGGGAGCACTTGCACTGTGGCACTGAATAGCAGTGGCACAGTGCCCAAAGCATCTAAAACCAGCAAACAGATCAAAAACAGAGGAGGCAATCAGAAAAAAGTGGAAGGGAGACTCACGCCAATGGTACCAGGTCTAACAGGCACTGACACTGGAAACAAACAGGACAGGAAGAGGCCGGAAAAACTTCAGGGGGCATATGAAGCGCCATAAAGCTCCATAACAAGCTGGTTCCACTAATACTGCTATAATAAAACAATAATGCTAAAACCTGTCAGTAAGGAAAAATTAAAACATTATAATGTTACCCCCACCATGGGAGAAAAGTCCTATGGCGAGGGGAGCACTGTGTTTTTTCTTTACAAAAAGAAAATCTCGTTTCAGGATTTTCTATTTGTAAAGAAAAAAAGAATAGTAAAATGCATTTAACTGAACCGCCGTAACAGCGGTTCCTGTCAATGCCTTTATAAATGATCGTCTTATAAATTAGGCGGGTCGTACCTGCATCATGGGGCCATCCGTCTAGTTATAAATCTCCCCCTTAATTTATATAAATGAACTTTCACTAAAAAGGGCAATTCACCAAGTTGTACATTTTTGGTTACTATGAGAATATACCATCTGTGAGAAAGTGAATTATTAACTTGGAGTCTGCTTCTTCGACCTAGGTACAAGCAGGAGCAGTCCATTCCTTCAGGTGAAGATACTAGGTCAGTCCTCTTCTATTCGTTTGCAGATCCTGAAAGTATTCCTTATGAGGTGCCATTGCATGCCACATTTATGTCTGGCACAAGCTAGTGGGTGAGTGTAAATCCTAGGCACTCCCTAACCCATGGAGTAAAAGTTCCTGGCAGCAACCCATCTCACTTTTTCAGTAGTTCCCCTTTGCTTTATCACAAACAGTCCCAAAGTGCCATGTGTCAGGGCAATTTCAAGATGTCCGAAGTCTTTAGCCACACTGAACTTGCGCGCTGAATGCTGGGGGTTTGTAGAGGAGTGGACTATGGAAATCACCAGTGTCCACCCACAACTAACATTAAAATCTAGTTTGAAGAAGGAGACAGAGGTCTGGTAAGACAAAAACAAGGTCCCTAAGCACTAGATGGGGATGCACATGAATTGACCGGGCATCCTGTTTGCTCCCTTTCAAGGGTGCCAAAATGAAAAATGTGGCGAAAACAGACCTGTCAGGTAGGATTTGACACTGAGGTGTCAGCAGGATGGCAGGACCCCATCATTCTGCTGAGTTCAAAGGATTAATCTCTGCCTATTAAGGGCGACCTGTCAATCACAATGAACTGTTATGTAGGTCCTGGGACGAATTCCATACCTCAGTCACACCTCATTCAGGCTGGCCATTTCTGGAGTGTAAATACAAATTCGCACATCAGACATGGAAAATTTTACTTTTTAAAAGTTACTTATCTGTAATATTTATAAGACACCTGACTACACCTTTGAATTGGATTTTTAATAACTGTTAAAAATTGTTGTTTAATGATTTTTATTACATGTCCCATTCAGGTGCAGTTTCTGTGTTTGAGGATCAGGGCTTTTTCCTCCTAATTTTGCAGGCATGTGGATGTTAATTGCTAAATTGTTAATTGCTAGTAATTACTTTTAGCATGTAGCATCCACATGCCTAACAAAACATTTCTGTGCCTCGGTGCCTGCCTTTCTCTAACCCTTGCTCACTTGAGGGTCAGACAACAAGCCAGTTTATAGTGGCAAACTCGCATGTGCACATGTGCCAGGTAACGTTTTCTTTTTTTTTTTTTGGGGCTAAGTAGGACTAACCTTGCACCAGCACAGGTTTGCTGGAATCGGGGGACTTGGAGGACCACCCACTGATGATGCGTAGCAGCATCATATTTTAGAAGCAGCCCCGGGCATGTTGGGCATCGGGCCTGTACTTCCCGGGGCTGCTTGTCAGTCATTGCTGAGGCTTCCTCACCATCCTACCCTCTCCCAAGTTGTCACAGGGTGGGTTGGGGCCAACAAGTCTCATTGACCCCACCCCATGATGTCCTGGGCAAGGGTGGGTTTACAGGAGGCTGCTTGCGATGCCCTCATGTCTGTCTTCCAGGAATCCTTTTTATTATACAGTGAGTCGGCACCGGAGTGCGAGGGCTGAGGGGGTGCAACACTACACTGGAACAAGCATGGTAAGCCCTCGTAATTTGAACATATGACCGCCGTTAAATACGTGAGCTCAGGATGTGCGATGAACAAAAAGGATTCCTTTTAGTACAGTGCACATCCTGATAACCTGTATTTCAAGGTGCTCATCTGTGCTGATGAAGTCATTAGCACTAGAAGTCGACAAGCCAATGAATTAACAGGGAGAGCTGAACGAAAGCTGAGTTATCGCCGACTCTGGCTCTAAGAGCCTGTGTACGAGCCAAGTCCTGAAAATATTCGGCAAGTAAATAATGCAACAAACATTATGCTAAAATATAACATGGTGTCTTCAATATTCAAAACAGTGTATTTCTGTAACATGCATAAGCGTTTCACCTTAGTATATCAGTTTTTACTTTCCATTCCAAAGTATTTATTAAAAGTACGAGCTTTTAAATATGAACTGAAAAACATTCCTGTCCCCATTCTGATGGCGATGCTATCAGAAATGAAGAGGAACATCAGGGGTCATTTATACACTATCTGTGGGTTTGATTCCTATAGATAGATCACAATTTTGTATCAATTTTGAAAAAACCTCTCAGGGCGAAAACCTCCCCCACCCCCATTGGAAATATCCTGCTCGCTCGCACACTAAAATTCATTAATCGCTCTTATTTACACCATCACTTTCAAATTTCACCAGCCACCACTGTTCCCATTCCCAAGATACAGTGTTAATTTTACAATCTGTACTCTTATTTTCTACATAGGAGAGCTAGGGCTGCCACAGTGGAAAAGGCTTTTGGGCATTATCACTGTAGGGACATGCCAACATTAATTTTCCACATGTCCCACTTTTAAATACCATACATCCTACCTTGTGAGCAAAAAGGCCTTCTTAGGGGTGATTTACTAATATTTAAAACCACACTGTAGGTTTTTGACTGCAGCAGTCGGGCTAAAATTATAGTCATGAAGCCATGTTTTCCTTTAAGACACCAGTAGATGGCACCATATGTGCTGCAGTGCACAGGTGACATGTAACTTATAATGTCATGGGTGAATTTCCACACCATATACTATGACCTTATAGAGATGTTAAGGTTGGCAATTAGGAGTTATCCCATTTTGTTAAACTCTAGACGCTAGATCACATGCACTGGCACTAGGCCCCGGTGAAATTTGAATTACGCTGGAGTAATTGGAGTAATTTTGGGTTAGTATTTTGATGTAAAATTACCGAAAAGTATGCGATTACAGCCGTTTGAATATTTAGTTAGCACCAAAATCCCAAAGCAGGAGCACAGGCCAAACAAGCTTAGCAAGCACAAGCGGTTCCTGGCTTCTGCTGCTTGTGTTCTGTTGCATTTAGCACTATTTTTCTTAGTGCAAAATGCATCCTTGTGTCCATTTTGGATGCAAGGGCGCATTTTGCACTATGGAAGCAGCATTTTGCAATAGGAAAATAGCGCTAAATACTGTTTAGCACTCTTATACTAGTCCTCACGTAATTCTGCATAATCTTGTGTAATTATGCAGTCATTTCACATAATTACTCTACTGCAAATTACATGAGATACACCCTGCCACCCCTAACAGCCACCTGTTTAGCAGCGCCCCATTGCCAGAGTAAAAAAAACAGCAGCATTAGTCCCCCAAAAATATATAGGTGACCACACCAAAATGGCACTTTCCTACACCTTCCAAATAGTTTAAAATACATTTTTATACTATAAACTACTTAAACAGTTTTCAAACTGCTCTATTAAATTCTATCACAATCTTAATGCATTTCTTCACATTTGGTAATAAATTCAACAATGTTAGAAGGAGCGCAAAGAGATGGCTGGAGTAAATTCCCTAACATTCTCGTCAGACCACGTATTCTATTCATTCTTCGCATCTTGTTTCTATTTGTCATACATGTCTTTTGTAGCATATTAATCATCAATATTTCAGGACTCCACCTACTTATGAGACTCCTTCAACAGGACAAACAATTTTGCAACAATCTGCTCATAGTAGTGTTAACGCTGATTCTTATCTTATCACCTTTAAGAATCCTCAGGTCGCCAGGATCTTTTTACCTGCTGAATAGTGTGAAGGGAAGAAAGTCCAATTCGGTTATGCAACAATTTAGGATCCAGTTTACCTTAAAAGACCACTGACTCCGAATTCAATTTTGTGGGTTTATTACAGCCAAGAATAACTGCACGTGCAAGCACCTCAACACGAGGTTAAAGAAATAGATGGGCACTAATACAAATAGCATCCTACGCAGGAGTCTCATCCGACTCAGGATAAGAAGAATCGTTAGCTCCAGAAGTATTAGACAAGCGATAACTGTTCCGATCTCTATATTATTCTTCATTTACCTAAATAAGCATAAACCATTAGCTGTCCCTACTCTATCACTAAGGTGGCATACCTAATTAACGAACTTCCCAGGCAAGAGTAAAAGAAAAGGTGTCAGCTGTGAAGACTTCCTAAGAAGTGCACTCACTTAGCATTTCGAGCTCCTTCTAAGATGCTCCTTCCTAATAGATCTCTCTCTCTTGCCCTTCTCTCTGGTCTCCTCTACCTTCTCTGTGTTCCCCCCTCGGGACACTGTCCCTAATAGAAAATCCACATACAATTGAACACGCCCTTGTCACGCCTCTTCGGCCAGGTCTTCCTTCTCGTACTTTTCCATCGAACTCTTACTTCATCCAGGACGGTTACGATGACCTTGAGTCCCAGGCACCTTCTCCGCTGAAAGTATCATCCCTACATTCCAGTATACTCCCATCTCAATGCCTCCCACCACCCTAACTCGTGAAACAAAGAGCCAGTCTTTCGCTAACGAGGCATGTGTCCTTGCACCTGCAACAGAAGATACGTTTCAACAAACTTTCCCTCTGCACGAATCTACCAACTGTGCCCAGAGAGCCTTACCAAGAGAACCTTCTCTGCCTACAAAATAAGCTAACATAGGAACGAACAGGCCTTTCTTTAACGTATATGCAGTCAGGCCTTTACACAATTTAAACACACAATTATGATCACTTCTATAAGCATTGGTTCATTACATTTCATATGCGAAAAAGTGAACTACACGTGCAACTTAATATGGTACACGTTTAAACTACTGCATCTCAATTACACATGGCCTAATTCATTTATGCATCATTTTGAACTCGTTTCAGTTAAGCATTACATTTGCATGATTATAATAGCACAATTACTCTTCTAATCACTCTAATAATGCAAGTTAAAACTACATTTTACTAGCCATTCATTGATATATAACTGGATATATGCGGGTGCAGACTAACGGTGATTATGATGCACCCCTACAAATTTCTCGAGAACATAGCGCTCTATCAGTAGCATTAATGCTACACATATTTCCAAGGAATGAATAATAAAAAAGCATATGCATAACTGTTAAAAAATGGATGGAGGTGCCCACTAAATATACTCCACTATAGTGTATATCAATTATACCTCATGTATCATCACTTCTAGGCAGAAGGCTTGTGATGAAGAGAGGCCCACATGAGTGAATACCAAGAGTGATCTAGTGCAGAAAGTCGCCTGGAGTGCTGCCGCATTTGTGTGATACTGTTCGGTAATGAGTAAACTCTGGGGAGCAGTGGGCAGCTCTAGGGTACCAAATGTATGGTGTTGGTCCCGGTGGCAATGGAGGAGAGGATGGCTGCCCAGGAACTCCAGGACAGATCTCTTCTTGTTCCTGTTTACTCCTCAATTGTCTAGATTTTGCACAAGGTATCAATACATGCATGAGTGGGTAAAAGACTACTGCGGAGGGCAGCTGAAAATTTGGAAGTGGGACGTGAGATTCTGAGATAGTTTCTTTTTGTGTCTGGACACTCAGAAAAGCAGGACAAATGACTTCCAGGTACCAGATCCTCAAGTTGGGTGCAGCTGGTGAGGCTACCACCCCCTTTCGCTGACTGTAGCCCTACAGCAGCGATACATACTACCGGGCCACGAGTAGGCTCATTCCTGGACAATAGGTATATAGAGAGAAAAGGACTGGCATAGACACCAAGCTAGACCCCACTTGTAAACAGGCTCAGCGGCTAGTAAACTCTGTTACAAGATCTGCTTGCACCAAGCACTGATATATCACTTATAAGAAACTGGCGGAGTGGCTCCCTCTCCGCAACCCGAGACCTTTGTTGACACACATTTTGGAAGTAAAAAGAACAACTGTTTTGCAGCAACCAGAGCTTAACTGAGTCTGCTCTTCTGTGCTTGAGCCACTTTAATAAAGGTTAGTGAGCCTAGTGTCTGGGTATGTGAAAGCCATGGAGCACCAAGGGAGCCAAACAAGACAAGCAAGCAAGACAAAAACGGATGATGACCACCCTCAAATAGTGTCTATAAGCTCCCAATTATGCCAAAATGGTGGATCCCAAAGCAAAATCAGATAAACTGGACAAGATCCTGAATACAATCTAGGCACTCAAACACAAAATTGATGCTATCATAATCGATCACTAAAGTATACAAAGTGATGGATGGAATGCTTGAATTAAGCCCAGCCACTGGTGATTAGTCAGGGATGCATCTTGATCCATCGTTATTTTGCACACCATGGCACCTCAGTTTGGACCCAGCTATTTGCAAATCAGCATTGACACTCCTCCAATCGGAACAGTCCAGCACAAACTGCCAAGCCAGGTCCTCCCTGAACCAGAAAACAAGCAACTCATGACTCTTTTTGCCCTAGTTATGGGTTCATCAGCCGGGTACAGCTTGGTTACAGTGACACAGTGGGCACGGGACCCACATCTGGGCATACCCATCCCACTTAGCGTGACACTAAAGTATTCAAAAAAAGTGATAGATGGAATGCTTGAATTAATCTGAGCCACTGGTAATTACTTGGCCTGCATCACAATCCATAATTGTTTTGCACACCATGTCAACAGTTTGGACCCAGCTGTTCGAAAATCAGTTTTGACCCTGCTCTAGTCAGAATAGTCCGGCCTGAACTGCCAAGCCAGGTCCTCCCTGAACTGGAACACAAGCAACCCAGGACCCGTTTTGCCATAGGTATGTGTTCCTCAGACCAGACAATGAAGTGCTACCCAGAGCAATTGCCAGTAGGTTAGCCTTATTGCAAGCAGCCACCCATCACTTTCTGTGTATTTCATGAACTGCCCTATGTGGCATGGGTATACCCATACATTGTTCCCATGCTCACTGTGTCATTGGAACCAAGGTGTACCTGGCTGATGAGCCCATAACTAAGGCGAAACCGGTCCTGGGTTACATGTGTTCCAGTTCAGGGAGGACCTGGCTTGGCAGTTTGGGCTGGATTGTTCCCATGAGGAACAGGGTTGGGTCTAAACTGAGGTGGCATGGTGAGCAAAAGCGCGATGGGTTGGAGTGCTACCCCAAGCGATTGTCAGTGGTTAGACTTATTGCAAGCAGCTACCCATCACCTTTTGTGTGTTTCATACCCATGCCTAAGTGGTATGGGTATGCCCAGATGTGTGTGCTATGCTCATTGTGTCACTGGAACCAAGTTGTACCCGGCTGATAAGACCCTAACTAGGGCGAAACAAGCCCTGGGTTGCTTGTGTCCTGGTTCAGGAGGAGCTGACTTGGCAGTTCGGGCGGGACGGTTCCCATGAGGAACAGGGTCAAGATTGATTTGAACATCTGGCTCCAAACTGAGTCTGCATGGTGAGCAAAAGACCTATGTACTGGAGAGCTACCCAGTGCGACTGCCAGTGGTTAGACTTATTACAAGCAGCCACCCATCACCTTTTGCGTGTATCATAATTGCTCATGGCATAATTAGAGAAACCCAGAAGAAGCTGAAGGAAACTGTGGGACTGGTGGAAGCAGTGCAAGTCAAGTACAAAAGCACTGTGCAAAAAACTACAAGAGCTGACTTAGAGGGTGAGGTTCCTTGAACATACAGCCATGCATATAAATGGGCAATCCGGGAGAAATAGCATATGAGTTAATAGATGCTGGAAAGGCCATAAGGCATAACCTTCTCTCTTTTTGGAGAACTGGATTTCTCAAACATTGTGCATGGCAGGACTTTCAAAATTCTACATCACAGAACATTTCATGTAGAGCCCCAGTGAAATCCTCTCCACCCAGCTCGGCCCCAACACCAATTAGTAGTCAGTATCTTAAACTACAGACACAGAGACTTAATCTTATAAAAGGTTTGGGAAGCCAGATATTTTGAAGTGGAAAACAGTATTGTTCTTCTGTCAAGTTATTACACCCTGGCTGCCCAGTGCTGGTGCTTTTACTTCCTGTCAGTAAGCCACAGACAAGAATTGGGGTTGCTCTACACAGTCTTGTTCCCAGCTAAACTCAAAATCATGGTGAAGGACAAAGCACAAGACTTCATGGAACTCACAGATGGCTGTGATTGGTTGGAAACAAATACTGAGAGCAATTTTGCATGATAAAGCAGCAGTGTGAACAATCGAGGACAGACTAGTAGAAGATGAAAAACAAAACTAGGCGTGACCACTGACAAGGGAAGGGGAAAATCTGTAGGCTGCGGCAGCAGTGCTGCAGGTTGGCCATCAGAAGATGGAGAGCTCTGGGAGTGTCAGAGATACTGATTGTGACAGTGGCCAGGGATCTAGGCAGGCCTCTGAAAATTAAATGACCCCACTGAAGCTCACTCCCAGAATCTCATACAACTTGCTGTGATGCTGAATATTGTGTGGCTCTGTTGAGGATTTAATACAAGGTTGCAAGGGCGCTTCCAGAGGAACCCCTGTATATTACTTGGCAACAAATGTTTGTTGACTCATAAACTTTGCAAGCAATGATGGCTACCGACAGCAGTAATTGAACATACATCTTAGCCCACTCATTACTTTTTGCGTTTCAGAAGATATAGGCACTGCATATCTCTAATGATTACAGTGTTGTTAGTGGACTGGGGGCTGTTGCTACTCAGCCCTGGGAGGTGTGTGTTGGGGAATAGTTCTGGTTCAATTGTTTATGAGTTGCAACACTGTGCTGTGCATGGTTAGGGCACACCATAGGAAAGTCTAATAGGATGGGGGGCGATTGCCTGCCTACGGAAGTACAGCGTACGTTGGCAATTGTACTGAAAAATGCTAAAAACCAACATCATTGCCTGATGACTTATAACTTCCTAATGTGGAATGTCAGGGCTATGAATTAAGATATTAAGAGGTCTAAAATTGGTTTGTCTTGAAAAGATGCAGAACACCTATAGAATTTCTCCATGAAACATACTTATGACAAGAGGACGTTAAGAAATAAGATAAAAGATAGAGAGGTCATCTGCTTTTCATTCATTTCTCATGCTACACAAGGGGGGAGCTGGTTCGAATCAGACACTGGTTCCATTTACTCTGATCATGTCATATGTAGACAAGGACGGCTGGTATGTGGTTGTATATTAAAAGGAGCCTAAGGGGCCTGTGTCTATGATCCGACAGAACAGCCATGTTACTATTATCATTTATTAGGTCAATTGCTTTAATTTGGTGATGGTGGGGGTGATGATTTAAACTTCATGAGCAATATTTGTTTAAATAGGTCTTACTCACTGCTAACTAACTCCCCAGTGATGGGGCTCGCCTGAATGTTGAAAGAATGGTGTGGTAACTGGGGCCTGGTTGATATATGGAAGAACATTCTCCAGTCTGTTATAGCCATGTTAGACTAGACAGTATACTCTGCATCGCATGCCTACAACCCTAAGTGACAGGTGTACCCAGACATGGATTCCATGCTCATTGTATCACTGAAACCAAGCTATACCTGACTGAAGGGCAAAACTGATCCTGAGTTGCTTGTGTACTGGTTTAGGGAGGACCTGGCCTGGCAGTTTGCATTGTGCTGTTCCTATTGGAGGAGGGTCAAGACTGATTTGCATATACCTGCACCAAACTGAGGAGGCATGATGTGCAAAATAAGGATGGATTGTGACGCAACCCTGACTAATTACCAGTGTTTGAGATTAAATCAAGGATTGAACCCATCACTTTTTTTGTATACAGCACTGATGCAGCAGCAGGTCAAAGAACTGGGTGCCACAAATACAACATCTCAAATTGTGACTGTAATAAAAGAAATGGCGAGAGGGAAACCCCCCGGGTCTGATGAGTTTCTGGTGGAATTTTACCTCACTTCCAAGACCTACTTGCACTAACTCACAGACCTGACTCAGTGGCCTTGCAAAAAGGTGTCTTGCCTCTGGCAATGTTTGAGGTGTTAATTGTGACACTATCAAAACCCAGCAAGGACGCTAGATATAAGATATAGAGTAAGGTCATGACAAGTGGACTACTCTCCTTTTGCCCCAAGTGGTTTGTACAGATCAAAATGGCTTTGTGCTGGTTAGAAGTGCTTCCCTTAATATTTGTAGGGGCTTCACTTATTGAACAATACTCCATATATCCCACACACTGATGTTGCAGTGATGTGAAATTTGAAAAATAGTGCTTCACACAGTGTGTTTGAAATTTTCATTTACAATGCTTAGACAGTTTAGCCATGACCAGGGATTTAGAATGAGGTTGTCCGTTTTGTATGCCAGCCAAGCTGCAAAAAACAAAACAGGTCATTTCATTGGAGCTCTGAACATGGTAAGTGATGGGCTACCTGTTGTCCTCAATGATATTTGAGCTGGTAATAGAAAGCCTGGCAACTGTATGCAGGCTAGAGGGCAGGTGTAGGACAATCACCACAGCCAAGGAACCACATATGGTCTTTCATATATATGGATGAGACTTGTGTTCTACATGATGCACTCTCATAAGTGGACTGTGAGAGGCTGGCCTAGTATATGATGTACACTTATGTAAGTGGACACCCTGCACCAGTCCAGACAACCCTTATGGTGATTTAAGAGGTCTTAGATAACCTTACAAAGCTCTCTAAGTGGTAGCTGTGGAGAGCAGCCTTCAGGCTTAGTCCAGAAGGAGTTTAAAGCAGATTGTTTTACCAGAATGCAATCTTATAGGTATAGGTTAAATGAAAAAGAACCGCACAATGTATTTATAAAAATATGTATTTATTATTTAATACTCACTAACACATACAGCTATCTCCTACCCGGAGAAATGTACAATGCACACAATACTTTACATAGAAATCACGTAAATAGCACAGAATACACAGGGGACTCCAGGGAGGACCAAACCATATACTAAGAAAGTGGTATAAGAACCACGACTCATGTCAGGACAATGCCCAGAGGACATAGAAGTGTTGGGGACCCAAGGAACCACCCAAGGTGAGTAACGAGGAACCCCACAGAGATCGTGTGCAGTGTGGGAACACGACTGCCTTCTCCGTACAAATCAATGTGTAAGTCGCTGTTGCAATTTTAGAGATTAAGAACCCTTCCCAGTGGACCCTGAAGAAACCCCGTGGAAGTCAGAAGGTTGGAGAGCCACCCCACCCGTGGATACCCTGGTACCCACGTTACCTACACCAGGGAAGCCGGGTACATAGGTGTGAAATGGCGATGGAAACAGCCGTCGAACCCAATGGAGGACTTCAGGAAAATACAGCTGCTGGAGAAGGAGAAAGTGTCCGGTGGAATCCGAAGGTGGATTCAAGTTGAAGAGTACCTGCAAGCACAGGGGACAGAGTCTATGTCACTCAGGAGTGACCCGGAGACCTGGAAGACAAATGCCCACCGATGTCGGGAGTTGCAGGAGAGTTGGCGGTGACTTTGACTCTTCAGCTGTGAGGACCAGGCAACGCTGTGGAAGACCAGGAGCTGTGCACGAGCTCTCCCACATTGGATGTTGAGAGCTGAGGGGTCGGTGTCCGTTGGGAACACCAACAAGCCTTGGCAACTGCAAACACTGTGGATGTCGAAGAAGGTGCAATGTCGGGACCAGCAAGGTCCAGGGGACTCACCACAAGCAGGGGATTCAGGGCAGGCACCGAGCAATCAGGGGAGCCCAAAAGAAAAAAAGGTGACCCTCAACAGGACCCACAGGCCGGAGGCACAAGAGGACCTCGAGCAGCTCACCAAAAGATGCAGGCCACGGTGCAAACGATGCGATGTGGATGAGGATTCTGGTCACTGGAGATGCTTGTGGTTGGGGCTACTTGGAGCCCGAAGATCTTGGTGGAAGAAAGCCAACAAGCCTTTGCAATGTCAAGTTGATGCAGTTAACAGGGGTTTGTTCCTGCGGCTCCTACGAGGGATACTGGCCTCAAACTTGGTGAGAGGGCAGGGCAGGCCTCGAGAGATGTGGGGAACCACCACCTGTGTTGCTGAGCCTTTCAGAGTCCGTGGGAGCTCAGGATCAGCAGACCAGTCAGCTTATTTGCGGTGCCAGCAGATGCAGGGAAGTGACTCCTTCACTCCAAGGGAGATTCCTTCAGGTGTCTTAGATGCCCACCAGCCTTGGAAGGTTCCTGTATGGTGCACAGGCACAGACGATGCAGCAAACTGGAGGGGAGATGAAGTCGAGCCCAAAAGAAGTCCAGCGAAGTCCAGCTGGCCAGGCGGTAGAAGTTGAAGTGGTGTCTGAATTGAATCGTGTCCCACGCCGAATCTAGGGACCTACATCCAGGTAAGCCCTTAAGTACCCTAAGGAAAGGGTTGGGATGATTCAGGGGACCCTCCCAGGGGTGGGTTTGGAAAGGGGGGAGGATACTCCCATGTCCTTTGTCCAGTTTCATGCCAGAGTGGGAGTCGATGGCTCCCAGAACTGGGTTGAACTGGACTATGCAACGAGGCACCAAATGTGCCCCTCATGCATTCTGAGTGGCGCTGGCAAGCGCACCCACCCGACCCCTATACACTAAATCCTGTCTGGGAGGTGGTCACACCTCCCTGTGACAGGATACCTATTGTTTTGCCTTCCCCTACTTGAGCTTGGCTCAGCAGCAGGAGAGCAGAATTGTGTCACTGGTCGGCAGCAGCCATGTTGTTCTGTCCAGGTCTGGAAGACTGGTACCGGGAGCACTGAGAGCTTAACGGAGGGCTCTTCCACTGCTTGGAATCATACCTCCCACACCATTTACGGGGGTATGATTCCAACATGTTTGATACCAAACAGGACAGGATTCGTTGCAGCCGATTTCAAGAGGGTCATCGCGTAATTACGAGGTGCCCCTCTATATGGTATATGGCTGCTTCACTTACATGTCTGAACTGGGGTGGTGGAGTGAGCTAAAGAATGATGATGGATTAAACCCAGATCAGTTGACTGGGGGTGAGTGTTTGATTAGCTCAAGCGCTCCATCCATCATCCCCTTTGGTATCGCTTTGTTCGCCCTAAGTTGGCAGGGTATGCCCAGACGTGGGTCCCTTGCTCACTTTGCCACTGGATTCAAGCTAGCCTGGCTGATGACGGCTGAATAGCCAGAAACCGGTCCCAGGATGCTTGTTTCCGGTCCAGGGAAGACATGGCTTGGCAGTTCGGGCTGGACTGTTCCCATGAGGCACAGGGTCAGACTGATTTGCATATGGCCATGTCTGAACTGGGGTGGTGGAGTGAGCTAAAGAATGATGATGGATTAAACCCAGATCAGTTGACTGGGGGTGAGTGTTTGATTAGCTCAAGCGCTCCGTCCATCATCCCCTTTGGTATCGCTTTGTTTGCCCTAAGTTGGCAGGGTATGCCCAGACGTGGGTCCCTTGCTCACTTTGCCACTGGATTCAAGCTAGCCTGGCTGATGACGGCTGAATAGCCAGAAACCGGTCCCAGGATGCTTGTTTCCGGTCCAGGGAAGACATGGCTTGGCAGTTCGGGCTGGACTTTTCCCATGAGGCACAGGGTCAGACTGATTTGCATATGGCCATGTCTGAACTGGGGTGGTGGAGTGAGCTAAAGAATGATGATGGATTAAACCCAGATCAGTTGACTGGGGGTGAGTGTTTGATTAGCTCAAGCGCTCCGTCCATCATCCCCTTTGGTATCGCTTTGTTCGCCCTAAGTTGGCAGGGTATGCCCAGACGTGGGTCCCTTGCTCACTTTGCCACTGGATTCAAGCTAGCCTGGCTGATGACGGCTGAATAGCCAGAAACCGGTCCCAGGATGCTTGTTTCCGGTCCAGGGAAGACATGGCTTGGCAGTTCGGGCTGGACTGTTCCCATGAGGCACAGGGTCAGACTGATTTGCATATGGCCATGTCTGAACTGGGGTGGTGGAGTGAGCTAAAGAATGATGATGGATTAAACCCAGATCAGTTGACTGGGGGTGAGTGTTTGATTAGCTCAAGCGCTCCGTCCATCATCCCCTTTGGTATCGCTTTGTTCGCCCTAAGTTGGCAGGGTATGCCCAGACGTGGGTCCCTTGCTCACTTTGCCACTGGATTCAAGCTAGCCTGGCTGATGACGGCTGAATAGCCAGAAACCGGTCCCAGGATGCTTGTTTCCGGTCCAGGGAAGACATGGCTTGGCAGTTCGGGCTGGACTGTTCCCATGAGGCACAGGGTCAGACTGATTTGCATATGGCCATGTCTGAACTGGGGTGGTGGAGTGAGCTAAAGAATGATGATGGATTAAACCCAGATCAGTTGACTGGGGGTGAGTGTTTGATTAGCTCAAGCGCTCCGTCCATCATCCCCTTTGGTATTGCTTCACTTACAACCCGGGAGAATGGACTCCATAGGCTGTAGGGGTGTCCTGCTCATGCGGCGGCACCCTCACACTTAAAACCAAGCCCCCTGCCCTCGGGATTGTAAAGGCATGCTATAGGGCTGACTTATAGGTTTTAAGTGCAGTGACCCTAGATATAAGAAACCCATATCTTTCGTAAGTGGTGCTAGCACCAGCTTACACAGGCTGCAATGGCAGGCTTGTAGTTACAGTTTGAATAGTCTCCCATGGGTGGCATAATACAGGCTTCAGCCCATGGTGGACCTCTGGGGTACCTATGCCCTGGGTACCTTATTACCATATACTAGGGACTCATAAGGGTAACCCAGTATCCAATCTGGGATGTACCTAAGCACTGAAGATAACAATTTAGGGAAGAAATCAGAGAGACTGGGGTCCTGATTAGCAGGATCCTAGTCAGACTAGTCAACAACAGCTTAGCACCAGGCAAAAATTGGGGGTAACCATAAAAGCAGATCCTACTTTCCTACATGGATTCATCTGCCAAGGCTCTATGTGAGTTCGGACAGTTGTAATGACCGTGCAGTCTAGCCTTTTCCAACTTCCAAAATCTTGTAAAGATCTCACTTGAGAACTGAACTTATTCTGTCATTTGGGGGTTACTATTTACTATAGAGATCCCAAGATCATAGACAGCAATGTTAGGTAAGCAGTGGCAGTGCAGAAGAACAGTGTAACCTTTTAGAAGACCCTTTGATGAAGAGTGGTATAGTCTTTTGGAAGACCCTTTCCCTGTCTGCAGTGTTGAAGAACAGTGTAGCCTTTTGGAAGACCCTATATCTGTTGGCCAAGGGCAAGATTAAGATTGTCCTCTCTAAAATGGTAACGCTACCCTACCCGCTGTATTATTTCAAACATTTACTCAGAATCCTCCCTAACTGCCTTTTCCATGAATTAATAGCATTTTACATGACCTGAACTGAAATATGTGAGATGCAGCATTGCCTTGGCGACACTTAAGAACCAGCAGGAGAGGACTGCTTTGTGTACTATATTTTGGGTTAGATTGCTTGGTCAGCAGAAATTCAGTAGATAGCTAGATGGCTCATCACTGAACAGGATGACAAGACATACACGTTGCAAGGGGGAAAGTCACTGGCCCATCTTTGTGGTCTGCTAATATGGGCAAGGGTATGTGGGAAGTACTCTTCACTTGGTGGCATGGGAACAGACCTGGTTAACGATGGAGTGTCGTCTCTGCAGCTACAGTAGTGAAGTATTGCTGCACCTATTGTGCACCTGCCCGGAGCTATTATCAGTCAGGTAAAATCTACTGTGTCCAGCTTTAAGACAGTGGTAAGGAAGATCATGTCGGCCAGCCGTGATAAAGCTACTACGAGGGTCTTCGGTTCAGCCAGCATGCAAAGCAGTGAATTTCTTGGGAATAGCAGTCAAGGAGTTGGAAAAAACAAATGAGATCCCATGAGCAACGGACAGGCATGGCAAACGACTCTGCATTGAGGAGAGACTTCCATGACATCTTCCAGGATCCCATGGCAAACAGAACAGCACCGCAGGCTCCAGGTGGGACATCTCCTCGTCATTATAAAACATTTCAGCGGGTCATCATTTGAAGTAACAGCATTTAAAACAAGCATTGGCATAGCCAATAGGTCTCGCCTTTTGGATCTTATAAGTGTTTAGCTATGCAGCACATTATCGTGAGACAAATACAATACAAATTCTTGCAAACTGTAGTTGCAGGGTGATTATTTCTTACATTTTTATTTTGTGTGAGAACATTTATAGCTGTGGTTGTTTCCGCAAAACCTTCTTCCCTAAGATTTTTCTCCTGCATTTTATTTTAAAATATTATAAACTTTGTGAACTTAACAAACTTGCGAATTTAAAAAAAAAAAATCACAGGATTTCAGCATACAACTTCTGCACCCTGGCATATTTTATATGTAAAAGAATAAAGATGTCTGTTTCAGTCCTTTTAAAGAGATGTTACATAAAAGCCAACGACCCCACTCAAATACAGTTAAGCTATTTCACATCGGATTGTATGCACCTTACACGCCATTGTCCACTTTGCATGCATCTAATTACTATATGCACACATATATTGAATCGATTTTCTAAATAAGGAACGTGCTATTTGCCCTCATTTCATGAGTACGCAAATGGGCTATTCTTCCGTGTTTAGTTCTAATGAAACTTCTGCAAAATCAGCACTTTATTTATAAGTTAAATTAGTAGATACAATGTGAGTTATAACAGCAACATTAGTATAATATCCCAATACCTTTACATTATATGTATTCCGTCAGGCCACCATGTCAGATGGCCTTTCACCGTTAGGATTCCAATAGTAACAAAATGTACACACTTAAATCACACTTAAGATTAGCCAGTAAGATAGATCCGTAAGTCAGTGCACCTGCAGCAGCGATGTGTTTAACATTTCATCATCATAGGATGCAGTACACGTGAATCTGACTCAACTCGTCATCATTTACAAATCAATTAGGTTCGTACCAGTGGGAGAGAGAATACTGATCCCTGTTGTGAACACTAGGGGAGGGGCCAATGTCTGTCGTGTGATGCCTGGCTGGTTAATTTTAGTACTTCCACAATTTGATTGCTGACCTTGTTCAACGGGAATGCTTCTGCTAATCATGCTAGAAGATTCTAGAATCATAATGTCTAATTACAGGAACAAGGAATATCGAAACGCTGACAGCGGAATGCTAATATTTGAGTTAGCAGTGCAAAAAACGTTTCATTCCGAGCAAATTTCATTAAGATTTGTTCATTCAAAACGAATGGACGAACCTACCTTTTGAAGCCAGATGCAAGAAGAGCTCTTTGAAAGGAAGTTGTTAGCGGTGCAGGTTGTCTATCAACACCTTTCAAGTGCGAGACGCATGATACATGTAAAAAAAAGGCCTTCCAATCACACGTGCACCTTAATTAAGGTTGCGTTGCTAAACCAAGGAACAATCAGTTAACATACATACGAGGCTGACCAATGTGACACAATATTGCTGTTGTAACATGTATGTACGCCTCTAACTTTTTACTTTCTTCTTAATCTCAACGGCCAATTTTAGATCGTAAAGGTTCAAATCGACCAAACAACAAAGTATAATTATTATTATTGCAGCACCAGTAACCTAGTACCAAAAATTGGTGTCCAAATGGAATCCAGGTTAAACGTTTGAATTTTGATAAGGCCTTCCTAGTTTTAGACAATGTAGGCATTTTTTGCATTTTATATCAGACTTGTCTTTCGACAGTCTAGCCAACCATGTGAGATCGAGTGCTTTATCATGATAGATAATTTTATTTCAAGATTTTACTCATCTATTATAAGATTTGTTTTGTATGTTTTGATCACTGTTTATGGTTTTTATTAACAAATAAACAAATATTATCATCACTTGGTGGCAAAAGCATGATTGGTGCATAGTCTCCAAAAGAAGAGGCGAAAATAGCTTAAGCCTTGCACCGGAGGGCTTGCTAGGATTGTGAACATAGGTGGGGACCTGGCACTTGGCATTGTGGTTGGACAGAGGTACTGACATAGTGGGACACCTATACAAAGCTGGAAGTCTTACACCTTTCTGGGATCTTTTCCAGAATAAAGATATAATTGGAGAAGACTTTCTGCTCCATAGATTTATGATTCGTTGAATTAAAAGGACTTGGTAGACAGGCAACCTCGAACCCCAAAAACACAGGGGCTTATTTATGAGCCCTTGCATCACTTTTGCGCTGCCGGTGCGTCACTTTTTGTGACACACCAGTGGCGTAAAAAATGCACCATGTTGCGTCATATTTACAAAGTGACGCATCTAGGTAGCTGTGTCACTTTGTAAACCCCTGCGCCACATTATTCCTGCGCCAGGTATAATGTATGCAGGGTGGGTGTACTGACGCAAGTAAGCCTCGTAGAAGTGACGCAGTGAAATCTATGAGATTTCACTGCGCCACTTCTAGGACGCAAATGCGCCAATATCTTACGCCTGCCTCACAGCAGACGTAAGACTGACGCAGGCACATTTGAAATGGGACTTGCCCATGTGAAATGACCCATTGCTGAAGATTCGTCACTTTTGTGACACACTCCAGCAATGCGTCATGTTTGCGCCTACAGATACGTCAGAAATACCGACGTATCTGTAACTCCTTGCGACATGATGCTTCATACTGTAAATATGATGCATCCAGCATGTCGCAAGGAGGGCGCAATGAAAAGTGACGCATCGCTGTTTTCACGCAGCGATGCGTCACTTTTCATAAATGAGGCCCACAATACTTATATTTGATAAGGAGCACAAGGCAGTGACTTTACTTTATTGGGCATTGCTGCAGGGATCAGGAATAATCCTGCAGGGATTAAAGGTAAGTGGTCAACCTATGTAAGCTCCTAAATTATACTGAGGGACATTGGAGACAGATATTAAACAATGTGCCAGAAAAGTCTAACAGTGTATATTTTAGGCTTATACAAATCAAAATAGTGCAGAAAATCTTTCTGACACCTAGTAAATTGTGCAAAATATATTGAGTACTACATTTAGAGTGCCCCAGATGTAGGACCTGAGAAGTTGAATTCTCAATAAATATGCTCTAGTGCTTCCAAATACAGTTGAGTAGGTGAGAGTCATCCAGTGAACGACAACGGATATGGAGAGGTCTGACAGGGGTAAAATAAAGATCTGTTGTTGGGGTTGATCCTTCACCCCTGTATAGAATGCTCAAGCAGCAGCATTCCAGATTTAGGAGGGACACTGATAAAGCACTGTCTAACAGCTATGTCCTGGAAGTTGGTTACGGGGTCTCACACTGGGAAAATTGGAGATGGATGAGTATATTTATGATAGTATTGAAAGCACATGCTTCTAAATGAGGTTTAAAAGGGAATACGAAAACCAGACATGTCTCAGGGTTAGAATGAGTGGCTGACTGAATTGACTGAATTTGTTGGGAAAGAGGCAAAGGGTTAGTGAGAAAAGAATTAAGTGACTGGGAGACTTAGGGGCATATTTACAAGCCCCTATCGCCACCACAACGTCACTTTCAGTGACGTTGTGATGACGATAGGGGTTTCGCCTTATTTACAAGGCAGTGTTAAGCCACTTAACGTGGCTTAACGCTGCCTTGAAAAAAAGGCACCCTTTCACGCTGCACTTAGCCTGAAAGGGAAGGGTAATAAGTGTTGCAGTGGGTGTTCCACCGCAATACCCATTGATTTTGACGCTGCCCCCTATTTACAAGGGTGGCGTAAGTAGGTGGCAGCACCAAAATTAAGACCAGGGAAAACCTGGTCTTTAACAGGCAAAACAAGGAGATATGCTTCATTTCTCCTCGTTTTTGCTGTTTCCATGTGTGCTGCGTTGTGCAGCACACATGGAAACAGCAAATTGCCATTGTTTTTTTATGTGCAGGAAGGTGCCCCTTCCTGCACATAGACAATCAAAAAAAAGAAATGACATTTTGCAATTTCTATGTGTGCTGCTTATGTGAGCTGCATTAAGCAGCACACATAAAAGTTACAAAACGTCATTTAAGCATTGTTTATGTGCAGGCAGGGAGACATTCCTGCATATAAACAATCTTCCCCTCAACAAAGACACCCTTGCACTATGGTGCAAGGGTGCCTGCGTTGGCGCTAGGCTGCTAAGTTTAGCACCAGCGCAGGGGGAAACACAGGGCTGCACCATATTCTTGTGAATATGGTGCAGCCCTGCATTTCTAAAGTGACGGAGCGTGTTGTTAGCCTTCTTGGCTTAACAACACGCTTCGCCACTTTGTTGTGAATATATGCCCCTTATTGTCCAAAAATGGATTTACCCTGATTTATAAAGGCAAACAGATAAGATTTTATTCATATGCACACAAAGGTATTGTCTGTGAAGAAATAAGGACTCACGCAAGGTAAACAGCATACTTTATTACCATCTTCAAGTTCTCCTCAACCGAGATGCCAAGTCAACTTCATAAACCGGCAACCTATGGGTGAGACCAAGGGTGGGGGAGGGGAGTGCATAGCAAGGGGTGGAAAGAATGGTACATTCTATGTTAAACAAGCAGGATAATTGGCAGAAAGATTATAGCACACCTTTTCCCTTACAACAATACAAAAATGAATATACATCCCATCACAAAATCTTTATGCCATCCCGGAGCTAGTCTGATTCTGTCACAGGAAATTTTCCAATAGTATTTGGAATTTTTACTACTGTTGCCATGACAGTTTTTACAACTATAAGTCATGATGTTGTGGAACTTGGTGATTCTATACATGCTCCATATTTGACCATTATCTATTTTTACTATATTACGCCTCACCTCAATTATACGCATAGGATTGGAATATTTATTGCCATCACTCTGATAAGCCCGGGTGCAAAACTTGGCTCCGTTCGTGGAGTGTGTGGAATTTTGCAACTCCCTGTTCTGCAGAGAACGCAGAGTTACCATTAAACTCCGCACTTCGCAACGGAGCTGAGTTTTTTTTGGTCTGCATGCTCGAAATGCAATTTCACACATGTGGGAGCGACTTGCCGGGTGCTCGCGATCGCCTACGAGATTTTCAGGGCATTTTGTGGGCGCCACAAGATTTGTTAGCCGGCCGCAGGCTCCCACAAGATTTTGTATTTGCCATCACGTCTTTCGGCCGTGCCAGTGACTTCTAGTGGATGTTTTCTGCTGTACGCGATCCCGAACGCGCAGGATCTACCGCAGGTGCAATCTGGGGAAGATTCTCTCCTTGAGCAGCATCAAAATCTTCCTGAACTGAAGAGTTGGAGTTAAAAAACAACCTCAAATTGACATTTGGTGGGGGGGTTTGTGCTAAGAGTCTTTATTTTGTTTTTTTACTTTTTTTTCAACTGGAAGGAAGTGCCCCAGAGTCTCCAGCTTCCTGTTTCCGTCCAGCAGGCTCTTCCCAGTGCTTTGTCCATCTCTGGTTACTTTTCATTTGGATTTGGAGCTGGTAAGATCACGCTTTGTGACTGCTGCACATCCCATTGGATTTAAGGACTTTAAATTTGAGATTTCATAAGTAACTTGAAAAACTGGTGTTGTTTGTTTGATGCACCTGGATTTATTTGTACTTTAATCGATTTTTAAAATGTATTGTTCAGTAGCTAGATGTATGTAAATGTATGTTCAGTAGCTAGAAGCAGAGGGCTGTCATTGGTGTCCTATGCCGATGACACCCAATTAGTCATCGCTTTTTCTAAGAAATGTGAATTAAATCTTGTCAAGTTTAAGGAGGACATGCTGGCGATCGCCGATTGGATGACAGCAAATTGCCTGCAGTTAAACGCAAGCAAGTCAGAAATACTTCTGCTCGGGAGAGACAGTGACATGTGGTCAGAGCAATGGTGGCCAGATAAACTAAAACCTGCTCCCATACCAAAGGAGGCTGTTAAGAACTTAGGCTTCTGGATTGATAGAATTCTCTCCTTTGACACTCAATCCAAGTCAGTCGCAGGGACCTGCTTCGGGCTTTTGAGAGGGTTAAAACCTTTGCTTGGCTTCTTTGATCCTAATGTTCGCCAGACCATCATACAGGCCACGATTCTGTCCAGGCTGGACTATGGCAACTCTTTATACTTAGGTGCTAACAAATCGTGTACTCTGCGTCTTCAAAGAATACAAAACGCAGCAGCCTGGATTCTGTTAGCACTTCCTAAATCATGTTCAGTGTCCAAGTCCTTATTTAAACTACACTGGCTGCCAGTAGAGAGAAGAATTCAGTTTAAGACTCTTTGCGTTGCTCTCAAAATTCTGACCCATCAAGCTCCTACTGTTTTAGCCAATATGTTAGTACCATACATCCCGAGTCGGCCTCTGCGCTCTTCTGATCAAAAGCTGGTCTGTTTTCCCCGAGTTCAACGAGCCATAGCTGGCGGTCGTTCTTTTAAGGTTTTGGCGGCCAAACTCTGGAACTCTCTTCCCTCTGCTATCAGAGGACTTCAGAACCACTTAGAGTTCCGCAAAGCCATAAAGACCTGGCTCTTCCCGGGGTAACCTTTATCCCTTTTCCTGGACCTGTCTCTAATCACTTATACTTGGGTAGCGCTGGGACGCCCCGTAGCTGGGGCAGCTATGCGCTGTACAAAATTTGTAATAATAATAATAATTGTGATGGGTGGCCTGTTGTTTCAGTAGGGGCCTAGTGATTTCTTTGCATTTCATTTTTCTTCTTTTGTAAAGGAAAAATGTTTCACAGTTTACTACATTTTCTACATGTTTTTTTAATACATTTGAAATTTTGATTGAATTCACTATGTGGCCTAATCTGCCAATTGTCTTTTCAGCCAGCACCCAGTGCTAGTAATGGGTGTATGACCCAACAGTTTGTGTGGTATTTACAGAATTTAGGCCATGGATGGATTTGGATTGAAATACAAAATGTGCTTTTTTGTGGTATTTCATGTTTTTTTCCATGCAAACAGTATATAGGAGTCAGGACTACCGGGGTAATGCCTTCGAAGGATGTGGCTTGTAAACATTTTTAGCCCAATAATTATTGTTTTCGGCATTTCTGAATTAATTATGTTTTCTCTGTTTTACTAAGCCTCCTTTGTCTGGCCAGTGTGTGCGTTTGTGTGTTTGCCATAGGCCGACATTTGCCTTTGTTTGTTCCAGATGCCATGTGGCCACTGGCCAGGGTCCATTTTGTATAGTCAGTGGACTGTCCCAGCCTAGACCTGCATGTGCTGTTTGTTTTACAGGCCTCCTGCCTCCCATTGTTGTGGCTTGTGAGTGGCCATGTGGCTTGAGGCCATTTTGTGTAGGCAGCCAGTGTGCTTTTGCCATTGGCCTTCATGCGTTCTTTGTTCTAGGCCTCCAGCTTCTTGTTGTGACCATGTGGCTGGCAGCCATTTTGTGTTACCAGCCAGTGCGCTTTTGCCATAGGCCTGGATGAGTTCTTTGTTCTAGGCCTCTAGCTTCTTGTTTTGACCATGTGGCTGGCAGCCAATTTGTGTAGGCAGCCAGTGTGCTTTTGCAATAGGCCTGCATAT
Source organism: Calotriton arnoldi (assembly GCA_963921515.1). Lineage (NCBI taxonomy): Eukaryota > Metazoa > Chordata > Amphibia > Caudata > Salamandridae > Calotriton > Calotriton arnoldi. Next base: position 218,987 of record CAWUFW010015242.1, read on the forward strand.
CTTCTCCTTGTTTCCAAAGAATGCCTTCCTGTTCAGTGTTGTTGTTGATGACAATGTGGCACTGGTTGGCAGCCATTTTGTGCGTCCAACCAAATTCAGCCCTTTTTGCCATAGGCTGCTTGGATGGTTGAGCAATGAGATAGCAGTTTAATAATAATTTATTATTATATCTTTGAGGATAACTTCACTTATTCTTAATTATTTACATTTTTCTATTTTTTAAGTAATTGAGTGGCAAATAATTTTTTCAAATTTTTGTGTATAAATAAAAAAAATGTGTTTTTGTTTATACCATTTCCCACTACATCTTGCATCAATCAAATCAACTGCATCCTATGTCTGCTATAGGTGCGCAACAGCATTCATTGTCTAGGGATAATCCCTTCCATTGTCATTTGTCAGGTGCACCTGTCTCAGTGCCACATCACACGTCGTGAGTGACGTGACGTCACATGCCGCACATAAAGCAAACAGTTTCATCTGTTGTTGTTGTTTTTGCTCTCTCTTTTATTCTTCCTGAGTATTCAATCTCCATGAAAGTATATGCTGGTGTGGTTTTCCGTTTTACGAATGAGTAGATATATTATTATAATTACACTGTATTGTTAGTTAAGGGAATAACAGCAGTGACTACACTAAATGATATTTTTTGCTTGTGCTACAAATTGAACAGCAACAATGCCACGTTTCACTGATGTCCAAACTAGACGGTTCCGACAAAACCTCCTCTGCACCAAGGAAACTTACTGGAGTTGGCCACTCTCCATAAAAGCATTCCAAAGGCAAAGGAGTTTTCACATATTCTTCTGTGCTCCCACGTGTTCCAGCCCCTTATCTTAGTGAAGCTTGAGAAAGTAGAAAGCAACTCCAAAAGGACAGAAAACAATCTTGAATGTGGATAACATAAAAAACATGAGTGATCTGGGGGCATGCCTGTGTGCGCAAAGTTCAAGCTAGACAGAGTCAGAATTCAAGATGGCATGAGGGCATGTCAAAGCCAATAGTAAAAACTTCATAAAACTTCCAAATGTACAAAATAATGCACATTTGTGCACCACTGCCTATAGCATCACACACTTTATTTCCCAATGTACAACATAATGCACATTTGAACACCACTGCATATAACACTACACTCCGAGACAGAGAAGTATATTCCACATCTTTCTCTCTCATGCTTTCAAATGCACATCCTACACGTTCTGTTCCTGGCAAGGCTGTAAAAAGCAAACCCTCCCACTCTGAACCTACAAGGAGACACGACAGAAATCATAAATCCATGCAAGTGGAGAAAACATAATGTTGTACATTCAAGAAAACACCTAAAGTCAATTAAAACAGTGGTAGTCAAAAGTCATCATGTGGTCCCAATAAATGGGAGTGCCCCTGGCAGTACACTTGGGTAACTCCGACAGCAATGATGCGAGTTCACTGGAACTCCTAAATATAATATGGCAGTCATTGGTATCATTTTTATCGACATTCTCAATATTGTGCATACAGTTGTCATAGCGTACATTGATATTGGCTTTACTGATATTGAGATAGTTATAGTTATACATTCCCAAATCAAGGCATTCATCAACATCGCATTTGAAGGTAGCAACATTGTCATTCATGCATAGATTATGGCATACATTGACATTGCTACTGCAGGTATCATCGCTGTTGTGCAGGCATACATTATGGCATACATTGGCAATACACTTATGGGCATTGACATTGTTATGCGGGCCCATGTTATGGCATACTTTCACATCGCATTTATTGGTATTGCTGTTGTCGGGCCTGCACATATCATTGTATTCATTGACATCGTATTTACCCATTCCAGCAAGAAAATTAACTGAATACTGCAACAAATGCTCTGTTTCAAAGTATACAATAACGCTACTTGAAAACCAGTGAAACAATTCCTCTTACTTTCCGGCATGTTAACCGTATACTGTATATACCACTTGCAGTGCGGGACCATCTATCACAAAGTGATTGACCAGAGTACAAAGCCTCCTATATCAGAAAAACAATCATGTGATTACTGGAAAATGTCAATACATTGGTGTACCACATGCAGGGTAAAAAGAACTGGCTTGCGCTGCGAGAAAGCAGAATGGTATGCCTGGTTGGGGGCGGGTGGGAGGTTATGTCTGGTTGGGGGCGGGCGGGTGGGTGGGTGGGTTGGGGTGGAGTGGCTTGCCCACTGTTGTGGGCACTGTTTGGTCGGCCCTCTGGGGTCCACCAAACCAGTCATGCGCACTCTACATTTTCTCTATGTAGGCTGCAGCCTACATAGAGAAATGGCCTCCCTACAGGCACCCGGCTGGGTGCCGTCTGCACCAATCACAACGCTGCCATTGCAGCATTGTGATTGGCTGAGGGGAGGGAGGATGCCTGCTTCCTGTTCTCCTGAAGCAGCAGGAAAACATGGGACCTGGCCAGCAGCGGAGGCGGCGCGGGACCCGGTGAGGTAAGTTTTTATTATTTTTATTTTTGAATTAATCCCCCAGCCCCCTGCGCGAACCCCCACGTGACCCCCCACATGCCCTCCCACCCGCGAATCATGCGAGCGGTGACTGAACTCCTATCAAAATTAGCAACAACCCTGTAAATACTATAGGAGCATTGGCAAAAATTTCCACTGGTAACCTACCATATGCGCATTATGGTAGTACACCAATTAATTAATATCCCGTAATCCACGAATACAATGCCTCATAATACAATAATACAATTTAAAAGAAATATTGCAAAAGCTTTTATCTCTTGAGGAACAATATATAAGCCTTGGCGCATGCCTACAACAAACAGTGCAACTCCAATTCCGTATTAAAGCCAAGCTTAAAGGCATCTAATTTAAAAATGAAAAAGCTCTCCCTTTCCCATAATGTCTGAATATGATCACCTCCTCTTCCATTCTGTTTTACACATTCAGTAGCATCAAATCATATTTCACAAAGCCTTTTTACACATTCAGAATCCCTGAGATTCAAACCCATGGGATAATTTTCAGTTGGGTTCTTAAATGCTCTCAAGTGTTCTTTCCATCTTTCTTTCATAGACGGATTGTTGAACCAGCATATATTTTGAGGTATACACAAGTTACAATGAATACCCAAAATTTTGTGTTGCAATTCATAAATCCTAGTATTGGGTAGCTTCATTTTCTTTCACAATTAAAAAGACCACCATTCATAAATTCGCAGTAAATGCACTTTCCACAGAAACCTGTTATGTTTGAAATGGTTTCTTCTCTTTTCTTTGAGAATGCAATGGTATCACTAGGGCATAACATTTCCTTAAGAGATTTATAGGTGATCTCAGGCTTATCCTTAATATGTTTAGTCAGCTCTCTATCTAAGAAGTAGATGCCAATGTGTTTTTGTAAAACCTGGAAATATTGTGAGCTCTCATGATTATATCAAGTGATGAACCTCAGTGCTGGTGTCGGATCTAGTTTTTCTATAATAAAAATTGGAATTCTTATACAGCAAGTCATTCCGAGAAGTATGTGTTAGCACTCTCTTCTACTATATTAACAAAGTAGCTAGAATAACCACACTGTGTGAATCATTGTTTAATGTTAACTAGCTCTTTATGAAACTCCGTTTCTTTACTGAAAATCCTCCATGCTCTTAACATCTCACCAAATGGGATGCTATTCCTTTGATGAATTGGATAAGCTGAGCCAGAATGAAGAGTGCTGTTTACAGATGTGGGTTTTCTGTGAATTGTGATCATAATTCTGTTGTCTTCAATTTATACTTCACAGTCAAGAAAATAAATCTTTTTTTTACTGAATTTCAAAGTTAATTCAATATTAAGAGCGTTTTGATTCAAGCATGAGTGAAAATCTCGTAACTGTACCTCATCTCCCTTTGAAATGAAAACGATATCATCAATAAACCTAAGTCATAGTAGAAAGTTATTATCAAAAGTATGCAATTTATGGTCACTTATATGTTAAATTTCAACCTTTTGTGGTATTTTATTTATTTATTTATTTATAAAGCTTTATATAGCGCTGGCTAGACCCGGAGGTATCAGAGCGCTTTACATAAGGATCAGTGCGTTACAGGTTACATAGTTACAGGATCAGCGAGTTACAGGTTACATAGTTACATTAATTAGATCAACGAATAACGGAGGGGGGAGGAAAAACAGCGGGGGGACGAGGAAAACAATGTCAGATGTCCGGCTGGGTAGGTGATGGCCAAGGGGGTGAACCAGAGCCAGACTCCTCTATAGCTGCAAAGAACAGCTCCACCGGGCATCAACCAAGGTTGCTCGGGCTCTGCAGTAGGTACAAAACAGTTTTGGAATCAGCCCAGGGGGCATCGTCATACCTCCATCAAAAAGCACTGGTCCCGGTATTCCTGGGGAGTGCCGTCCGCCTCGTCTTTCAGCTTACCCCCAGGACACAAGTGGTGGGTGGAGAGGAGGAAGGGACAGTTCCAAGGTCTGAAGAATTCACAGAAAGAGCTGGCCTGGGAAAACAGCACAGGGATCCCTGAAACCAACGCCCGTACTCCATAGCTGTAACCAGTCTGGATAAGAAGACCAGGGAAGCAGCGCTGGGATCCCTGAAACCAGAGCCCATTCTCTGTGTCTGAAGTTAATCCGGAAACTTGCAAACCCTGGCCTCACTGGAGACACACTGGCGATCGCCATCTTGAGGAGTGAAATAACTGGCGGATCGTCGCAACTTCAGGAACAGCCCTTTGGTGGGGTTGGCGATCAGGACAGGAGAGGAAGCCCGCGTATCATCGGTGTTCGGGGCTGTTCGGGGGTCAAAACAAACATGGAGGGAGGCCCTCTGGGGGGGGTTCTGATTCATCACCAGCTCATTGTGGTGCTTTGAGGTAGAATCCGGTTAGTTGTAGGGGAGGACAGATGGGCGGGGGAGAGAGGTCACTCACCCTGGTCTCCCTGTAGGGCACGGCGTTCACCATCTTGCGGAGTGAAAGCTGTCGGCAAGTCGCCATCTTGATATTGGCGGATCGTCACCATCTTAAAGGGCGGCCTTCGGTGGTATAGACGATCAAGACAGACTGGTAGTCCGAGTACCATCGGTGACGGGGGTTGTTCGGCGGCGTGACACCGTTCAGGTCCCGGCCGGCATGATCCAGCAATTGTGGGTGTAGCGCGGCAGCAGGGCGCAGATAAAGGTCGATGTCTGGGGCTGCGCGACGGCCAGGCGCAGATCACATCACGGTGCTCCGTCAAGCACCGCGAAAAGTGAGGCAGCCAAACCACCGGGAAAGGGCGTGGCAGCGGTCGGAGTATTATGTAGTCTGTGGCTTGGAATGTCATGGGACTGGAATGTCATGAGGTCACTGGGGCTCTGTATTCTCTTGGAGTCAGGTGCTCCAGTGCCCCTTCTAGGATGGATGTACAAGAAGATTAAACCCTCTCTTCAACCTACAGACTGCGTGGTGTCTTCACTTCAAAACTGGTGACGATCTGGGACTTCCAAAACCATCCTTGTACTGCTGTTTCTCTTGCGAGAAGGGGCCAGGGAGCAGTTCAGTGTATATACTGCCAACCAGGGCTTTAAGTGGGAAAAAAACTGGGGGTGCTCTAAAAGGGGCGGGACAAACCTCTTAAAGGGGTGTGGCCTATGCAAGTAGGGGCGTGGTCTAAATAAAGATATGTATGGATAACGCCATACACCCTCCCCAGAGGTGCAAGTAGAGCCAAATTTCGAGGGGGGGGGGTAATTCTTCAAGCAATAGGCAGAGTGGAGCTGAAGGGGCTCTACAAAGGGGTGAAAAACAACAAAGCCTCATTAACAAGCAAATGGTCTTTTAAGGACCTGTGAAGTACTCGGGTGCAGCAGTGTGTGTTTGGAGGCTGGTTGCAGGATCGCAATCTTACGCTTACCAAAAATAAGGCGCTAAATCTATGAAATTACAAGTTTTTTTATTATCCTTAGTTCTAGGTAACTTACCCAGCAAACAAAGCTTTACTCCGAATGACTCGGAGATAGGCGCCTGAAAAGTCATTAACCGCTTCGCCGCGATCGGAATTCCGCCCAGGTGCTGGACATTCCGATCGCGGGTATGGTCGTGACGAGCTCAGCTCGTCATGCGCACATGCCCACCGCGCAGCATGACGAGCTGAGCTCGTCATGAGCATCGAAGGGGTTAATTAAAGAGAGGACTTTCTGTCCTAAACTGTGATACTTCCCCACAGTCCCGCATCATATGATAAAAATCTGCATGAAAGGATCTACAGCGTGCACAAAAGTCAGCGGCCTCAGGATCTAGCCTGGCAATTCCAGCTAGAGCAAAATAAGTTTGGTGCAAGAAAAAAAAAAAGAAAACGGACTACCTCTGCGAGGCCCGAAAATAGAGCCCGATAGAGACCCGTTTCAAGGCCCCCTGAAAATAACTGCCGGTGCTCAGACCAGGACAGACTTAAAGCCCTGCTGCCAACTAATTCAAGTGTATTCACTCGTAGGTGGATACTGAAGGTGAGCCTTTTTGTGTTCTCATTAATTCCACCGTGTGTCAAGTTTTCAAAAAAGGGAAAAACTAAGTTTTATTATTTCCCCTCTGACTTAATTCAAGTAAAGTGGACCGTCGCGCTGCTTCCTAGCAACCTTTCTTGCGCCCAAGCCTGGCTACACGAGCTCTCTGCACGAGCGCTTCATAGCACGAGTGTTCTTAAGCTTGAGCGCTCATCAACAGGAACGGCTACTTTTAAGCCCGACTTTTTCCTTCATGAGCGCTTCACAACACGAGCATATGAGCCTAAGTGACATCGCAGTCATTCTAAGCATGTCCACTTAATTTCAAAGTTTGAGCAGTTGTGAACTATTGTGGACCAAAGCTTCTGATTTTCACGCGAGTGCTACAATAAAACCTTGGAATGTACTCACATTTCTGCTGGCTTCATGTTCCAGTGTGCCTTCTTCACTTCAAACTTGATTTTCTTCCAGCTCGAACCACAGAGCTTTGTCTCTTTCATTTACGGATTCTACCATAAAGATTAATATAACTTGACTGCCCTCTAGTGGCCAACAGTTGAACTACGGTTTTCCTATTTTCATTTTATTTTTCAATTTATAGGTCTCGCATAGCGTTGCAGCGCAACGCGCTGCACGCTTTGCGAGGCATGCAGTATACAGTATAGTGGGGGGAAGCTCCGCCCACTTTCCACGCATCTTTTTCATTGGCTTAAATTGTATTTGCTGCATTCTCATTTGTTTTCGGCTTGTTAGTCCCTCCTCCTGACAGCCATGTTGTCATTTTTCTCCTTCCATGGCTATTGGCCCCTTTACTTTAAAAACACTTTTGTTCCCCTGCCTCCCTCTGTTCCCTCCCGCAGTCTGTGACTTCTCAGCCCACCACCGCCTCCCCCCCCCACTACCGTTCGTAGTTCTTGGACGCCCACACTTTTTTTACAATGCAATAGGTCTCGCGTAATTACGAGTCCTATTGCATTTGTAAATGCTTGTTTTCTCCTGGGATTGGCTGGGTGAGTTCGCACTATATTTTGCCTGACCTGTCCTATCCTATCCAGAACACATGCGCATAGAACAGCGGAAGGCAGAGACAGCACAAGCAGCGGAAGGAAACAGGACAAAGTCAAGCACGGCGGGTTCCGACCTCGCAACCGCAAGTTTTTTTTTCAACTCAGTTTGCCTGCGCATTTATGTAATCCTGCCACCGCTTTTGTCAGCTTGACAAACAGTTGGATTAACGGCCCCACATTGCTATGGCATTTATCGAACAAAGGGACGACATGCATGTCTGTGAGGAATATATTTAAAGTTAAATTTCTGGTGAAGCGGCTGGTTTAGCACAGAACGCAAGAAGAGTAAGTTGCAGCATGGCACGCTTAGCACATTGCTTCTCGGACTTTGTTTATCTGTGCGCTTGAGCATTCCCGCTGCCGCTTTGGTTGGTTTCACAAGTGGTTTTAATTAACAGCACCACACTGCCTTTTCCTTGGGCAGTACGCGAGCATGCCGCCTGACCGGTGAGATTAGCGGTTTGAATCATGGCTTTACATTGCTATTGTCTGCATGCCATTGTAGTTTTGTTGTCCGCTCCTTGAGCCCGGGTGCAAGGGTGCACTCTCGGTCAGACCGGGTGGTGGTGTGAAGCTGATAGGCTGCAGATTTTTAGCGCTCCTAGCATCTGTCCGTGCCTTGTTCAATAGCACATACATGTGCTCAGGTTCTGTGTTTGAATCCCAGGGCACGTCCCGAGATGTCCGTCCACATATATAAGACCTGAACTCGAACCGGCTGTAGGCAATGCCTGTGACACAGACCGCGGCAGCGGAGCGAAAAGTACACTTTTTATACACTCCAGTCCCGGCATATTTTGGTGCAAATCCAGTCTTGTTTCAGAAAAGTTTAACGGTCCTTAATTTAGGCCCCCAAGTGGACATCTCCTGCTGATGAAGCGCCTGGATGCTCGGCTGATGTGAGCGCTATAAAACACAGGTTTTACGCACATTATAACCTGATCACTTTACATACAATGTGCACATTGAATTGCAAACTGTCCTAATGTCACCGCTTGATGACAAAACACGGGTGCGCCCTTTCTTTCACGTGAGATCAGATTACAGGGATATTACAGGCTGGATCTAACTGCAGAGAAACGTCAGATCTATATTCACCCGGGTGAAAACGCCATTGGCCAGTTACAGTTAATTTTGCTTTGATCCCAGCGCTGCTGCAGGAGGTGTTGGGCATATACTGATTTGTTGTGGCGAAACTTACGGTTGATTCTAGTGACCTCTTGGAGCTGGCTGTTGATGCCTAATGGCGTCTACAGGCTGTGCCTAATTTTTAGAAGAATATTCTCTGTCGGTGCCCAAATTTTCTCAGAAGCCTACTGGTGCGATGTCGAATGTCGGGCGTTGCCAAATATTAAGGTCATATTTCACCTCTGCCTCTTTATTCCACTGACATACTCTCCCTGCCCCTTTATGTCATTGACTCGTTTGCATCCCTTTTTTTCTTTTTGCAGTTTTATATTGCCCAATCTGGACCCAACGTTATAGGAGCGCTTTACACAAGCACCCTTTACATTACTAACCCTGGGCGTAGTTCGCAAAGTAGCGCTTCGCGAAGCTACGCAAAGTGAAGTTCGCACTACGCGAGCTTCGCGTAGCACTACGCGAACTGCGTAGTGCGTGTTCGCAATGATTACACAGTGCCGGATGCTTGTCCGCACTGTGCAATCATTGAAAGCGGCATCTTGCACAGTGCGAGCTGTCTTTTACTGCCGCTCGAGTAGATTTTTACCCGGCGGCAGCTTTCTCAACGCGGACTGGTAGTTTCTCATCGCGAGCGGTCGCGAGCATACGCGACCACTCGCAGTGAGAAACCTGACCTCCCCGCGTTGAGAATCTCGCCGGGAGGTTTATTTTCCACGCTCGCGATCGGCAGCTTGTGTTGCTGATCGCGAGCGAGAAAAAGTCTCGCCGGGATGTCATTTTGCTTGCTCGCGGTCGCCAACTTGACGTTGAGGACCGCGAGCAAGCAAAGCTGACCGCTGCACTCACGCTATGCTACGCGTGTTTGCACTGTGCTACGTGCAATTCGCGTTGTGCGAAGTAGCGCAAACTTCGCAAACTACGCGAGCGTAGCGTAGTTTTCTGCCCAGGCCTATACATTACACAAGGACACATTGATTTTGTTCTGTTGTTTTCAGGCACAGGCCACAGGGATGTTAAGTGATTTGCCCACAATCACAGGATGTTGAGTGAACGCCAAGACTAGAACCTGGTGTCCCAGTTCCAAAGTCGGCAGTAGCGGCACATCCAGTCCCCTCTTTTTGTTAGTGTTTTTCTCATTCTTTCTCTCTTTGCTGCTTTTCTCTCTCTTGATTTGGGTTAAAGTCTAACAATTAAAATAGTAAGTACTAGTCCCAAAATATGAGTGGGGCTGGGCCGCACACGCAAGCACCGCCTCAAATTAACCACTTCCATATCAGTATCCCATCAGCAGAAATTCCCTTGCAATCTCTCCAGCTGACACCTATACACCGACGTATCTGACATTGATCCTTTTATTGATGTGATGAAATCTACATGCCACAGCTGGATCCCTGAGAACCCCTGTGTAACTGATCATCTGATTTTCCACCATCAGTGGTACCTTCTTTCTTTTAAGGGGACATCCAGTTCCTCATGCTGGCTTTCGCTGTGCAAGGGAATCTTGGGCCAATCACAGCCCCGCAGTCCATTTCAGCTCAGACCAGGCTTGGGCAAAGCATGCAAGGAAATGGAGGCCTTTGCCCCCTGGGTGAATAGTAAAATGCAGCCATGTTTGGGGTTCATTGGTCCCCTAAGGCTCTGGTGACACTGCGCCTGTTGCACTGTTGATAGCAACGCTCTGCATAGAAACACCACCAGGCACATAAAAAAAACACCACTACATTGCATAAACGCCATCAGCAGGCAGTGGAAGAGGTTCTCCCCGTGGGTATACATCCGGTTTGAGCACAGGATCACACCGCTCAGCTCCCTCCTGTCCTGCATGGTGTGACCTTGGTCTTGCTCTACCACGGACACTTCAGCACTCTACCGCGTCGGATTGCAGCCCCTCCCTCGTCGGCATTTGTTCTGGGAGCACCAGTTGATTAAACCTTTCTAGAATGGATGCGGAGGGTGGCTTCTAGTTGCTGCTTTATTATCACCAAGGTTGAAACATGTAAGCGAGCAGCGTCGAACCAACATAGTGATATTTGTTTTCTTTGCAGAGCTGCTGGTCCCCCTGATATCCGGAGGCGTTAGCCCCTGCATCCTAATTGAAACTCCGCACAAAGACATGGGCATTACCAGTGATCTGTCCAGCTTCACACAGTACCCGTTTAAAACCTTCTTCATAACGCCTTCCCTGCTGCCCAGCCTCAGGCAAGTTTTAATTGGTTTATTATTCCTGTTATTTCCCCTTCTTTTTTATAGATGGGATAAACTTGGGGGTGGGCAGTCAACAGCTAAGCTACGTTTGTCTATTTTTATATATTGTCTTATTTGTGCAATTTTACCTGGGATTCGCCGCTGTCCTCAAACTTCTGGGAAGATTCATGGTAGGATATGAATACACCAACCACCTATGTATTATTTCTGTAAGGAACAACCCATAACTCCCACTACCTTGGCTTCAAAAGGGGATTACATACACATCACCAACTCGTAGCACTGCTAACGCCAAACCCCCCTCAAGTACCCTCCCCCTTCCTTTGTCAAACAAAAGGTCACTTTTGTGCCCCTTCCCTGGAGTAAAGTGTCCCACCCGCTTTCTGCATACCAAAAGGCAGGCATAGGAAATGGCGGAATTAGGTTCTAAGGGACCCATCAATCGCATACCTGCAATCTCTCCCGTTGGCGCCCTCCGTTGTGCTTCCACTCTTTAATGCACCCGTCCCTCCCCCAGTCCTAGCACTGGGAAGCATTTCATCCCATTCACCTTTGGTGTTAATAGCCATGAAAATTTCTTGCCCTCGAATGCACACAAAATGACTAGGGGCATGGATTAGGAATTGTATGCCCTGAATCTCCTATAGTACAGGAGGTGTGTAATTTTATCACAGGTGACTACTGATGTCACAACGAGACGAATACTCAAATTATAGACACATTTGTAATAGTGTTGCAGGCGTGTATGTATCAGACTGTTCTTCCTGCTTAACGGCTTGCTCCATTCACATTAGTGCAGGCTATTCGCCACAATTAAATACAAAGCTAAGATTCGCCAAAGTCCCGAAAACACCACAATTTACTAGGTAGTATTCAGCATTATTTGGCAGACAAAACAACAAATAATTGTATACCTATAACACTTTCCAGCTCCCTAAAAAGCCACTGGTGTCAAAGCAGACATTTTCTATATCACCTCCACGGACATTCAGTTTTTAGCCTCTGGATCACTGCCATGTAAAATTTGAAATATGGGACTTGATAACATTATTTTTTTTTGTTGTTGTTGCAAAAACTATTTTGTCGCCGGAGTTCACTACCCCCCACCATGCCCCTCCCCTCCCCCGCCCCACCCCGCTCCCTCGAGGAGCCGCTACTGCCCAGGATAATGTGCTGCGTGGATAAATACTTATAAGGTCCCAAAGGCGAGACCGATTGCATTGCAAATGCTTGTCTCTAGTGCAGTGACTCATATACTTACATACTTTGTGCAGATATTAAAAAAAAGGGGGGAGAACCTCATAATTTTTACAGCGATCTGCACGCTTGAAGCACATTCATTTTGCAGTGTTTTCATGCCCACACGTTGCATGGAACTCAAATTCAGATTTACCGTTCAGTGATCTGCACACTTTCGTCTCGTCAGCGTTCTTTTAATTTTCACAGCGATCTGCACGCTTGAAGCAGATTTATTTTGCAGATTCATTTTGCAGTGTATTCATGTCCACACTTTACATGGAACTTGACTGCAGATTTATCTTCCAGTGATCTGCACACTTTCGTCTTGTCAGCGTTCTACACGTTCTGAGCAAATCTTCTTCCCAGTGATTTGCACACTTGAAATCGAAAGTCATGCAAAGCATCTTGTCACCTGCACCCTTCTTGCAAGAACCTGGTGACCCTCCGTTAGAATGGAGACTTTGGATTCGTTCGTTCAAAGCGTATTTAGTAGCAATAGATGCCACAAAATTGAAACCCGATAGGAAAAAAGGTTTAATGTATTACCATCTAGGAGTTGAAGGACAAAATGTCTTTGATCACTTACCTGATTATGAAGATTTAGATGATTCAAAGCTTGATGAGTTTGACATTGCTATTGCCCAACTTGACAAATATTTTTCAAAGTCTAAAAACCTTGTTGTCCACAGGTTTAAATTTTTCACAAGGGTATAGAAACCATCAGAGAGTATTGACACATATGTCACTGCCCAGAAGGTATTAGCTGTAACTTGCAAATTCGAAGATTTCACTTCGCAGCTAATAAGAGATCAGCTCGTAGTTAGATGCAGTTCCCAAAAAATTAAAGAACGCCTTCTTACCTGTAAAAATCTGTCATTAGATAAAGCAATTGATATAGCTAAAAGCATTGAGGGTTCATGTCAAGACGTGAAATATTTAGAGGAATCACTCAACAAAACGACCATTTCTGGTGCTGTTATCAACAAACCTAATCCCAATGCTGATAACAAAAAGAACAAGAGTATTTTTAAATCCACAACTCAAAATCCACAACCGTCAACATTAATTTTCCAAACACGCAAGATTAGTTGCTTCAGATGTGGATCACACAATCACGTGTCCACTTTCAAATATTGTCCTGCACATGGACAACAATGCAAGAAATGTTGGAAAATGGGCCATTTTTCAAAAGCATGCAGGGGGGGTAGGTTTAACAACCCTGTTCGCTGCGTAGTCATTGAAGATCATGATGTTGATGACAGTAACAATGAGTTACTATTAGGTGTGAGATGTGTCAAACAAGAGTAGTTTTCTTCGGTTGCCGATCCAGAAATTGAAGTTTGGATCAATGGAATTCCCATTAAAGTTCTAGTAGACACTGGAGCTCGTATTACTATTATAGCTCAAATTAAGTACACACAATCTTGGGGTACACAATCTTTACTACCTCCGGATCTCATGACAGTGGCTTTTGAGGGTAGTAAAGTGGATCTCATTGGTTATTTTGGTCCTCCATCAAACTATTACAATCTTCCATCAATGGAAACGTTTATGTAGAACGTAAAGGCATTAATGTCTTAGGTCTTGTTCATCAGGCCTAGTTTAATTTAACTATTAGACCTGGTTCAAGCAACCCTATTACCATTGAGAAGCATCATGTACTGTGCGCTGATACTCCTGTTTACAACAAACATGACATTAAGTGTGTTACTAATGTTGACAACAACTGGGAAAACACATTTCCAAAAGTTTTTCAAGATAAATTGGGAAGAATTACTAACTTTGTATATTCTGTGAAAGTCAAACGAGATGTAGTACCAGTCAAACACAAGTTATGCAACATTCCTTTAAGTGTCAGGAAAGAATTATCTGATATGCTATCTGACATGTGTGTGCAAGGTATTATTGAGAAAGTTGAGGGCACCCTTTGGCTTTCTCCCATAGTTTTAGCTAAGAAGAAGACTGGTGAACTGAGGATGTGTGTGGACTTAAGAAGTGTCAATGAGGCCATCTGGGTGGACAATTTCCCCTTACCCAGGATAGAAGATCTCATTACGAAAATTGGTCAGTCTAACTGGTTTACCAAACTGGATCTTAGATCAGCTTACCACCAAGTAGAATTAGACAAAGCCTCTCGTCATCTAACTGCCTTTGTCACACCAGATGGCACTTTCAGTTCTGCAGAATGCATTTTGGCATTGCCTCAGCGGCAGCTGTCTTTCAAAGATTAATGTCCGAAATGTTTGTTGGTATTTCACAGGTGGCTGTCTTTCAAGACGACATTTTACTATTTACTAAAAGTGAATCTGAACATGATGATTTAATAACAAAAGTTTTGAGCATTCTTGAATCCAAAGGTGCTACTTTGAGGAAAGACAAGTGTATTTTAAAGGTCAAAGAGATTGAGTACTTGGGTCACGTTTTTTCTGCCCAAGGAGTAAAACCCAAGCCATGTCTTGTAAAAGCATCATAGATACACCTGCTCCTAAGAATAAAGAACAATTACTCTCCTTTTTAGGTATGTGTGAGTTTTACGTTAAGTTTCTAAAGAACTTTGCCAACTTGACAGAATGTTTCAGACCTCTTTTAAAAAAAAATGCAGAGTTTTTATGGTCAGATTCCCGTGAACACTTTTTCAAAATTATCAAAGAAAGAATTGTGAATGTTCCTGCCCTACAGCCTTTTCTCGAGGGTAGGACTACTGTGGTAACTGTTGATGCTTGTGAATATGGTCTTGGAGCTGTTCTTAAGTTGACAATGGACGTGAGTTTACCATAGGTTTTGCATCCAGAACACTCAGACCTGCCGAACGCAAGTATTCTGTAATTGAAAAAGAGCTCCTAGCTTGTGTTTGGAGTGTAGAAACGTTTAAAGCATATGTATGGGTCAGGCCCTTTATACTCAAAACTGATCACTGCCCTTTGGTAAACATACTTTCTGGCAAGAAGATCAAACGTACCACTGCCAGCATTTCAAGATTAGCGGCAAAACTTTTAGAGTTCATTTTTTCCATTGAGTATGTCCCTGGTGGGAAAAATGCTCGAGCAGACTGCTTATCTAGGCTTCCCATTGAAGAACCTGAGAATCTTGAATGGGAAACAGAAATTGAAGAGTGCTTTATTGCTTATATAGGGGATGCTACTTTCTGTGAGAAAGATTGGATCTCTGCCATCAAATCTGATAGTGTTCTCAGCAAAGTTATTGCTTTTATAAAATCTGGATGGCCTAAAGAGACTCAATTGCAACATGAACTTCAAATGTTTTGGAAAGTTTTAGATGAGTTGTCTTTAGAAGGTGACATTTTAGTTCGTGGAGACAAACTAATTGCACCTTCATGTTTTCGTGAACGTTTAATCGGTTTAGCACATAGTGGCCACTTAGGCTTTACTTTGACTAAGAGAAAGATCAGAGAGAGATTCTGGTGGCCTCGCATGGACACTGAGGTCGAAGAATTTGTTTTTAATTGTGCCAAATGTAAACTCAGCGACAAGGTCTTAATGACTGAACCTCAAGTTGAGTCAGTCAATCTTTGCCCAAGAGAGCTTGGCAGCGCATTGGTGTAGACTTCTTGGGTCCTTATCAAATTCTTCCTAACCACATGAGATACTTCATTGTCACGGTGGATCACCTCTCTTGGTGGGTCGAAGTTGAAGCGATCTCTGAACCCACTACCAAAAAAGCAATTGAGTGTTTCCAGAGGGTATTTTCAAGAGAAGGTCTTCCTGGTGAGATTCTTACTGACAATGGGGTTCAGTTCACATCAACTGAAATGTCTTCTTTCTTGAAAAATTGCGCTATAAAACATTTGAGGACACCTCTTTATCATCCTCAAAGTAATGGGAAAGTTGAAAGATTCAACAAAGTACTTGTGGAATGCATCCAATCTTCTATTAAAAGCAATGTATGTGTTACCAAGTCCATTCAAGATTTAGTCTGGTCTCACCGCACTACACCGCATTCAGTAACTGGGAAATCTCCTTTCGAGTTGATGAGGGGTAGGAACCTGTCACAGAACTTTGTCCTTTTTGGACTACAAATATTTCACAGAAGGTTGGGAGTGTTGATAAATGGTGGAAATCAGCTGAGATTAATTCAAACCTTGTCAAGTCAAGTCAAGTAACGCTTTATTCGATTTAAGAAGGTTAAATCATAAAAGCACAGATCATTAAAAGGTTACCAGAAAATTATACAAAATTTCAGAACATATATATGGGATTAACCATCATTAAAAACACGTTACATTTCAAGAAGTAAAAATGACATCGTTAGGTATAAAAAGGAAGATATATTTCTATCATAAGATTATTTACAATTTAAGAAATGTCATTGCCTTGCATGGTTTTCCTAGAACGGATCGCTTCCTTCAAGAATTTGGCTATGGGAATATGAATCATAGGTTCATCTAGCAATTGTAATTTGATAAAAGCGGGTCGACATTGTCTCAGACCCTGATACTTAAGAATAGGCAATATCCAGCTTTTCCTGAGTAAAGAATAAAATTTACAGAAAAAGATGACATGGATTGAGGACTCTGCAGATATATCGTCACAAGGACAATGGCACAGGGTGCGTGACCAATCGTTCATCTTTGGGAAAGAAACCATGGTGTGAAAGTTGCCTAGGCGCAATCGGGTCAATAGCATCCTGTCATAGTTCCCTGAAGTGGATGTTAAATACGGTTGTACCCCCAAGTGAGTCAAAAGCAGTTGGTTATCTCTGACGGATGGTTTCATAATATTAATGGACAGTCTTAACGCCTCCAGGTTATTTAAGCATACTAACTTCAATTCCTTCCTAGAGACGCAACACAGACTATCAGGGTTATTAAAATCCTCAGGGGAACCTATGTCCATTGTAAAGTCCCTGACAAATTTTAGCCAGGGGATGCGATTGGCCCGTTGCAAATTCAGGCAATCCTTGATCAGGTCCCGATTGAGGCCAGTCTCTCGAATTGTCCATACCTTGTGCCATAGTAGAAGTGGCTGGATTTTAAGTAGATCTGAAAGATAAGGTAGTCCCAGTTCGGTATGGCAGATATAGGTTGCTGTGCTATTTGGGACGGCTAAAAGAAATTTTAAAAACCTGTTCTCGACTAGCTGTAGAGACTCAACATTAGTATGACCCCAGATGCCAGCGCCATAAGTTGCTACGGGTAAGCATTTAACTTTATAAATTGTCAGCAGATCGTTAATCGGGCGCTTACCTAGTTTTCTTGCAAAATTTGCCAAGGCCCCTATTCCTTTTGCGAACAAAAGTTTTCTGGTATTGATGGCTTTAACCCAAGTTCCCTTCCTTTCGAAAACAATGCCCAGATAGGAGAAGTTACTGGTAAATTTAAGTTTGTTGTCATTTATGTAGATGTCTCGACACTTAGCATTGCATTTACTACATTTCATAACAAAGGTCTTTGCGATGTTAACATTCAGATCTAACCTTGTCATGAAATTTACAAAACTTGTAACAATTTTTTGCAGGCCTAACGGGGTGCGTGACAAGAGAACAGCATCATCGGCATATAACAGTGCCCCCGTAACACCCAAGATATTTATGTAAAGGCTAAAAAGGAGGGGGGCTAGGACGCACCCCTGCCTTACCACCTTCCCGACAGGGAAGTTACGACTGCGTTCACCAGCCAGCCCATAACGGACACTAGCCTGAGCGTCCTGATATGATTGTTTTAAAAAATTAAGCAATGGCATTTCCACCCCCATAGTTTGTAAAGTACACCATAGTTTCTGATGGTCAACACAGTCAAAAGCAGAGCTCAGGTCAGCAAAACACATAAAAAGATTGTCCCGTTTGGCCTGGATATATTTTCCACATAGGAGACTTAAATTTAGGCCCTGCTCTATAGTGCCAAGCCCCTTGCAAAACCCGTACTGTAGTTCTGAGAGGGCACCGATGTCCTCTACCCAATTCTGTAGTCTGTTTAAGATGACACGCCCTGCCACTTTCACGAGGGAGTCAAGAAGCGAGATGGGTCTGTAGCATGCAGGGTCATTTTGATCGCCCTTTTTGAAGATTGGAACAAGAATGGACTCTGTCCAAGTTGAGGTAAAACCCTGCGTACAGCATGCCTTTAAAACCATAGTTAGTAAGGGACCCCACAATGAGGGGCAAGATTTATATAGGTCCATGGGTATACTGTCTGGGCCAGGAGCTTTACCCCCCATGTTTGCATTAATCGCCGTGACCACCTCATCCACATTAAAGTCAATTTTGATTGGAAGATGACTCCTGTGGCTAAGGCTGGAATCGTCGCAGGGGAGCGGATCTATACTATGACTATGTAGCCTGGAAAAATGGGTCACCCACTGATCTTCGCTTATCGAGATTTCAATGCTGGGGAGGTTGGAAGGGGCCAGAAAAGGAGCGTTCACAGCCTTCCAAAAGCCTTTGGTATCTTTTAGCTCAGAGGCTTTTTAAGGGCCTCCCATAGTTCTAGTCTTATAGCCTCTTTTCGTGTGTTCAATGTTGTTTTGTACGCAGCCCTTGCTCTTTTTATTACTCCCGCATCTCTCGGGATCTTGTGAAGGGCAGTTTTTAATGCAACATGGGCTTTGCTACAATAGTGTCAAACCAACCTGTTTTGCTGGTACGAGATCTATTAGCGACTGAAGACAGATTGAGTTGGATAGCCTGTGTAATTGATCGAAATAAATTAAGAACATCAGGATCTTTAGTTGTCTCATCGAGACAAGCATTAAAATCCATTTTACAACTACTTAATAGTAGCTTGGTTAACATTATTAAATCTACGCCCTTCCACTTGATCGTATAACCATTAGATCTGTTAAGGACTAGATTATCGGCGGGTTTTACAGACTTAGTTCCTCTCGATAATACCTTGGCCGGTAGTTCCATGGAGACACTAATAGGGAAATGGTCTCTAAAAGCGACAGCGTGTGTAACAAATCATGTAATCTATTAGAGAATCTATTGGAGATTATGACGCAGTCTATAGTTGACAGCAGACCACGACCATTAAATGTACAGCTAAATGGTATTGATGGGGAGGATAGGTCATTTGCAAAGCCCAGGTCCAGGGAATATTTAAGCAGGTTAAATTGTTCCCCAGGAACAGTATGCAAGAAATGGGAGTTATCAATCTCATCGTCAGTTGTTGCCCAGAAGTCAATCTTTTTTGCGTTTAATCTATGAGTAATGTAGGTGCAAAGGCCACCTTTTTGTCTCCCATGGCTGGAGGGTATGGCCGCGGTAAAAGAGGTTTTGAACCCGTTGATATGCTATGGGCTGTCCACCCAAGTTTCTTGGACGCAGATGATATCGTAGCTAATTACGAAGTCAAGCCAGGTGGGATTGGAAAGTTTAGTAAGTAAACCCGCTACGTTCCAGGATAGGATTCTCACAAGACTAGTCCTATTTACGATCTGTTCATTACCCTTAGTATGAGCAGATTCAATACAGATTTCCGTAGTATTATCATTACACCTAGTGGGTGGGTTTAGATGAGGGGCACTTAGATTAATCAAGTCTACTCTCTTCTCAATGTTGCAGGGCAGAGGGATCATACCTACGTGGTCATCCATAGGTAGCTTATCGTTCTGGGTTCCTAAGCTGCAGGTACGGCTGCCCACGTGTAGATTCTCAAGAATTCTTGAACTGCCACATATTAGGTCTCTATGATCAATGGATATTGTATCCAAACTTGTTTGAAATTTGTTATCTACCCATTTTTGTGGTTTATGCTTGCCACTATGGGTGAGTCAGTCTATATCTTCCAAAGATGGAAGTATATCAAATCTATTTTGAATGGGTATACAAAATTGGTGTTGGATATTAAAGTTTGGAGATCTCGGATGTATGGCATAATAAGTTTGTTGCGTCGGTGGATAGAAAAATCCAAGGGGTAATAAATTTATACCACTGATAGACACAGAGTCATTACTCAATCTACGTAGTGTCTCACTCACCAGACTGGGCGTTCTAAGTGTGAGGACAATGCAATCACCAGGTAATGTTTTTTTCCTATTCCCCACCCATCCCACTCTTCTCACCTTTTTGAATTCTGAAAACAAGGCTTCTGTTAGGCCGATTTTGGTTCCGAGCCAACATAAGGACTTGTTTCTCAATGCCTCCCATGTTTCGTTTACCTGTGGCAAAAGGTGAGGTACGTTCGCTAGTATGATTGTATAAGGGGTTACCTCGGGTGGCAAATTAAGTCTCACTTCTGCCATATCCTTTAACGGGGCACTATACCTGGGGGGTGGGAGTGATTCTCTTGACTCTTTATGTCGCAGGGCAACCCTACTATCTGACATTGTTCTACTAATATCTACACAGTGAGCAGTTTCTGTGGTTTGAGTGGGGGCCACCAGGGTAGAATGAGATTCTTTACCGGTGTCGGCTGTGGAGTTAGGAGTTCTGATCGAGGAGGGAGTGGGGCGTGAGCCATGGTTACTTCTAAGCAGGTCCTCGATAACTGTTACCCTAATTAGTAATTTCTCTAAAGGCTCCAAAATTGTTTTATGGAGGGCATCAAGTCTAAGACAAATTTGTTCGTGGCCCTCCCTAGCGCCACATTTATCAAGGGTAGGTTTTAGGGGCCCCGGAAAACCCTGGCCCGCTTTTTTTGAATTTTTTGCCTTGGCTTTGGTCGTGGCCTTTCTTCTCTTAAGTCGTTTTATTTTATGATTACTAGGGGGCACATCAGAGTATGGAGCCACACCCGACATCTCAGGGTTTCTAGGGCGCTTAGCCGGGGGTTGGTTTTCCTGATCACAGTCAAGGGAATATATGTTATCTGTCGTATCCTGGACCGAGCCATTTGGCTGTGTAATTGGAACATCAATAAGTTCCTGTCGTGAACAGGACTCTATCAATACAGGGGTTGTTGGGCCCCCCAGGTCCCCACCTCCCCGCATGCCCTGGTTCAAGGAAATTTCAACAGTATGAATTTGTTTCTCTATTGTTCCTAATGCCCCTGTTAAGTATTTCATTAGTGTATTCTGTGACCCCTCAGCCCTCCTTGCAGTTGTCTCAGATTTCCTTTTACCCATGGTACAAACCTGTCCCCCTCTCAGGTTTGGAAAAACCCTCCCGTTAAGTTGCGCAGTTGTGAGCAGTTTGCCCCTATACGCGGTACTAGGGTGCCGAAGGGATATCGCACAGGATGTTAGTACGACTAGCTTTAACAGGTTTTAATAATGTGGGAATCGCAGTTATGACATTGGGCGAAAGCTGCGCTAAAGCTACGCGTTATGCACACAGCAAGCCAAATTTGTCCACCTACGGTTAATACTAAATAATAATGAGATCAGAAAAGAAATAGTTACACATCTTAGGGCAATACAGTGAATTTGTGAAACAATTTTAAACAGTCCATAAGTGTAGCTGCGCCAGTATGTCAGTACAAGCTTTTCCTCATAATATTGTCTCAAACGCCCCACCTGAAAATGAAAATAACGTGGCCCAGCCCAGACTCGGTCAGTCTTGGACGGGCTCAGACGGGCTCGCCCTTGGCCCGCGCACGTCCCACGCCACAGGGGTCGAGGCAGCGCTTTGTAGCGCGATGGTCACGCCTCCCCCCTCGGCAGCTGTACCAGATTAAGCGAGGTGATGCACCCTGGGACACCGAGTCCCACCAGGGTGATGAAACGGCAAAGTCCCATAAACCAGCAGGACGGGAGGTCGATGATGGCAAGAAACCAGCCCGTGTCCCTCACAGGAGTAATCCCGGCAGTGAAGTGGTGCAGACAACAGAAATCTCCAAAGCGTCCCGCGACGCAGGGGTCGAGGCAGCGCTTTATAGCGCGATGGTCACGCCTCCCCCCTCAGCAGCTGTACCAGATTAAGCGAGGTGATGCACCCTGGGACACCGAGTCCCACCAGGGTGATGAAACAACAAAGTCCAGTAAACCAGCAGGATGGGAGGTCGATGATGGCAAGAAACCAGCCCATGTCCCTCACAGGAGTAATCCCGGCAGTGAAGTGGTGCAGACAACAGAAATCTCCAAAGCGTTCAAACCATGTCAATTTAAAGAGAACTGTTAAAGCTAACCCAGGTTTAAGGAAGGAATGTAGGCTAAAAATAGGTGACTGGGTACGTGTGAAAAATCCAATACTTGTTGGAAAAGGTTTATCCAAATTCAAAGATCCTGTTCAGATTTGTGAACTAGGGAAGAACTCTGTGAAACTCTCCGACGGGAATTGGTGGGGCATTTCTCGTGTGGCTTTGGTTCCTCATAATGTCATGTCTAGTGATACTAAGAAATGTTTTCCTCAGTGTTTTTCCTTACCTAACAAAACTAAGAAATGTTTGAAGAATAATTTGCTGACACAAACTATCAGAAGGAGTGCTCGCACTCCCATGCGGCCAAAGAAATGGAATGACTTTGTTCTACGTTGATTATCTTGATATCTTTGCTTCTTTATTTTCAGGGTTTTTTTTGTTTCCTCTCTTTCTTCTCTTTTCTCTTTTTCTATTGGGGGTGGGTATGGGTACAGGGCAATGTAACTGTTGAACTTGTCTTAAAAGGAATTTGCTTTATTTCACTGTGATGACCACCTTGTTATTTACTTTTCATTATTCTTTGTTATATAAAAAGGGAGATGTGTGGTATTGTGTAGTCTGTGGCTTGGAATGTCATGGGACTGGAATGTCATGAGGTCACTGGGGCTCTGTATTCTCTTGGAGTGAGTTGCTCCGGTGCCCCTTCTAGGATGGATGTACAAGAAGATTAAACCCTCTCTTCAACCTACAGACTGCGTGGTGTCTTCACTTCAACTTTCCCATAAACAATGAAGAAAATGAGGGTGCAATACGCGACCCCCATCGCAAAACGCAAACCCATCGCAGTCCTGCGAACTTGATGGTAGAACTAATCTTCATAAAAGAAGAAATTGTTACTAAGGACAAATTGGCAGATTCTAGAAGGATCTGACTGTGAAATAGTAAGTTGGTGTGTCTGCTGTTCAAAAAATGCTCCAATTGTTATCAAGCCATCCTCATGCTTGATACAAATATATAGGGATTTCACATCCATTGTTCCTAAAAATAAATCATCCTCCCAAGATTTGGGGGGAGATTCACCAAACCTCCACGCAATGCAGCGCAGTCTCCCGCGAGGCTGCACTGCGTTACGCGACAATGAAGGAGCAGGAGAGCGCAATATTTTTAAAGATATGGCTCTCTCCTCCCCTTTCCCTTGTGCCGGCGCTGATTACAGCTGCCGTGCACCACCCACACACCTTAGCGCCATTGCGCTAGAGTGTGTGTGAGTCCAGCATAGGTTTTGTACAGGAAGGATACCCTTCCTGTACAAAATACTATGCCTAGACACCAGGGAAAGCTTTTCCAACTTTGTATGCATGCTGCACAGTGCAGCACGCTTGCAAAGTCGGAAAAGGGAGGAGAAATGAAAGCATTTCTCCTTCCTTGTGCCTAGTTTAAAAGGGCGCATTTTTTTCATGCTAAACCCAATCTACTGTGTTTAGTAAATTGGGTTTAGCGTGAGAAACCTTGGGTGGTTGCTTGGGAACGCCCATTCACCACCCTTGGTAAGCCCCCATGGCGCAAAGTAATGCAAAGCAGTGCTATGCGCTACCTCACATTACTTTTACATTATTTGCAGCGCTAAACAAGTTTAGCGTTTGAAAGTAAAGTAGGAAAAAAAGATTTTGTGCCGTTTGATGTCACTTTTGTGAAGCAAACGCGGCACAAAAGCTTAGTAAATCTCCCCCATAGTGTCAACAGCTTTAAGGAGATCTGTGGAATTTATTATATAATAGGTTAAAAGTCCCTAAGAAAGTGCAATAAACACATCATTAAATTCTGAAAACTTTTCTGTAAGGGAACCATTACTTGAAACTATAGGTCTCCCTTGTGGACGAGTAAGGATTTTTGTATTTTTGACAGAAAGTAAATTATGGCAATCTTCATCTGATAACATACCAATCCCTGTCCACTTAAGCAGCAGCACGGTTTACTCTTTTTCTGCTGCTTTTGTTAAAGAGATGGAGCTCATTACAAAGCATTGCTTATTGATTTGAGCACCCTCGTTGTTTTTACCGTACGTGTGGCACTTCGACATATTGACGTCTTCCGGTAATCGCAGGGCGATTCTTTTGATATAGGAGGCTTTGTACTTGGGGCAATCACTTTTTAATGGATGGTCCAGCAGTGAATGTGGTATATACGTAATACGGTTATCATGCCTATAAGTTGGACGAGTTGTTCCGGTGGTGTTCAAGTAGCGTAATTGTATATACATTCAAACTGAGCATTTTTTGCAGTATTAGGTGCATATACACACATGCTTCGGTAGGTGCACAGACATAATATCGAGTTTTTTATTTCGAACTACAGAAATATCGAGTTGAAAATATCGAAGGGTCAGAATATCGACATCAAGAATATCGGTGACCAGAATATCGACCTGAAGGTAAGAAATATCGTTTTGTTAATATCGAAGTCAGTAATATCGTTTGTAAAAATATCGTTGTTAATAATATCGATGTTTATATTAGTGCTATGTATTTTAGAATGTATTTTATATTTGGGTTCTATATTTTTTGTTAAGTATTGTATTTTTTTAAATATCTGTATTACATTTTAGAAGTTAGTAATTTTTTTTAAAGTAAATTTTGCGTTTTAGTACCGTAGCGGGTTGTGGGTTTATAGGGGAATAGGGTGGGAAGTAATTTAATGATAGTAAATTAAATAATAATTTTTAGAAATTATTAATTATTTTTAATTAAAGTTTGCGTTTCAGTTCCGTAGCGGGTTGTGGGTTTATAGGGAATAGGGTGGGAAGTAATTTAATTATAAAAAAGTAATTATTAATTTTTATTTTTTGGTATTGATAATTAATTTATTGTTAATTAATTATTAATTGGTAATTAATTTTTATTAATTGATTAATTGATAATTATATTATTTGTGTTAATTTATTTTAGGAGCGGGTTGTGGGTTTATAGGGAATAGGGTGGGAAGTAATTTATTATAATAAAGTAATTATTATTTTTATTTATTGGTATTGATAATTGATTCATTGTTAATTATTAATTGGTAATTACTTTTATTAATTGATTAATTGATAATTATATTAATTGTGTTAATTTTTGTTAGGAGCGGGTTGTGGGTTTATAGGGGAATAGGGTGGGAAGAAAATTAATTATAATAAAGTAATTATTATTTTTTATTTCTTGGTATTGATAATTAATTTATTGTTAATTAAATATTAATTAGTAATTACTTTTTATTAATTGATTAATTGATTATTATATTAATTGTGTTAATTTATTTTAGGAGCGGGTTGTGGGTTAATAGGAGAATAGGGTGGGAAGTAATTTAATTTTATTAAAGTAATTATTAATTTTTATTTATTGGTATTCATAATTAATTTATTGTTAATTAATTATTAATTGGTTATTCAATTAAAAAAATTATTAAATTGATATGCATGTTAATTTTAACCCTCTGCTATCCAAAACTTTCCCTACAGTTACAGTCTCTGGAGTGGGAATAGCAATTTTTACCCCTACGCTATCCAACACTTTCCCTACTGTTGCACTCTCTGGAATTGGAATAGTAGTTTTTACCCCTACGCTATCCAACACTTTCCCTACTGTTGCACTCTCTGGAGTGGGAATAGTAATTTGAACCCCTTCGCTATCCAACACTTTCCCTATTGTTGCACTATCTGGAGTGGGAATAGTAATTTTTACCCCTACGCTATCCAACACTTTCCCTACTGTTGTACTTATTGGAGTGGGAATAGAAATGTATACCCCTATGCTATCCAACACTTTCCCTACTGTTGCACTCTCTGGAGTGGGAATAGTAATTTTTACCCCTACGCTATCCAACACTTTCCCTACTGTTGCACTCTCTGGAGTTGGAATAGTAATTTTTACCCCTACGCTATCCAACACTTTCCCTACTGTTGCACTCTCTGGAGTGGGAATAGTAATTTTTACCCCTACGCTATCCAACACTTTCCCTACTGTCGCACTTATTGGAGTGGGAATAGTAATTTTTACTCCTACGCTATCCAACACTTTCCCTACTGTTGCACTCTCTGGAGTGGGAATAGTAATTTTAACCCCTACGCTAACAAACACTTTCCCTACTGTTGCACTCACTGGAGTGGGAATAGTAATTTTTACCCCTTCGCTATCGAACACTTTCCCTACTGCTGCACTCAGTGGAGTGCTAATAGTAATTTTTACCCCTACGCTATCCAACACTTTCCCTACTGTTACACTCTCTGGAGTGGGAATAGTAATTTTATCCCCTCCGCTATTCAATATTTTCTCTACTGTTTTAGTTAATGTAGTGTATAATTTATTTAAAAAGATTAAAAATATTGTAATTTTTTTATTTGTTATATATATTTGTTATATTTTTATTTATATTATTGTTTTTTGTATATATGTATTTATAAGTTATTAAAATAATTATTTATAAATATTATTAAGTATATATATTATATTTTATACGTATAATATATGTTTAAATTATTTTTACATTATATGTATTAGTTGTAATTTTAAACATTTTAAAATAATGTTAACTATGTTTCTTTTAATTATATGTATTATTTACTTTATTTTACATTATTTTTTAAACATTAAAAAAAAAACTATGGGGCCCATTACGATACCCGGCGTAAAAAAATCCGCCAGGCATGGAAGCGGCAAAAATCCGCCCGCACACACCGTCTGAACACCGACCACGCCATTACGATTACACAAACCGAAAACCGCCATCGGCGGAAAAATCACACAAAATACCGCCCGCCATCGTCCGAGTCGGAGTCAAACCGCCCGCCACGGACGGAAACACGCACGACAACACAAAACCGCCCGCCCTCACGGCCGACACACCGCACGTGAGGTTACGATCGCACCGCCATGAGCGCGGGAAAACTACAAATATACCGCCCGCCAGCGCAAACAACGCCGATGAGAATCG
The DNA here is from genome assembly GCA_963921515.1 of Calotriton arnoldi. Classification (NCBI taxonomy): domain Eukaryota; kingdom Metazoa; phylum Chordata; class Amphibia; order Caudata; family Salamandridae; genus Calotriton; species Calotriton arnoldi. The sequence goes on from CAWUFW010015242.1 coordinate 246,048, forward strand.
ACACGGCAGAAGCCATGGCGCCCACGTCCCTGCACAGAAACCATCCGCTGACAAAAACAATCGCACACAACATGGCCAACAAGTCCACACAGCAAGGCACGCACAAATACACAAGCACAGTACACATCCCGAAAACACCCCCTGGACAAACAAAAACTACAAAGGCCAGAACCCCAGACACAACACACCTGAAAACAACAAACCATGAGGACACACCCACATAGGTAAGTACAAAAGCAGCACTCCCACAGACCACAACCCCTTGCAACATTGCAAACTAGAGAGGAGAGGAGAGGACACAGTGACACAGCAAGGACAGCAGCACACCACAGAAACGCACACATCACAACCACCACCACCACCACCACCAAACACCGGCACCACAAACCCCCTGCACATTACACAACACACACCGCACCAGCACCACAAACACCATGGCACCACAAAGAATGCCCAAGTTCACGCCCATTGAGCTGACGGTCATGGTCGACGAGATCATCAAGGTGCACCCACAAATCTATGGGAACATGGTCCAGCACACACCACTAGCCACCAGAAACAGAATGTGGAACCGGATCGTAGACCAGGTCAATGCAGTCGGGACCCTGCCCAGGAACAGAGTCGAAATAAACAAACGGTGGAATGACGTCAAGAGCCTGGTCAAGAAGAAGGAGACCAAGAACAGAGAGCTGGCAGCCGTCACTGGCGGAGGGAATCCCGCGCTCTTCAAGACCTTCAAAGCGTGGGAGGAGAAGGTGTGAGTCATCATACATCCCGAGATCCTCGCCGGATTAGCAGGGGGAGTGGAGGCTGGTAAGTACAAACTAATGTATACCAGCACACCGCTATGTACTCACATGCACTACCACCATGCCACAGCTCCCAGGGACAAACACCCCCATGTCCAGCACACAATACACAACACATCACACACACATGCAACAGACACCACCACACACAGCCCAAACAGAACAACTGTAAGATGCGTGGGGACATGTGTACACTCAGCCAGCCACGTAACCACCAACAGGTCCCCAAATATGCCAGAAGCGCCACAACGAGCACCCACCACACCCATGTGTCCGCCACAGCTGCACTAACCGACAAGTAACAGGTAAGTGGCAGGAACACAAAGTGCAGTGGGTGGGAGGGTGGACAGCCCAAGTACAACACACACCAGGCCCCTAGTCCCACAGCACAGCAAGGAGGAGCATCCCCCACACCCCACAGCCACGTGTCAGCCACCGCAGTGCACAACGACAGCCGAAAGGTAGACATCACGGTCCACAGCAATCGGTGTCAGTGGGTGTCCAGCCACCACCATGACCCACAACGCCCCCCCCCCCCACAGACCTGCAACATGGAGCACCCCCGCTTAGAACCATGTGGCATCCAGTACAGTGCACGCCCGAACAACCTGCAGGTGGGAAACTGGACAGGGCTGGATTACTGGAGGCATGAGGACCGTAACACGACCAACACACGGGACATGTCACGTAGCAGACGAACACGCAGCACCGCCCACCGTCACGAACAAGTGAACAATGTGCACACGGACATGAACCACAGACTCACACCTCACATGACCCATCACAGACACAGCAACACCCAAGGAGCCACGTCTGCATGCACAAGCCACACTGAATATAGTACCACACGGCAGCCACTGTGCAACTCATCACACACAACCGAAACACCATTGAAGTCCTGTCCATGTAGCCCCTACTGCCTGTCAACCACACACCCCACAACTACGCCTATGTAAGACAAACAACACTAGACGCAACAGAGCGGAACAACATAAATGCACACGAACACCACTGAACCCATCAAACACACAGACACACCATGCACATACAACATACCATCCATCCCATCCGTCAGCCCCAGTCTCATGAAAGGCATGTCATCCGCACAGCTGCCACACATACAGCAGTCACGCTAAGATACATGCCCATGACCAACCATGTGCCAGAAGTCAATGAAGTGCACGCCACACTGTGAGCAACAACACACAACATGGGCCACACCCCCCACGAGCACTGCAGTGATGCACATGGCACAGGGCAGCACGCACACCAAGGAGATGGGACAACTGCAATACGTTGGCTGGCACACAACCATCACTCACTCATAACGATGCGTCCAATGCCATGTCCAGTAATCACAACAGACAGCAAATATGCAGGCCATGTCAGGCATGCACACACCTCAGACCATGCACTGTCATGCTGCCACAACACATGTCACGTTCGGCACCCATGGCTCACAGCATGTACCCCAAAAGCATATTCCCTCCCAAATGCGAATCTGGGGCATGGCCCCCATGTTGCCATATGCGTTCCTAAGCGTTCCATTTGAACCCCAAAAGCATATTCCCTCCCAAATGCGAATCTGGGGCATGGCCCCCATGTTTCCATATGCGTTCCTAAGCGTTCCATTTGAACCCCAAAAGCATATTCCCTCCCAAATGCGAATCTGGGGCATGGCCCCCATGTTGCCATATGCGTTCCTAAGCGTTCCATTTGAACCCCAAAAGCATATTCCCTCCCAAATGCGAATCTGGGGCATGGCCCCCATGTTGCCATATGCGTTCCTAAGCGTTCCATTTGAACCCCAAAAGCATATTCCCTCCCAAATGCGAATCTGGGGCATGGCCCCCATGTTGCCATATGCGTTCCTAAGCGTTCCATTTGAACCCCAAAAGCATATTCCCTCCCAAATGCGAATCTGGGGCATGGCCCCCATGTTGCCATATGCGTTCCTAAGCGTCCCATTTGAACACCAAAAGCAAAGTACAAACCAGACCCAGGATGGGCCAGGAGCCCGCATACACCAGAGTCACAATAAGTAGGGGCACAGCAACACACCCATCGGCATGGCCAATCCGTCCCATGCCACATGTGCACAGCACACAGTCCCATTGCCAAGCACACACAACTACAAATGGTACAGCCACACACACGCCTCCGGGAAACCCATGTACGAGATTGCACGAACTGTTAATGTCAGACGACAAATACATACTTCGCCAGGTGCAACACAATAACAAATCTCATTCTCTCCACAGGTGACGAACTGCTGGATGCTGGGGATGGAGACAGCAGCCAGCACAGCCAGCCTACAAGCCCCCAACGAGGACACACGGATGTGGAGGATCTGTCCTCCTCTTCGGACACGGACCACCAAGCAGGCCCATCTGGTGTGGCAGGGCCCAGCCGCTCCCCAGGACCCCTCCTACCCACCAACCCATCATCCAGGTCTGCTGAACATTCCCAGCCCCCTGCTGCCACTGTCGTTGCGGCCACACCCACGGTCATTGCGGCCACACCCACGGTCATTGCGGCCACACCCACGGTCATTGCGGCCACTACCACTGCCGCAACCGCCACCATCGCCGCACCGACCACCACCGCCGCCACCACCACCACGTCTTCGCTGGCACCAGCCCCAGCGCAGGTGGTGGCCCGGCCGACTGGATCCACCCTGGGAGCCACAGCGAGGACCGTGGTGAGCAATGTGGCTAGTGGGCAGGCCGGTGGCAGCAGGACTGGTAGGAGGAGCAGGGTCAGGGAAACGCCAGCCTCCCCTGGGAGCCATGCCCTGCCTCAAATGGCCAGAGTCCTTGGGGCCTATGAAGAGGCCCAAGGACAATGGGCCAGGTCAGCTACAGACACGCGTGAGGTGCTGGGGGTGCTGAGGTCCATGGACGCCCGTATGGGCCAACTCGTGGACCTCATGGGCCAGCTGGTGGTGGCGGTGAGGTCACAGCCAGGGACAGCAGCTCCCCTCCGCCACCACCTGCCGGGGCGCAGGGTCGAGCAGCAGTGTCCAGTTCCCCTGCGTCCACAGCCAGTGAGCACACCTCAACCACCAGCATGTCGCAAGCAGGCACCCCCCTCGCAAACGTGGAAGGGGCCGTCCGGAAGTGGAAACAGATCTCCCGGGAGGACTTCGCACGCTCCAGACGCAAGTGAGGCAGCCAGCCAGCCTTCCTTGACCACCCACTGCATTGACTTGGACTACGATCCCACTCCACACAGCCATCTGGATGGCATGTGTGTGTTGGACTATGGACATAGAACCAGTGGGTACACCCTGAGCATCACGCAGCCATGACCGACAGCTCATTGTCACTGCACGCACCACTTTTGTCATCACCTTACACACAATCACATGTCACAGTTTGAAATAAATGCACCTCTTACACAAACTGCTGTTTGTGCCCTGTGTTTTATTTGTACGGAATACAACGGCCACCTTGGGCGGAAAGGCACCTGATGCGTGGCATGGCAATGGAACCGGAGGGCCTGTAGGGACCTAGGGGTGGGAGACAGAACAGGAGCACATTCAATGAGTGTGTCACACACCCATCACACAGTACATGTCAACAACTACAAGCAATGTACACACATCGCACAGAGCAATAGGGCACAATGCCACAGCCACCAACAGTGGCATACTACCCTGGCCATGGAGCGTTGACACACAGCACGCAGTGAACAAACGGCCACCCTGACACAGCACACACACACCTGCACAGATACAGCCACATCAGCCGTCGTACATGGACACTCACCGTCAAGTGAAGTAGTGGGCGATGAGCTGCTGCCGCACATTACCAGCTTCCTCCTCTCCGCTGTCCTCCTCACTCGAGCTGTCCTGGTCTGCGGGCTGGGGCCCTGGTTGATCTCCGTCATCCACGATGAGGGGGATCTGCTTCCGAATGGCCAGATTGTGCAGCATGCAGCACGCCACCACTATCTGGCACACCTTCTGTGGGGAGTACGCCAGCGCACCCCCGGTGCGGTCCAGGCACCTGAACCTGGACTTGAGGAGGCCAAAGGTACGCTCGACCACACGTCTGGTCCTCCCATGTGCCTCATTGTAGCGATCGTCTGCTGGGGTGCGAGGATTCCTCAATGGACTGAGCAGCCATGCCCCATTCGGGTACGCAGAGTCACCTGGGTGTGAGGGACACAGAGAACCGTTGCTATTCCAACTGGACAGGGGACAGCATCGCACAACCAGCACGCTACACCACTCCACATACTCACCGACAATACAGCCACGATCCTGTTGCAGATTGGACATCAGTCGTGGCAAGATGCTGTTGCGCATTATGTGTGCGTCATGGGCCGAGCTTGGGAACTTTGCACACACTTGGGTGATCACCATGTCCGCAAGGCACACCACTTGCACATTCAGGGAGTGCGTGTGCTTCCTGTTGCGGTACAGGTGCTCAGTGGCCTGTGGTGGAACAAGGCCAACATGTGTGCAGTCAATGGCTCCAACGACGTGTGGGATTCTGCCAAGGGCATAGAATGCACCCTTCACTGCCGCCAATTCACGAGCCCTGGGGAAGCGGATGTACCTGTTTCGGTACAGCATCATGGCTGCCAGTACATCCCTCAGCACCTTGCTGAACATGGGCTGGGACATCCCTCCTCCACTGCCCACTGTGTGCTGGAATGACCCAGTGGCGAAGAAATGCATGGCGGCCATCACCTTAGCCGTGGGCGTGACAGCTGTCGGATACACCCTGCGGGGACGGAGATGGGGTTCCAACATGGCACACAGTCGATGCAGGGTTGGCCTGTCCAGCCGAAACTTCCTAATGACCTCTGTATCGTCCATGTCCGCCAGCAATTGGTATGGGCGGTCAATGTTCGGTCTCCGCCTAGGGAAAATGGCAGTGGACACATGTCAAAGCAACACAACACATAGCAATTTCGCATACACATCACTGACATGACTGAGCAAGCACATGAGCCACAGCCCAGCTGTCAAGCTGGGACGGCACGGCCACAATACACTTACACAGGTCTCCCAACAATGGCAATGGCTAGTGATACAGACCACTGCCATGTGCATGAACATGGGGATCTAGGCCCCAATGACTTGCGGGGCGTGCTGATGGGGACTGACTGCATATTCGTCAAGCGGCAACGCCACGGCAACATGAATGTCTGCTGAGCATGGAACTGCTTCCGAGGCTGGATGAGTATGGCACACGACGACGACGATGTGGGCACAGGCTGAGCGGCCAAAACAAGTGGGACCTGTGGCACGAGGGGATATGAGACAGTAGTAGGTGTCAGCACTGCACCCTATGTACAGCACTGTACGGATCACACCTCCCGAAACATTGACAGGTGTCCACATTGACAGCCCCATGCCAAGACGGCTGTGTGCTTGCAGTCACACGTCACAGGTGAGAGGTTACATTGCACGTGCCAGGTGGCAGACGTACATAGTGGGAGCTGGCATGTGTGTGCATGTGTCTCCTGTTCAGGATCCACCAGATGGGCGCTGACTCTGTACTGACCATTGGACACAGCATGTTCCGTGGAAGGCTTGTGTGTGTGGGATGGTGGCACTGGATGTGCCTCCGTTGGGTGGGGGGCCATGCACAGGGCGGGTACGTCGATGATTGCGCATTGTTGGTCACGGTGGGTGCACCCACTAAGATGTGTTGCCCTGTGTTCAATTCCTATGTCCGCATGATGATGGACTGTAGATGTGGGCAGACTACACATTGGTCGATGTGCTGTCTATATGCATGTGCCTTCACACCAGGCACAGCTGCCCCTGCACATGTGACCCCTGCTGGACTCGCTGCTGGGTCTGTGGAGCTGATGCACCTTCTGTGCGTGGGGCGGACAGCTCTCCTCACTTCCCTCATTGCGCATGTCATGACTTTGCCGCAGGTGACATGGATCATGGAGGGCCCACATGTACGCGTGGGTAGGCTACACATGATTGTTCACTGGTCGCCACCCCAGTCAGTGTTTCGAATGGGAAGGTTGTCGTGCTGGTGGTATATTCGATGTGGCGGATGGGCGGGCCTAGGTGCGGGCTTACATTCCGGACATGGGGGGTAGTTGGATTGGCGACTAGTTGCAGTACACACGGGACACGTCTCTTCCTTTCCACATCTGGGTCATCCCTTGTACTCACTGACAGTGATACAGTCATCTTCGCCCCAGCCCTCATGTCCTCCCCTCGCTCCCCCAATATGCATGTGCACCTGCGAGGCTAGCGCTTGCACAGGCAGCCCCAAGCTCGCACCAGAGAGGGCAAGGAGTGTATGTGTGGGTCCAGTTGCACGAGTGGGCTGTCTCAGGGTATGATGTGTTGCGGGACGCCGTCCACCTGCGTGGTGCCCCAAATGGAAACCCGGCCTGCATGGACTATGCATCACAGTCTTCGCCTTCCGGATCCGCCACCTGCGACACCCAGTGGCTGTGGCTGCCCTTGCGGCCATGCCGCGTCCGTCTGTGACTGATGGCCCACACATTCACTCTTTGGCCTCTCTGGGGAGGGCTCGGGGGTGGTGGCGCACGCGCTTGCACTTAGTCGCAATGGCATGTGGCGTGGTTGGTATAATGGGCAATGGATGGGATGGTGCGAGCCACCTCCCGTGACGTCAGTGCTGCTCGTGCTGTGGTGCGTCCCCTACACTTCCATTTGACTTGTGCCATGCTAGACGTTGAGGTTCTATTGCCTGCGTGATATGACCAGGAGGAGCGCGAGGAGACCTCTCACACACCATGCTCCACTGGCATCCCGTGCCCTGTATCGCCTGTGCGGATTGACTATGTTGGGGTTACACCTGGTCGACTGGGGCTGTGTGTGCCTTGTCAAGGGGCATGGCGGGCGCACAACAGGATCCAGCTTGTCCACAGAGGGTGGGCTGAGGTGCGCCTGGTACCGCTTTGTACGTGTGCCCGGCTGCTGTGCACACACGTGTTCACTCCCCCGACAGGTGTCCTCTCACAATGCCCAGGGAAGCGGTGGTGTACTGTTCATGACCCCTCCCAACACGGCGTGCTCCAACTTGGCATGTGCGCATCTACCCGTCACACCCACCCACCTGAGCACTGCGTCCATATGACTTCACACGACACATGTGTGTCTTCCACAGTTGTGCTACTCATTTGCGTTGACATCCAATACCAGTGGACTACATGGTCATGTCACGACTGCCGTGTACTTCACATACTCTCATCCTCTCTCATTCGTTCTTGTGAAATGAGTCAGCGGAGACAGTTTTGGTTTCAAACATTATATTGAGTCTTCTGTCCTCTGTGATGCAGTATAGTGGACACTACTGGCAGCGGAATACATGTTGAGGATATACTGAGCATGATTGCAAATGGGATAGGGTGTGGGGTTACATGTGATTGGCTGTTGCATGTGGGATGTGGGCTTCAGAGTTACATCTGCTTGGCCAAGGCTGTGCTAATGTACATTTACGTATAGCTGCGGAGCTGCGGACTTTGACACAGACGGTATACATGTAGCCTACCAGACCGCTTTGCATCATGGGCACAGTCCATCTCAGTTCCATGTGACAGGTTTGCTGCGGTTGTTCCTCATGCACGCGTGCATGTGAGATGACATCAGGGCATGTGCTTGCGTGCATGCAGCGGCGTGCCACTTGTTGTTGCACTGTGGTGGTTACTGGACATGTCACAGTCACTGGGGTCGTGTTGTTGTTGTATGCACTTGTCGTCCATGCAAAGGTCCTGGTATGGGATTCCCGGGGCGGGGGTGGGAGGGGTGCAGCACCCACAGACTCCAGGCGACCTATTCATGTCCACTGAGCGGTGTGTGTGTCCATGGGCGCTGGATCCATGTCGTGTCCTGGTTGTTCGTGCAGTTCCGTCCATGTGGGTGCGATACACAGACCCCATGCCACTGCCTCCCACGATGCATGCGGTGTTCCTGGATGTGATGGGGAACAGTGTGCATGTCCCGGTCATATCCGATGTCATGGCGATGTCGTTGATGGTGTGGTTACAGTTGCCGGTCGTTTGGTATGGCTGTTGTGGTGGTGACTGGCCAGTCCGTGCGGAAGCTAAGCATGGGTGCGGGGTTGGACATCATAGGTCAATCGGGGAACCTGCGTTGTGGTCCGACGAATTTACAGGTTGTCAGGTATGCGATGCCGTCCAGCAGGGCTTCCATGTCATTGGTGGTGTACATGTTTGCCAGCCAATGTAGCGGATGGTGGCTGTCAAGGTGTTGTTCGTAAGTTGTCCCTTGGAGGACCATGATGGGGCATGCTGGGTGACATTCGATGTAGCTGTTCTCGATGATCCGTCGTGTGGAGGCACAGTGGTCCCATTTCAGTGCGGGTGCGATGTTGGCCACATACGCCATGCCCCCATAGGCAGAGCAGGCCCTGTCATGTGCGTCCAGAGGGAGGAGTAGTGGTAGCAGGTCCGCCTTCAGACATGCCGGGTTGGAGAGGCATATCTCCACGGGATGCTGGTAGGGACACCTCCGACAGTAGAAGACGGGCATGACGCAGCTGAACAATGTGATGCGGTAAGTCAGTCGGTAATTTACGTTCAGCAGGGACAGGAGATCGCATCCCAATATATGCATCAGGTTGGTTTTGTACAGCTTGAGCTGTCCGGCGTAGTTGGGTAGGTGTGTTGCGGTTGCCATTTCGCAGCGGTGCGTTGTGGTGGCGTGCTCCGGCTGTGTGTGCAGTCTGCAATGTGCACGCTCCGAGGTTGCTGTGAGCTCTGTGTAGTCGTAGGGAGACAGGACTTGTGTTCTGTTGGCTTGTTTGGAGGACACAGGCCCTCATCCCACATGCTTCTCAGACAGTTCAAGGTCAGTGATGTGTGACTCCTTCCAATTAACTTGCATGTGGCCGACATGGGGGAGTGTTTTCTTTTTTCTTCCCCGTCCGTTGGGTGCTTCTGTGATATGCGCTATCTGCCCTGTGGTCGGTCTCCTCGGCATGCCTGTGTTGGTCTATTCTTGGACAATGGCTGTATTCACCGGCTTCTGTCGTAGGGCTGTGGTTTCGGAGTTGGAATGGAAGGTCATTCAGTGCTGTCTGCTCTCCCTTGTGTGGGCGGCAGGCTGCCTTTCCGCTCTGCGTTGGGCCTTGTGTGTGAATGTTATTCTTGGGCCACCTGTTGTCGGTCCCCGGGCTCTTTGGTGTTCCGTTTTATATGTCTTGTTCATATGTGCAGGGTGGTATGGGTGTTTCAGTGTGGTACTGGCGTTCCTCTTCCCGAAGGGGCCCTGCTTCTCCTAGTTGGTGTTGCCGCCGCTGTGTGCTACGCCATGTTTGTTACACTGGGGTGTGTCCTGCTGTTGCGTGACTTCACTGACATGTGTGCGTCGGTTGTGTGGCGTTGGGTGTTGTCCGTGAATTGGGCGTTGGGGACATGTCTGTGGCAGGCCTGTCACGTGTCATGTGCGTTCGGGGTGGGGCTGATGTGTGTGCTGCTTGGTTGTGTCCCTGTGTCTGTGTGCGACGCATGCATGGCGCTGCGGTTGGCCTCTGCGTTGTGCGCATGTGTGGCGGCGTCATCGCCGCTTTGGGGCCGTGACGGGGTCGTTGGTTCCTAGTCCCAGGTGGTGTGTACACATGTGTTACGCGATGTTACGATTTGGCCTGTGTGTCATATGTGGATGCAATGGTGGATGTGTAGTGTACACGCGCTGGTGGGGGGTTGTCCGCTTTTTCCGCCCTTGCACTGTGTGCGCTGTTTGCGTGCACTTGTTGTGTGTGTGCCTACCTGCGTCTCCGCGGTACGTTGCGTCCTTGGTGGTGCATCAGCAGGAGCATGGGGAGGGCCTGCAGTGCTGGATTCATGCTCGGGGAGCCGCTTCTTCGTTGTCCGTGCTCGGCGTCCGTGTTACCGCTTCGGTTTGTCGTACGGTATCTCTTGGCCGTGGGAGCCGTTTGTTTGCGGCATCGTAATTTATACGCCGGGCGGGACGTGTTTCGTCGGACGGTGTGTGTCAATTGGGCTGCGCCGCTACGTGTACGGGCGCACTTTGATGGCGGACGGTGTTGCTGGCTTGCCGGCGGTGTTTGGCCTACTTTTCGCATCGTAATTGGGCGGGCGTGTGGACTGCTGCGTGCCGGCGGTAACTGGTGGTTTTTGCATCCGCCAGCACGGCGGTTGTGCTTCCGCCCGCCATCGTAATGACCCCCTATATTTTTAACAACAATATTTTTGACGATATTTTTTTTTCAATATTTTTGTACTTACCATAATGTAGATAGGGCTTCGATATTGTGGACATCAATATTTCGGCTACGATATTTTTGTCGTCGATATTTCTGTAGTCGATATTCTGTCAGTGATTCGCTTCGGTAACAGAGTAGCTTTTCATAATGTCTTGGTTGTCTTTTGATTCAGCTGGCTTAAATGGCAATATTGGGAACCTAAGGTGTTCACGGTGAATACATTAGGTTGTATGATGCTCTCTGGTGTTTTGCTATCGATTTAAATTAGCTGCAATTTGGGTTGTTTGAAACTGAATGTGGCAGATTGCAACCTAAGAAAACATTGACTACTTGGTTATATTGTGTATTTATTCATGCATGTCATTGTGCCTTAGTATTCTAGTTATAGTTATAGTTTGTGCTACTTCATTTACTTTAGAAATAAACACATATCAGGAATCTTATGTATAATGTAGATTTTCCACAGCTTCGGTGGGCTGAAGATCTGGATTTTTTTAAAGACACAGAGGCTAATACTATGCAATAATCCTTTTTTGCAACCACTCAGCAGCATCGTAACAGCTTATAGAACTTAGAATCTTTACAACATTCCAAACGTAATTAAACCCCCCAGCAATCAGTCACCTTCCTTCTTTTATAAACTGCGAACTTGGATTGAACAATATGTTCTTTAAAAAGTTCCTTATGTTGAACATAAACTTCATCAAATGAAACATATCCTTCTTCTTATAACTCCAGACAAAACTAAAAACTCCAATGGAAATCCATCAATTTCTTAAACCTGGCTGTAGTAAAAAAAAAAATAACATCAGGGACGAGTGAAAAACCCTGAAAGGATAATATTAGCCTCCGTGTCTTTAATAAACTCCAGATTTTCAGCCCACCAAGTCTGTGGAAAATCTACATTTCATGTAAAGACCCTGAGGCAAATATTATGCAAGTTTAAATCTTATCAACCAAGCATCTATCTGCACTCTCAATCAGTTTAAAGTAAAAACGTCTGAAAAGAGAATCAGATGACCAAGCAGCGCAATGTAAAATGTCCTGTAGACTTCCACCCACCATACAAGCCTTAGATTCAGCCGCACTACTCACTGAGTGTGCTCCAAACATACTCACATCCACGACACACTTTTGCATCATTTCCTTTACCCATCTAGCCAGAGTGGGTGAAAAAACAGCTCTATGAGGGTGTCAAAAAGAAATAAGGGGCCTATTAGCATGTCGGGCAGATTGCCACCACCCGACCGGCGGTGGCGATCCGCCTGCCAAAACACCCTGCCGGACGGCCTTTTACCCCCCGCCACATTAGCATGGCGGGGGGTACCGGGCGAAAAAGGCCTATGATATGGTGGCAGTGCCTTGCAGGCATCGCCATCCATATCATGATGTGGGCGGTGTTATGCCTTTCCATGGCGGAGACTCCACCATGGAAAGGCATGCAGGAATCATTTTGGGGGCCCGTTGTGGGCCCCCGGAGGGGTGGGGGGGTTGGGGCTGCACTTGGGGGGTACCCATGGTACCCCCCCTCATTGCAATGCACTACGTGGCAGGCACCACGTGGTGCCTGCCATGTTGTGCATGGCAATGCTGTGCACAATCCTTTTACATTCCGAGCGGGGCTGCAGCCAGCAGATCCACCCGCAATGTAAAAGGGCCAGGATGCGCCCGCCAGTGTTGCGGGCGCATCCTAATTTGCATGGCGGGACCGCCGCAACATTGGCGGTCGGTCCCGTGCTCCGTTGCGGTGGCGGGCGGACAAAGTCCGCCCGCCATCGTAATAGGCCCCTAAGTAACTGTTCCATGCCAGCAGGCCTTAGCAACCAAGGGCCAGATGTACAACCCTTTTTTGCGGCCGCAAACAAGAGATTCTCCTGTTTGTGTCCGCAAAAAAGGGTACTGGCATGTACAAATGCTATTTTGCGAGTCACTGACTCGCAAAATAGCATTTGCGACTCCCACTATTAGGAAGGGGCGTCCCTTCCTAATAGCGAGTCACCATGCCATGTACAATTGTTTTGCGACCGCATTTGTGGCCGCAAAACACTCGCAGTTTACCACCTACTTCAAGTAGGTGGTAAACCACTCGCAACGGGAAGGGGTCCCCAGGGGACCCCTCCCCTTTGTGAGTATGTGAGAAAATATTTTTAAGAACAGACAGTGGTCCCAGGGACCACTGCCTGCCCTTAAAAAAATGAAACTGAAAAGTTTAATTTTTCTTTTTTAAATGCATCCTGTTTTCCTTTAAGGAAAACAGGCTGCATTTGTTTTTAAAAAGACTGCTTTATTTAAAAGCAGTCCCAGACATGGTGGTCTGCTGACCCCAGCAGGCCACCATCCGTGGGTGTGCTAGCCATTCCTAATGGAGTTGCAAATTGTGACAGCCTCATCAATATTCTTGAGGCATGCAATTTGCAACCCCATTAGGAATCGCTAACAGTGTCTGAGACACTGTTATACATCCCAATTTGAAAGTCAAAATTGCGAGTCGCAAATGCGACGCAATTTGCGAGTCACAAATTGGAGAGTCGTACATCTGGCCCCTAGTTCTATGTTCGTATTCCTTCACACACTGAACCACACACAATTTCTGCCTTTCGTCACAGAAAGGATAAAAAATTGTCGTAGAATTTGACATAGTTCTTCGTTTTACTTGGAAACAAATACCTTCAGGTGTAAAACACCTACCAGACACATCTAAAGCACGAGCATCTGAAACCCTTGGAAAGACAGTAAGCACAACAGCATGCAACTTAAAGGACAAATCCTTCAAACTCAAATCAGGGTGTGGCCAAGATGGCGGCTGGAGAAGACGCACGTTTGTGTCTCTCTGGCTCCGCCACACATAAGCCTTGTATTTACACCTATCCCAAGCCCAGTACAAGCCCGGGCCTGCGGCGACACTACCCTCCGGCTGTCCAGGGATATTAAGAGAGCAGGAGGTGAGGCCGGAAGGTACGGCGCGCCGCCTTAATGCAGACGCTTTCCCACGGCTCAGGAACACAAGCGAGGCACCATATACGCCCCTGCACTGCTGGAAAACTCTTCAGGATGAGAGCTGCGGCCCCACAGCAATCCATACACCTGGCAGAGCATGGTGGTCTCACAGATGGAGACTAGTCGGTGGCCAGGAGAAACAAGGCCCGCGAACCGGAGAGAAAAGTGGTGGAACTTGCATAGAGGAGCCCCACCTGACTGGGACCGTGGGCGTTACAAACATGACCTGAATGATCATAAAGAGAGGGGATCAAAGATAGAGCGAGTTGATTGCTGCAGGTGGGCCTGTGCCTGTCTTCGCAGCCATTCACAGTAACAAGAGACAGACCCCCTCTCTCCCTCCTCAGGTCCTTTGCAGAGATGTTACTGAGTGATGCCCATATGCACTGATTGCGCCAATAGTGTCCCTTGGTTGGGGTGCAGCAAGCCCTCTCTACTCCGCACCCCAAGTGTTAGTGCTTAAAGTGTAAGGAGTCCACAACACTGCATTGGGAAACAAGCAGGCTTACTAACACAAGAGTGGGAGCTTCACAGGCATAGACTCTATCATGACTACAGCACGAACGAAGAAGGACAGATCGGTGAGAGATATGTTGCTGAAGCAGCCTGGAGGGGGAGGCCCAGCAGGACCAACCCAAAACAAGGACGGGTTGCAGGAAATAGCTGAAAACGCTGACAGCCTGGCAACTAAACAATTCATGACGGCACTATTTACATCCCCAAGGAAGATCTTCAGGAGATGAAAGGGCAGCTCTCTACTGATCTGAAGGAGATCAGGCACGACTTGGAGGAGGTGGGGGAGAGGGTAGTGGCCCTGGAGGAGCTGGACACCAGCAGGGACGAGGAGATCGTCCTGATGCAACAAGAGCTTATCCAATTTAAAAGAACAGCACATAGACCTTCAGGCCCACGCCGAAGAATGGGGAAACGCTCTTGAAGAAATAATGTATGTATTAGGGGTGTGCCATCACAATCCGAAGGAAACGACCTCCGGGCCTACGTCCTTGCTCTTTTCCAACATGTCCTGGGTAGCGATCACACCGGCGACATTCAGATGGACCGAGTACACCGAGTGGGCCTTCCAGGATGGACCAAGGCCCCGCCACCTGACATACTGGAATGTGTCCACGATTTTCAGCTTAAGGAAAAGATCATCTGTAGAGCAAGAGAGGCCCAGCCTATCCAATTTCAAGGCCATTCTCCAACCTTCTTTCAAAGACTTAGCAGTATCGACGCTATTAAGAGAAGAAAATTCCACGCAATAACCAACCACCTACGAGAGCAGGGAATCTCATACTCGTGGGGGCCCCCCTTTCGGATCATCTTCAAATATCAAGACCAGCTGCGGAAAATCCGCTCCCTAAATGAGGCCCGGAAGGTGCTGGGGAAAACGGACTCCTCCGAAACTGAACAAGATACCAAACCCCAGGAGCGCTCCATGCACAAACACCAGCGATGGCACCTGGTCTGAAAACCCGCCTCTAAACTCAAGCCGGACCCTGCAACGATTACTAAAGAAAGGGAGGTGGAAATCAATTAATTGTCCCGGTTACTAGACCGACTGAATTCCCCCTGAAAAGATCTACAGGACAAGCTGGAAAGGCGCAGACTAGGTGGAGCCGGGGGGACCTACGGGCTCGACTCCTAACTTCTGATGGGGAACTCTATTCCACCCCTGGATGATCCGAGGGAGTTGAGTCCTGAGGTACGTCCGCCGGCCCACGACCCCTTCGGGTTACCATACTTAGATGAACTCTTGTCAACACTTGTCTCCTTAGTTTGGGAGTTCTGGGAGTAAATTTTGTTTTTAGTTGTTCTTTTTCTTCTCGCCACACCAGTCACTAAGAGTCCTCCTACTCGCCCGCTGATCATATTGCTAATCCTTTGCAATCTGCTGGGTACCCTGGGTAGGAACTTGCACGCCACATATCTCGGCAACCCTGTCTACACACTATGGGTATGGGTTTGAAGATTGTGAGTCTCAATGTTAGAGGCCTAAATAATCCTGTAAAACTTTCAGCTATCCTGTCCCTACTGGAGATCTCTGGAGGAGACATTTGTTTATTACAGGAGACACATATTCTCTCGAAAGATACTGCGCGCATGCAAACACGTCGCTTTCCACAGCAATACTGGTCCTCTGGCCCCACTAAGAAAAACGTGGTTGCAATTCTGGTGAGAGCAAACTTTCCTGGGAAGGTTGTTTCCACAATAGACAAATTAAAAGGACGCTTACTTGCAGTTAGAATTCATTGGGAGAACACATATATTACACTAGCTTCCATATATACCCCCAACACACAGCAGGAGACTTTCGTACATCATGCCATGACGGAGGTGCTGACATCTCCGGATGCAGCTATTCTGGTAGGTGGAGATCTTAATTTGGTGATGGATAATTCGCTGGATCGATCGTGGCAACGATCGGGTCAGTTGGGAGTCTTTTCTACCGAGAGGTTGAGGTGGTTAACAGATAATGGCTTCCAAGATGTCTGGCGCACTCATCACCCAGGGGTAAAGGATTTTACATTTTACTCGGCGGCCCACAAATCGTACTCACAAATAGACCACTTCCTAGCATTCAAATCGCTTATGCCAAGATTGGTAGACTCTTCCATAGAACCTAGATCCCTATCAGATCATGCACTGATTTCGGTCAACATACACACAAGCCAGGGCCAACCTCGCCCTTCCTAGATGGCGCTTGAGAGAGAGCCTTCTGCAATCCCCAGTGAACTTGGCAACAGTAAAATCCAGGCTGACGGACTATTTGCAGGCGAATGATGTAGGAAACACGTCCTTGGCGACTGTCTAGGAAGCGCTAAAACTGGTGATGAGGGGGGAATTTATTGCGATTTCAGCGGCAGAAAATAAGGTCCGCCGGGAGAAGCACAGCACACTGGAATGCAAGGTAATCGAATTGGAATCCATCCATAAGCGAACTGGGGCACCAAGAATATGGAGGGAGTTGGAAAAAAAGGGACTTCTACTGAAACGCTTGGACTTAGATAGGGCGGAATACGCACTTCTCTGGCTTCGACATAAATGTTATCTAAGCAGCGACAAATGTGGTAAACTGCTGGCACAAAGGCTTCGGGCTAAATGCTCGCATCATCAATAGCTTCGATTAAACGTCCCACGGGGGTGGAGGTTCATACAGATCCGCAAATCGCAGACACGTTTAAGACCTTTTACCAAACTCTCTATTCTGATCAGGACTCCCCATGGGCATAGTCCCGCTCCTATCTTGAGACATGCCCACTCTCTAGCCTTCCGAAATCTTTAGCAGAACAATTGGATCAACCGATACGCATAGAGGAGGTAATTTCGGCTATTGCCCGTTGAAAAATACAAAAGGCCCCAGGCCCAGATGACTTTCCTGCTCTATTCTACAGGGCTTTCTGCCAGGAGCTAGCACCCCTCCTGACTCGAGTATTCAACTCATTCCTTGAGACGGGTTCAGTAACGGATTCCATGTCGGAAGCCGCAATCTCGGTAATCTTAAAACCACCAAGCACCCCACTGAATGTGGGTCATACAGACCCATATCACTACTAAATATTAATGCAAAAAAATTCGCCAGCATCTTGGCAGCCCGCCTAAATCCACTGATGGTGGGCCTGGTGGATCCTGATCAAGCCGACTTTATTCCTTCCAGGCAGGGGAGGGACAACACTAAAACACTTTTTCAACTCATGGATGGCATCCAGAGATCACATTAACAAGCCCTGTTTTTGTCAATAGATGCTGAGAAAGCATTTGACAGGATAAACTGGCCATATCTGTTTGATACACTGCGGCACTTCGGATTTAGTGAAACTTATATAAAATGGATTAGCTGTATCTATTTGGCTCCTAGGGCATTTGTCCGAGTGAACGGGGCGATCTCTACGGCATTCTCGATAACCCGGGGTACGAGGCAGGGCTGTCCTCTGTCCCCCCTTCTGTTTGCTCTATATATGGAGCCGCTTGCACAAGCCTGAGGGATAACCCACGGATAGAGGGGCTACGATTTGTAAGGGAGACTCACAAAATTAGCCTCTACGCTGATGACGTAATACTATCGCTGACCAAACCAGAGTCCACCCTGCCGGCCCTAGTGACTGAGCTGAAGAGCTTTGGAGACATTGCGGGCTTCAAAGTCAACTTGGGCAAGTCACAAATTCTAAACCTCTCGGTCCCTCAGGACCTGGTAGAATCCATCCAACAAGCTATTCCATATTTGGGCATCCAGCTTGCCCCGACTATTCAAATATCCGTAGCCCTGAATTATGCGACTCTGATAGCTCAAACGACAAAAGCACTAGACAGCTGGATGCGACTTAAGCTGGTTTGGTTTGGGAGAATTGCAGCTGTCAAGATGACGGTTCTGCCTCGCATCCTTTACATCTTCCAAACAATAACTATGGCCCCACCTCCACAAGCTCTCCGTCAACTGCAACTCCTAATTAATACATTTGTCTGGGGGGGAAAAAAATGTGATTATCGCTTGCCCAAATGACGCTCTCCAGGCAAGAGGTGGGAGTTGGGCTTCCAATGATTCATACATACTTCCAGGCATCAAAACTCTGATATATTGTAGAATGGAACCGTCCCCTCACCGAGAAACACTGGACCTTTATGGACCAATCTGTGGCCGGGGCAAACATCTGGCAAGAGATTAGGCTCCACCACAAACATAGGGCGTGGGGACTGTATTCCTCTCCTGTCACCTCGGCGACCCTAAAAGTTTGGGTTTCAGTAGTTAGTAAAAAAGGTTGGACTACCTTCCCATCCCCGATGGCCTCTATAGTAGACAATCCAGACTTCCCCCCAGGCCGCAATTCAGAAGTATTCCAAAGATGGAGGGAAAAAGGCTGCAAGAGGATAGGCTCCTTGTTTGACCATGAGGGATTACTCTCATTCGAGCAATTGCAGCAGGGCTATGACCTCTCTCACTCTGACGCGTTCCACTACCACCAAATACGTCACTGGGTTACATCCCCTGCTTGCCAGCGGGGGGCGTCTCGCCCGCTCACGGCTTGTGAAAAGTGGCTGATGTGTAAAAAATATCATAAGCGCCTCATTTGAGAGATATATTCAATGCTCTCTGCGGGACCACAGGGGGCCGTACCAAAGGGCAAATTCGCTGGGAGGTGGAACTAGAAAGGACACTCTCCGACAAAGAATGGGCAGATATCCATTATCAGGCATACCACACAGCAGGGACGGAATTGGTTTGCAAAGCTGTATCGTACTGGTACTTCACGCCAGCCCGGATTCACAGATGGGATAAGGATTGATCCGAGAAATGTTGGAGGGGCTGCGGACAGACCGGATCATTAGTGCACCTACTATGGCACTGCCCAAAACTGCAGGGCTATTGCGAAGAGGTATTAGACAATATAGATGAGGCCTTTGACACTTCTCTCTCTAGATTCCCAGCATACACCATACTGGTGTTATCAAATCCTCTAACATTTCCCCTCCGTTCTCTGAGGGGTAGGCAGATTGTTTTAGCCTTATTGGCAGTGCGACAGGTGATTCTGGCCCATTGGGGGACGTCAACCATCCCAGATCTTTGTGCTTGGCTTCAGAAACACTGGCTAATACTCGCCATGGAGAAAATGTCCTTGGTGGCAGATCAGAAGGGAGAGTCATATGCCGAACTCTGGGCCCCTTTCCATCAGCTGCTCTCTAATGAATTGCGGGAGGTAACATGTCCCAAATACTTACAAATTCTGCAATTACTTCCGCTAGATGATTCCCAACCCACAACAACGCTGTAACAGGGAGGGAGTAATTCTGTGCTCCTTGCACTCTCCAAACGCTCTGTGGGATCGGAGGGAGAGGACGGCTGGTGCGGTGCTTAGGGTGGGGGGTGGAGGGAGGGGTCTGTATAGGCATAAAAGCTGTGTTTCCTCTAGCTTGAATCGCCTTAATAAAAAGAATGGTTCCTAAACTCAAATCAGTATTATCACTCCAAGATTCTTGAAACTAAATAACGTTAGATACACCCCAGAGGGTAGAATACCTAGAGCCTGGAGGTTTAGCAATTCTAATGCTCCTTAACAACCTCTTCACCATAACATCCTGACCTACTCAAAACCCATTGACCAAACTGAAACCTGCTGAAATAGCTGATCTGTACAAATTCACTGAACTATCTGCCAAACCTTTAGAAAATAAATCTGTCAGGAAATTTAAAATCTTGTATTATATCTGCCAAAACGGGATCCCAATCCCTTTCCACACACTAGCGACCAAGCCAGTCTATAAGCTTTCCTAGTTCCAGGCGCCCATGACTCCACAATGAGTCTCAAAGCTCCTGGTGAAAATCCAGGTATTTCTATACTCTCTGGAGAGCTTCCAACTGAAGTTGGCCTGCTTCCACCAACTGTGAACATCCCCTTGAGGTCCTCGTAAAAGTTCCAGAAAAAACAGCAATAACACTGGAAAATACACACTCATCTCCAGCATTACTGGATACCACACTTGAGAGCTCCATACGGGAGCGATCACCACCACCGTCTCCCTCCATCTGTGAATTATGCCTGTCACTCTGCTGATCATGGCAAAACGAGGGACGGCATATGGATGTAGACCTCTCCAATCCTGCAGAAATGCATCTATCCCAGTCACTTCCGGATACGGATGCAACTGTAAAATCCTCCACCTGAGAATTGAGTCTGTTCACTAACAGATCTACTTGAAAAGGACTACAAACAAAATGAACAAACCCAACTATCTGAAAGCTATTTCTTAAATGTGGCGAGAAATCTCAACTATAGGGAAAGGATAAATGTGTCACCTCATCCGTAAGGAGCTAAGGCTAGTGTGCAGTTAAGAAAGCTTGTATATAACATAGTGAGTATTGACTTTCATACTATCAAGGTGTATATCCTCAGTTTATTGTACATGTCCATAGTACACAATTATGTCAGTATACATCAATTAATCATAAATAGTCAATAAAATTCATACAGAGAAGAAAAAGTATAAAACATGACAGATACCCCTACAGAGCGAAAACATACTTCATAGATGTTATACAAAATAAGCCCCACACTATCATGAATTCATTCAACTCACGCTCATGCATTCACACTCTCACTCAAACACATGAACAGGACAAAGACATGACTGGTGGACTCACCAAATACAAAATACTCACAAAAACCATGAATATCAAAAATACAACCAAAACGGTGTTCATACACACTATTTCCTATGCAATGATGTGTTAATGTCAGCAGTTACTATTGTTGTTTCTTCTAAAAAAAGTATGCATTTTTTTACAAGAACATGTTTCGTCATCCAATCTTGTTCAGATAGTACTTGAAAAGGATCCCATAATCTGTTCAAACTTCTAAGCACATTCTTGTCCAGCATCCAATCACTGGAATCATAAAAGTTCTGTGAGAATCCCGGAATGTGTTCTGCCTGAACATTCAGACGTCTCTCCATACAATACTCCCAACACTTGACAGTTTGCTCCGCAAAACACCTTATTACAAAAGAGCCTGCTATTAATTCCAAACAATTTATATGCAAATGTTTTTCTTGTTCTGTCCAATGACCACCAGTATTTAGCAATCCACAACTTGCACCCCAACCTTCCAAACTTGCATCCGATTCCATAATCCAGTCTGCACTTTCTTCAAAAATTGAATGCCCGTTCCAAGCCTCCATATTCTTTAACGACCAAATCAACTCCTGTCTTGCTTCTTGTGAAAGACAAACTTTCTCTGAGTAAAATCCATCCCTCAAGTGACTTGCTTTCAATCTCTGTAAGGCCCGATAATGCAAGGGCCCTGGGAATATAGCCTGAATATTAGAGGATAAAAGGCCTAGAATACTGGCTAACATTCTGAGAGAAACACAGTTCAGTCTGAGCGTATTCTTTATTTCCTTCCAAAATCTTTTTAGTTTCTCCTTTGGCAACCCTCAACACACCTTCTACGGTGTCCACAATAAAACCCCAAATTGAGTTTGTTGACTTGGCACAAACTGTGATTAGGTTTTGTTCACTTCCAAGCACAAAGTCTCCAACAAGCTCACTGCTAGATCTGTATGGGCCAAAATCTGTCTCCTATCCTGATCCATAATCAAGATATCGCCCAGATAAATAATTAGATTAACACCCCTCTTTCTCAAATAAGTCGCCACTGGTCGAAGGATCTTGTAAAACACCCAGGTGCCGATGAAAGCCCGAAAGGCAGACATAAGAACTTCCACAATTTCTTCCTCCACTGGAACCTCAAAAATCTCTGATGATTCCCCCAAATCGGAACAGTAAGGTTAGCACCTTCAGATCCAACGAGTCATCCAATCTCCTTTTGCAACACATCCTTCAACAGATGAATTTCCTCCATCTTGAAATGATAGTAAACCACCCAATCGTTCAATTCTTTCAAATTTATTTCTGGACGCATACCCTTGTCCTTTTCCACCAGGAAAATATTGCTCATGAAACCATCCACTCAATCTTTCTCTCTCACAACTGCACCTTTCGTAATCAACTCTTGGATCTCCAAATATATCAACTTCCTTTGTTCTCTTGGAAAGACAAGCCTTCTTCTTGGCATACAATCTTGAAACTGACTTATTACAAACTCAATACGAAACCTGCGTACAGTCTCTAACACCCAAGGATCCCTTGTGATCCCCAACCAATTGTGATAAAACTGGGCAAGTCTGCAGCCCAATTTTAAGGAGTAACCTTCTGTCCCCACAGTTGTATCTTCCCCTTGCTCTCTGCCTCTGGGAGTAAAATCCTCCTCCACAGAGAGAATGTTGTTCCTGATAACCTCTATATCCTCTTGAAAAGGAGCCTGTGGTGATTCCTTGACCAAGGCCAGGGAACTGACTCCCTGTTCTCCCGGCAAAACCAAAAACACGATCTTGAAACACCTTCTTAATCTCCTTCGGCGATTTCTGAAGGGTACTAAAGGCCCCAATATACCTAGAGAGAAGAAAGAGTATTCTGATGAGAATAGATCCAAAAGGAGCAGATAAGATCTACTAATTTTGGATATATTTGCAACAGAAAACTCTTTCTTCTTTCATTAGATAATGCCATATTGGCATTTCCCAAGAGGCATATAGACCTTTAAACCCACTGATGAAGTTCCTTTACATCAATGTCACTTTTAAACACAAAAGCTTCTTCAGCTATTTCAAATATTTTTGTCAATGGGACCATCACATCTAACAGCCTGTCCTGGCATGAGCTCAAGCCTTTATCGAGGCCTTTCCTGGGGTCACGACCCCCTTTTCCAATAAATGCAATTATTTAAGCATCCAGGTCAGGAATTGTCAAAACTTTCTTATCTGTAGAGGGTCATGGGCACTCCGACCTCAATCTGGCACGTACCTCTTTAGGTATCTCCCTCCTAATCCAATACTGAACGTACTGTGCCACATGATCTCAGGGTGTCCACTCAGGCAAAAGTGGATGTTTAATTAAAAGTGGATCAAACATGTTTTGACCCAAAGGATCCAACAGTGAGCCATCCTCCTTTTTCAACTTCTCCATAACAGGCAAATTACCATAATAGGATTCATCCTCCTCAGAATCAAAATCTGATGAGCAACTGAGTTCGACCTCCGCACTACCGGAGGAATCATTGCAAACAACCATCTTGTGTTTACGCCCTTTAGATCTTGTAGCAATTCTGTTTTTGCAGGCCTTTTTCTTGCCCATCCTTGATGCCCTCAGCATCTACCCCCTTGCCTCTCATCACAGCATAATGCTCTACCAAGGAATATGTTTTTCTTTTTAGCCAGCCCATCGCTGGTTGATACATGTTTCTGCATACAAATTGCTTTTTAGTAGATCTATGGGCTCCTTCAGCCTCATTAGCTGACCAAAAGTGCTCTTCACCTACCTGAGATGACTTTATAACCAACAGTTCCAACTTCCTTTCCATTCTCATAGACACCTCAGTGGTGATTTTTTCTATAGCCTTATTAATCTTCACTTCCAATGAGAGCTCCATAGAACCTTTACCCTGATCCATAATACCTCAACAAAGAATACTAGATAAATAGTAACATATGAAAAGAATTCAGCAATCTTAAACTTTAAACCGCCTCAAGAACACCAGAAATACGAAAAAGCCTACCAACTCCAAAGAGAAAAGTGCACAAATACCAAAGGGAATATCAATAATAAAAAAGAGCTGATCCGCTCCCCTTCTGACACTCAGAAACCTGCACGTTGTCTCTAAACATTCCTCTCCTCACAAAAAGTCAATCCTGTCAGAACGCACACAAACGTTTCAACAGGAACTGCCTCTACTGGACTCATGCATGGACAAACAACTTCCTAATGAGGTTAGCGGTCTAGCCCTTCTCAAACCCGCCTTGTAAGGTCCTCAAGTTCACGCACTTGCTCAGGGAGCGTCACAAAGCAAGTTCTCGAGCACAAGCCGACATCTGCCTCACGACGTACTAGCAGGCATGCGCCGCAGAAACTATGACTCTCACTGACGGTGCAAAAACCACCCAGAGCTACACACATTCAGAGAACGGTAAGGTTGTTCCCATGCCAACGTGCATTTTGCAAAGCCCTAACCGTGAAATTGACGGTTAGGGTACGCAAACGCTGGGCCTGAAAGGCCAGAAATCTCGCAAATGATATTATTTCTAAGTTACAAAAAACAAATGAAAAATCAAATTTACGCATGTAAACATTAACAAAATCAAGACCCGCAAAGCCCTAAACTAGCCTTAAAAGGGCATACAGGTATAGCGACAACAGAATTAACCACACACTCATAACCAAGAGCGAGTCAGTCAAACATGCTCCAACCAAGACAGAAATTCCTCTCTCAAAACAAGCAAGGTATATTTCAAAGAACAGAATATTAGTTATACTTATCTAAGTGAGCAGCAGCAATAAAAGAAGGAAGAGGACTGGTTGCTGTTTTTTTAATTATGTTTGGAATGTTATAAAGATTCTAAGTTGTAGAAGCTTTTAAGATGCTGCTGAGTGGTGGCAATAAAGGAATATTGCATAATATTGGCCTCCTAGTCTTGACATAAAACTGCACCTCTGATTTTGACTGTACAAGAAGACAAATAGAATGTGAGTACCCCCAGAGATGTTATTATTCTTCGGACGTGGTAACTACTAAGTAAATGATCCTTCATTAACTTTTGAATGTATATTATTTTCTATTTTTTAGAATAATGTTAAACTTATGCAAACTGTATTTGTGGAACTGATGTGAACTAGATTTGTGAAAACTCATTTGAAGTGGTAATTTTATGGAAATTGGATGTCAATAAGTAATTAGGTATTGAATAATTTTGACCAGTATTCACTCTATCAAACCGTTGAGTTGATGTTTCAGGTGGCCACTCGCTATCTGTCTTTTCTCAGCATCATTTATTTTCCATTTTTCTTTACTTTTTCCAATCTTTTTCATTTTGACTCAATATTTTTCAATTTCATTTGTGTACTTCACAAGATGTGGATAAGAAAGCTATCTATTTTTACTATTTGCACTTAGGTATTATTTTCGTTTGCATTGTGGTGAGTTTTGGTATTTTAGGTCTATGGGGCCGATTCCGATCTCGGCCGGTAGGGCACCGAATCGGATTCGGCTTAACCGGAGCCGATTCGGAGCCCTCTTTCCCGACCGATTCGTACGTGCGTCCGGCCGAGCGAGTACGATGCGAGCGCACGCGAAATCGCCGACCGACTCGTTCCCGGGTCCGAACCGCTCCGACCGACTCGCACGGACACGACTCGCACCGCGCAATGGAGACGTTCCCCGGCCGGGCATGTACGATGCGCGCCTCGAGCAGTCCGACCAACTCGCGCCGTCCGGCTCGAAAGAGCAGTCGGAGCCGGACTTTGGGGGTCCGTGTCGGACCCCCCTGTATGCGTAGCCGCTCGAGTCACACACAGGGGGGGCCCATGGGTCCCCCCTACCTGTGCATGTATGCCGCGAGTCGCATCGAGGCGTACCCGCTGTAGGGGGTGCCCTTCTTCGCCTCGCACCCATTGAGTCAATGGGAGCCCGCGTACGCGTTGTACGTCCGGCTCCCATTGACTTCAATGGGAGTCCGACCGACTCGAGTCCGATTGCATGCGTGCACATCGTACTCGTTCGGTCGGACTGCCAGAGTCCGATTCGGTCGGAAATCTCTCCGGGTCCGGCTCGGTCGGAGTGATTTCCGGCCTGAATCGGAATCGGCCCCTATGTGTTCACGATTTTGGGCCTGATTCTGATGCGGGTTGGAAAGCTTCCCGACCGAATCGGTTTGGAAATGGTTTCCGACCCACTCGGATCGGGAGAGTCCGACCGACGGAGTACGATGCATCCGGATGCTTCCAGATACGATTTGGTTGGACTCCCATTGACTTCAATGGGAGCATATGTTCCTAACCGCATCATAATTGGGCTCTGGGTCGGGAAGACACGTTCCCGATCTGATTTGGAAGGAGCAAATGCCTTTAGGAGGCCTTCCTAACCGCATCAGAATCAGGCCCTCAGTCGGGAAGCTTTTCCAACCCGCATCAGAATCTGCCCCTTAATCTTAACTCACTTAACCGAACTGTTATCTAGTAAATCCTTTAAAAGATTTTGGAGAAAAAAAAATTGTTACATTATGAACATTTTCCTTTTTATTCTAACGTTTTGTTTTATTTCTTTTTGTTTGAATCTCCTTTTTTTACTGGTCTTTGGTCACTTTCTGTCTATGACGCGGCTATTTTAATGAATTTTATATTACTCTTAGACAATGTAATGGCCCTGATGTAGTAACCTCATTGTCGTGAAATACATGTTGGCCTTTTTGCTCTTTGATCAATATAATTGGCTCATATTTTGACACATCTCTGAATAAATGAGATTAAGACTCTTTGATCAACAAGCAGTCCTGTGTCATGTTAATCAACGGAAATTACTCTCAATAGCAAAAACATGATGTTGAATCACTATCTGTCTTACAGACCTGAGACATAGTTTGGGTTTCATTAGATGATCTGTTAGTGGCAATGGGAACGTACTACACAGTTCTTGAGGTTTGATCTGTCTGACCACTTGAGCCCTTTACCCTCCTTTTGCTTCCGATTGATAATCGTGTTAACACACAGCCATACTCAAAAGGTTTCTCACGTGATCCACTGCAATCTCTAAGAAAAAGGTAAAGATCATATGATAATGCACATCCATGTGGGTTTATACTTAGAAGGTATACTTTTGATGATTATCATATGTGAACGATAATGTAAACTGGGATAATGGCAAGCTGTCGGAGAAATGTGTGGTTCACTATAGGTTTTGATATCACCATAAGTTTCTTTGCTGTGGATCATTATTGTATGAAATGTTTATGGTATTGCCTAATAGTTGACAATACAACTAATAAAAGCTGTGAATGTCAGGCTTCTTGAGCTGGTAATCACCATTACCACTCATTGCTATTTCTCCCTTCGCGGGCTTGCCCCATATTACCTTAAACATATAGCATTATTAAAGAAAAACGAAATGCTAATCCTAAAATCCTAGCCAGCTATATACTCATCTCCAGCCTCTCTTACATCAAAACAATTCACCCCGTGGAATCAGCTCATATGAGAGCCTGCACTCAATTAAGGCTCCTCCCTCAATGTGGGACAAAAAACTACTTTTCAATGTCAGAGAAGTGCATTCCAATACTTAACAACTGTAACAAAAGGTAAGTAAGATCTCTGATTAATTGAACCTTTCACCACCTTGTACTACCCTCACTCAATAGGTGATCCTCAACTGCCTGCATTGTGGCGCTTTTGTGGAACTGCCCTAATCTGGTTCATGCACCTCCTATGCAACTTGACACAGCCAGTCTACCTCAATCCGGGTCTGTATTCAAGTGGCGAATTGCCTGAAAGATGTCCTGGATGCATCTATTGGTCCGTCACAGCTCCTCCTGGCTACAATTCCCCTGAAACTACTACTTCAGACACATTTCTGCATGCTCCCCTTCCTATCCTGCCCTACTGGGAGCAACATTTAGACCTCCTACCCTCAGTCTGCCACAACCCCTATTGAGTACCTAAATGACAGGTATGGCTCCTTTCCCACTTGTTCAGAAGCTGGAAACTTAGTTAAACGCTACCCTTGCACAACACTGAGGAGTCAGTTGTCGTATCACTTAGGTGGCCTTAAGGGAAGGACACTGATCACCTTTGAATGGTGGAAAGCAGTGCAACTAAGTCTTTGTATACCTAAATCTATAAGTCATCTCTTCCAAGATTGATACGCCCCTCAAGTAAATGACGTTTGGCAGCATGTAGCCTCTAAGCAGAACACACTAAATTGCTATATCTTATCCAGCAAACAAGCCCCTCCATTCCTCTAGTAAATCATTAGTGGAATCCACACCTCACAGCAACAGACACCCATGAGATAGTAGAGAAAATACACCTTTGACCAGTAAAGGCACCAAGGACCGGCCACACAAGTATGACTCAAACTCACGAACAAACAGGACTGAAGGGCTCACTACTAAGAAAAGTAAGAATTCCAACATGCAAGAGTAAAGGTGTTCACCATGACGAGCTGACTAAAGTAAAATGCTAGCTACCCTTCCTAAAATCACCATGCAGTGCACCCTCAAATGCCTCGCCATAACTGCAGATCTTCACTAAACATGGCACAGAGATTGCAAATTGTATTGTTTTAAACAACAACCAGGACCTAATCTTCACGATTGGTTGAATGAAACCTCTCAACAAGTGTTAGATCGGCTGGGCCCACCTGAATACTTTATTATGTGTCTGAATAGAAAAGAGAATACAGAGGGCAGGGCAGGAGCAATTCACATAAGTTCCATCACATGCAAGTCATAAAAAATACCAATTCCCTATTTTCCAATTCTGTCAATCAGATTACATGTTATCTACCATGTTCTTCATGGCAACAAAAAATTCAAAGAAAAAATTATCAAAAGTGTCATGAGATCTTTGATCACTTCCGACACCGATATTTTCCTTTGATACTTCATTCTTCACTGCGGATATCCAAACAAACCTGCTGTGTCACTTTTGTCCTCATTCATAAGCAATAATAACATCATTCAATTAATTATGTGTAATTACCACACACAAATAGAGCTCTATTCTGGTGTTCCAAGTGGGAAAGAAGGTTACTTATGTTCATCTTTATTGGCTCGTCCTCCTCAGTTCCCTACCACCTGTCGACCTAGGAAATGGGTCACAGACCTGAATAACAATACTGTGCGCAGGTTTTACAATCTATCCCTCCAGTGGAAAAATAATCAAAGGGCTTACAGCTCAGCACATTGAAATTATGATATGGACAGGAGTGTGCAGGAAATAATCAATTAAAGATCAGCATTTTGGCACTCAAAAATGTTAACTATTCCTCTGAGCCTCTGAGCAAATTTGGTGTCTGATTCCATCTTCAGAGAACCTAATGCAACTCTGAAGTAAAAGGATCAAAGGAGGTCTCCAACATTTCCAAAAAAGGCACGAAGATTTCTATGCCTTTTTTGAAGCTAAGATGAAAAAACAGGACTCTCTCTCATTCACTACAACATCTTCGGTGGCACACCACAGAAGTCTAAGGTCATTTGGTGTTTAGTCAGAAAATTAACTTTGATGGAAGTGCTTAATACCATTACCAAGATTAAGCCTTTTTTACGTTTCTCAGAATCCATTTCTCAAAAGAGTTTGCTACGCTATCACTCTCTCCTGAATAAACCAAGACCCAGATTAATCATAAATGACGCAGCACAATGCAGGAAGACAACTTGCTGCACTGTGTCAAGTAGAGAGGGCAGGAATGTGCCATATCTATCAAGATTTAGCACATTCCTGCCTTCTGTCCAGCCTAGCACCAATGCTCACACCCTTGCCCCATGCAGCAAGGGTGCCTGCTAGTCAGCCAGATTGCTTTTGTGCAGGAAAGGACACCTTCCCACACAAAAACAATCCTTAGAGGCATTTTCCTTTTTCTAAGTGTGCTGCACACTTGTAAAGAAATAGCAACAAGGAGAAATAAAGATATTACTTTTCATTGAGCCTCTATTGGGTAGGTGTACAATTTTGATGTGTTCCCAGGTTTACCAGTCTTGATTAATCTGGAAATGCACCAAAAAGCACAGGTGGATGTGAGGTAACATGCACGCTCCACTATGTAACATCTTCTCACTTCGTAGTAACGCAAGGCAGTGACGTTGCATTACTCCAGATTTACCAGACAATGCAGGGCCAGGCAAGTAGGCCTTGCGTGGCTTGGTAAATCTGACTTAAAGATTTTGTTCCTTGTGTCACCTTATGTGACGCAAGGGCAGTACAATCCTTTTTTTTTTTTTACTTTATTTATCATTTTCGCATTAACACACATCAGGTTGCCATGTTAATTACACATTGCACCAATACAAAAATTTCTGTTTTGTTTTGAGAAGCGTAAAAGTTGTGTACTTGTGCCAATTTCAGCGGAAGAAGTCTAACCCACCCCAGTAGGCACTATCCCTACAGGCTGAGTTGTAGCAAACATCTCACAGTTTGTGTTACAATGAATTAGGCTATTAAGCCAAGCTTTTGTTATTGGAGTGTTTACTGCTTCCCCAATGCATCGCTATCTCTCTTTTTGCCAGTAATAGGGCTATTGTTGTGAATCTGCACATCTGCTTAGGAATCTCTTGCACATTTCCCATAAGTGCCATCCCAGGTGTAGGGTCTATAGTAAAGAGTACCATCCTCAATAAGATTGCGTGGATGGCCCTCCAATAGCTCCCAATTTTTACACAACTCAGATTGTCCCGAGAGAATATTTAGCAAGAGTGCGTTGAACTAGCTTCTCCTGGGTGATAAGTAGCCATGGGTTATAGGCATTCGGGATTGCTGGGGAATAGAGAGTGCGCCCACCCGTCACACTTGCTAATTTCTGCCAAGCCCAGCTAGTGGTGGACACCGTTTGGATATTCTGGGGGTCCCTAGGTGTCAGGTTATGCCTCTCAACTTCTTGCACAGAAGCAGAATGACGCCAGAACCCAATGCCCCACTCCGACTTCCCCGTCGTCAATAATTAACTTGCACGACAAGAAAACTCAAAGGGGGGAAAGGGGAATTGGGACAGAGAAGAGACTGCCAAGCTTTCACCAGGTCTTCTTCAATCTTCGAACTCGCTCTGGATCGTCCTTATCTGCTGAGCGCTGTTCTTGGTGAATTACTGCAACAAACATTTAACACTTACTCTCATTCTTTTAATGTTTCTCCATTTTCATTTTACAGTTATTTAAAATGACCTACTTATC
The DNA here is from genome assembly GCA_963921515.1 of Calotriton arnoldi. Classification (NCBI taxonomy): domain Eukaryota; kingdom Metazoa; phylum Chordata; class Amphibia; order Caudata; family Salamandridae; genus Calotriton; species Calotriton arnoldi. The sequence continues at coordinate 277,312 of CAWUFW010015242.1, forward strand.
ATTTACTTGGCTCTTGCCTCTCTTCTATTCTTTTTTTTGGTTTTGCTTGTATTTTGCTTCCTCTAAAGTAGTTTTCTGCACTCTCTCTTTCTCTTCCTCCTAAGCACTGTACTTAGTGGAATCTACAATAACATAGAATACTTAACCTTGCACTCTTATTAAAAGGTTCTTATATAATTACATTGATTTCCTAAGACATACTTTTACTCTTTCTTGTAATGCATTATATTGTATTTCTCTAATTGTATTATTTATTACTTACTTAAGGATGAAGAATTCCAGAATATAATCGGCTACTATGGAGAATTAACCTTTCCTTGACACGGGTAAGTGGAAAGAGCTTTCATATTGTAAATTCGCAGATTTGGAAATGTATCGTTTTTTTACGGACTTTGAAATACCTCAGGACGGGTATAAGAAGTCTTCTAGATGAACTCAAACTAAAGGGGATATGCGTAAGAGGACTTCTCTTAACTTATCACTGCATCACCAAATAACTAAATAGCAAACATTACCTCGCCTCATAGCTCAGACGCCTCAATTATTTAACTCAACAGCAATGCGCGCATGCAAAAACGAGACACAGACTTTTACGCGCATGTAACTAAGGTGAGACGCTGACCTACGCGCTTGCTAAAACAAGACGCTTATTAACACGCATGCTCAGACTCCTGTTACTTCACAGAGTCTCAAAATATTGATACCGCGCAGTAGCAAACTAGTGACTGGAATTAATGCGCAGTCTCACTCGGAATCTCCATGAAACAACCTTACTTGAATACAGCTGATGTCCAACACGTCAGGTATGCACTATTTGTAAGGCGCGGCGAAACTAAACGTTGAGTACAAACCGTGACGCTCTACCCTGACTAACTATCACGCCGAAACACGAACTAAGGTCCTACTCCTCTGGAATCTCAGGTGAAGTGCAAGATTCCAGAGGAGACGCTCCTGGACATTCTAACTGACCTTCCTTCTGTGAAACACTGGACCGCTGCTGATGGAATAGTTTTCCGGCGGCCATCTTGGAATTCTACTTATACCCTCCTGATTCGAAATACACTCTTCTCTTAAAGTAAAGGGGTGTTTTCAATGTTATGGTATTGACAGTACCTTCAAGTGGGTTTAAATGTTGATGGGTTCTGACACTAGGGAAGCCCTTTGGTAGTATAGTCTCCAGTGGTGCAGGAAGTACTAGGTCTGTCTCAGGTCGCACATAAGGAAACCGGGCATCAGGATGATACCAGTAATGTGCAAAGCTACACTGAGTGACCAAGTAGTAGATTTGAAAGTCAGGGACCCCTAATCCTCCACTCTCGTACGGCAGGGTCAACATGTCCCACCTAATCCTGGCCCTGCCGCCCCCCCAAACAAGCCTGATGAGGTGGGTGCAGAGAGTATGAAAGAAGCTATTGGTTAGTGGGATGGGGATATTGTGAAACAAATATAAAAACTTGGGAAGAACCACCATCTTAATGATCGTATCACAACCAGCCAGCGAGAGGGGGAGCTTTAGCCATCGCTCCACCTGTGCCTCCAGTGTATTTAACGCGGGGCCACAATTAAGTAAAACAATCTGCTCAGCCTCCCTGTGGACGTGTATTCCCAGATATTTAACTGACGTGTGGCACCATGCCAGAGGGAACCCACAATCCTGTTTGGCAGTGCAAGGAGTTAATGGGAAAACTTCTGATTTGTTCCAATTTATGCCGAGACCAGAGAATCCTCCAAATCGAATAATTTCTCTGAGTATTGGTGCAAGATTCTCTTGGGGGTGTCGCACATAAAAAATAATATCATCTGCATAAAGTGATATCAAAAGAGGCGCTAGCGCGGGTGAGGTTTGCAGAAGGTTCTGTGGTGCTCTACAGAAGTACACTTGAAAGTTGTTGTGAACTTATTTATGTGCAGTGCTTTGAGGTGGAGAGATCACCCAGTCCCCAGTTGGACGACCAAAATCACCCAGTTTATATAAAAAAATTGGTTTCCCCAGCACACGCTAATGTCAACATGTATTACATAAATAACAGATATCAACAATTTTGGTGCACAGTCAAAATATCGATTTTTAAATATCGACTTACATTAATATCAAGTTTTTAATATCGTAGGGACAGAATATTCGACATCAAGACTATCGGTGACCAGAATATCAACCTGAAGGTATGAAATATCGTTTTTGTTAATATCGAAGTTATTAATATCGATAGTAAAAATATCGATGTTAATAATATCGATGTTTATGTTAGTGTTATGTATTTTAGTATGTATTTTATATGTATGTGTTCCACATGTTTTGTTATGTTTTGTATTATTTTTTTAAATATATGTATTAATTGTTTAGAAGTTAGTAATTTTTTTTAAAGTAAATTTTGCGTTTTAGTACCGTAGCGGGTTGTGGGTTTATAGGGGAATAGGGTGGGAAGTAATTTAATTATAGTAAATTAATTCATAATTTTTAGAAATTATTAATTATTTTTAATAAAATTTTGCATTTTAGTTCTGTAGCGGGTTGTGGGTTTATAGGGGAATAGGGTGAGAAGTAAATTAATTGTAATTAAGTAATTATTAATTTTTATTTATTGTTATTGATATTTAATTTATTGTTTATTAATTATTAATTGGTAATTAATTTTTATTAATTAATTAATTGATAAATATATTAATTGTGTTAATTTACTTTAGGAGCGGGTTGTGTGTTTATAGTGGAATAGGGTGGGAAGTAATTTATTATAATTAAGTAATTATTTATTAATAATTATTGGTATTGATAATTAATTTACTGTTAATTAATTGTTAATTATTTTTTATTAATTGATTAATTGATAATTATATTAATTGTGTTACATTTTATGTGTAGTGGGTTTTGTGTTTATTGGGGAATAGGGTGGGAAGAAATTTAATGTTATTAAAGTAATTATTAATTTTCATTTATTGGTATTTATAATTAATTTATTGTTCATTTATTAATGAATTATTTAATTAAAACAATTATTTAATTGATAAGTATGTTATTTTTAACCCCTACGCTGGAGTTGGAATAGTAATTTTTACCCTTACTCTATCCAACACTTTCCCTACTGTTGCACTCACTGGAGTGGGAATAGCAATTTTTACCCTTACGCTATCCAACACTTTCGCTACTGTTGCACTCTCTGGAGTGGGAATAGTAATCTTTACCCCTACGCTATCCAACACTTTCCCTACTGTTGCACTCACTGGAGTGGGAATAGTAATTTTTAGCCCTACGCTATCCAACACTTTCCCTACTGTTGCACTCTCTGGAGTGGGAATAGTAATTTTTACCCCTACGCTATCCAACACTTTCCCTACTGTTGCACTCTCTGGAGTTGGAATAGTAATTTTTACCCTTACTCTATCCAACACTTTCCCTACTGTTGCACTCACTGGAGTGGGAATAGCAATTTTTACCCTTACGCTATCCAACACTTTCCCTACTGTTGCACTCTCTGGAGTGGGAATAGTAATTTTTACCCCTACGCTATCCAACACTTTCCCTACTGTTGCACTCACTGGAGTGGGAATAGTAATTTTTACCCTTACGCTATCCAACACTTTCCCTACTGTTGCACTCACTGGAGTGGGAATAGTAATTTTAATCCTTTCTCTATCCTACACTTTCCCTACTGTTGCACTCTCTGGAGTGGGAATAGTAATTTGTAGCCCTACGCTATCCAACACTTTCCCTACTGTTGCACTCCCTGGAGTGGGTATAGCAATTTTTACCCCTACGCTATCCAACACTTTCCCTACTGTTGCACAATTTTTTTCCCTCTTCAATCCAATGTTTTTCTGTATTGTTTTACTTAATGTTGTGTATAATTTATTTTACAACAATTAAAAATATAGTAATTTTTTTTAATTGGTTAAATATATTTTAATTTTTTTAATAATATTATTTTTGTATGTGTATGTCTGTATTTATAATTTATAAAATATGTATAACAATTTATAAGTTATTAAAATAATTATTTATGAATATTATTAAGTAAGTTTATATATTATATTTATATGTATATGTTTAATTTATTTTAACATTATATGTATCAGTTTTTATTTTTAAACATTTTAAATTATTTTAACTGTTTCTTTTAATTATATGTATTATTTACTTTATTTTAGATTATTTTTTTAACATTTAAAAGAATGATATTTTTTACAATGATATTTTTGACATCGATATTTTTTTCTCGATATTTTTGTACTTACCATGATGTAGATAGGATGTCGATATTCTTGACTTCGATATTTTTGTCACGATATTTATGTACCTCAATATTTTTGAGGTCGATATTTTGTCAGTGATTCAACAATTCTTGTCTTTCTTTGTATTTGTTAGGTTTATTCTCATATGTTCTTGTTTAGTTCTTTTTTTAGCCTCTTTTTAGCCAACAGGTGTTTCGTCGCCCATGGCTGGTGGCCGCGACTTCCTCAGGGCTGTATCGCCGGTATGGTTAGTGTTATCTTTTAAACGGTTGTAATTCCGTCCCCTCCCATGCCAATATAATCTGCCTCCAACTGCTCCATCTGGGCATGCAAGTCATTAAAAAATTCAGCATTGTCAACGTTTGGTGCGTACACAGAAATAAAACCCATGAAGTAACCCGTACGATGGCTAACCATTGGAAGGGAATGCGTTTGTGTATTAATATGGACGTACCCCTAGCGTATGTGCTAAAATTTGCAAAATAGCGATGGGTCCCCCATAAGGACGCAAACCCCCTCATGGTTGACTTCGGCCAGTGTGTCTCCTGCAGGAAAGTGATGTCAGCTTTGTGCCTCTGCAGATAGTGCATTACCTGTTTCCCTTTACGCGCATTATTCAAGCCCCTGACATTCCAGGTGATCAGTGTTAGCTCAGAAAACGTGGCTAGTTTACCCCACATGGACATGCAGTATATTTAAAGGTGGCATGGTGTGTGTGCCTAAATGATACATAAAACATTCACAGTGACTAAATTGGGCAATAAACATTGGCTCCCTATTGTTCCAGATGACATCACCTTCCGCCCCCCACCCATCCCTGCTCCCCCCAACGCAGGGAAATCCCCATCTAGCTAAGAAATAGAATGTAAATAGTAAACACAACTAACAGTAAAGCAGGAGTGAACCGAAATACATTCCAGGTAACATGCCAACACCAAAGGTGATACACACTCAGGGTGTGGCTACGCCACGCCAGATACCCAACGTTGTAGAAGATCATTACACATTGTGCTGCTCATAATTTGTCATAGTTATCACAAACCAGAAATTAAAGCAGGGCCCTAATCCAGAGCTGCTGCGTCCAGACCACGTGTCTTGGACCTTGTCAGTGGCAAGCCTATGAATAACAGTAGTCATTCAGAGGAGAATAGTTCCGCACTTGTCACTGAACCGCTGTGGGGTGGGGAGCCCCTCGGCAAATCTTTTCCATGTCCACCACAGGCCACATTGTAATCTCGACAGAACTCCTGGACAGCCGTAGGGGAATCGAAGATGCGCGCCTTCCCCTCCACGTCAATTCGAAGTCGAGCAGGATAGATCATGCTATACTTGAGGCCCTAATTCCAGAGTGTGACCTACACTCCTGTGTACTTCCTTCTAGCCTCCTGAACCATGGCGGTGAAATCCAGGAACAACGAAATCGATGATCCCTGCCAGCTCAGAGGGCCCCTCTCTCTTGCAAGCCGCAACGAGGTATCTCTATCGCGGAAATTAAGAAGCCGGGCTATTACTGGTCTGGGAGGGCATCCCAGGGAATGGTGGGCGTACTCCACCAGGAAGGTGGCAGTAAAGGACTCTTTGCCGAATAGATGTGATAGCAGTGTTTCCACAAAGAGATCCACGCGGCTGGTGTTCGTAGTCTCCGGTACCCCATGAATTAGAACATTATTATGCCTGCTCCTCGCCGCCAAGTCTGCATTCTTCATGTCGACCTTTTTAAGGATTTTCTCCATACGATCCAGGCGCTTGGTAGATTGGGCAGCGTCGTCCTTGAGGTCCGAAACCCTGCCCTCCACTGTGTCTAAGCGCCTCTCATGGGTGTCAAGGCGGGCCCCCATTTTATCCAGCTGCTTATCTAGTGTATGGAACCGCCCATCCAATGCCCTGATGCCCGCCCTGAGTTCTTGCATCAGGGCATCTGATCCAGAAGGAGTGCCTTTGGCCAGGGCAGCTGCTCCTCCCTCCTCAGCCAGGCCAGCACCAGAGTCAGTCAGTGAATCGCCCGGTTTGCCAAATTGTAGTAGCCGCTGTTTAGGGTCTTTGCGGACCATTGCGTATGGCAAGGCCCAACTAGCGCACAGCTTCATCCCTCAGAGGGCCAGAGACCATTTACCAGTAAGGGGACCAGGTCGTGAATGTTCCCTACTCGGTCCCTGCAGGAGTATCAACAAGGTGCGCTCCTCGTGCCATCTATGGGTGATCAGAAGAGGGGAAAAAAAGGAGGCTGGAATAATCTGCAGGGCCCCCAGCACTGACCCAAGTTGCCAGTATAGTGAGCTCCTACAATGCCCACAAGACACCAAATCTGCAGCACACGTGTCGCATGGTAGCAAGGACTGGCCAGGTCCCCCAAGGACCAATTGGCAGTGAGCGGTAGAATTACAGGCAGGGTGGGTGTAAGGCAGTATTAAAGAGGTCCGGATCCAGGACAGGCCTCAAATCAAGACAAACCCAGGCACAGGCAGGGCTCAGATCGCTGCAGCCACAGGCCCTCTGACTGCCAGCAAACACCGGAGCTCCCCCCATCTGTGCCACACTCCAGGCACCGAGGAAGCACCCCGGAGCACTGACCCAACCTGCTGGATTGCTGGCCCCCAGGCTCACCTGCGGCCCCTCTCACTGTGGGGCCTCCGGGAGCAGTGCGGGCCGGCCTACCTGCAGTGTGGGACGTCCCCCATCTCCAGCCTCAGAATGCTCCACTTCAGCAGCCCCCTCTAGCACGTACAACGCTCCGCAGGTCTCTGCCGCTTGCACGCAGCCCAAAGGCGAGTCTGGCCGGACCCCCGGGGAGCGATCATCGTCTTTCACTCAGGCCGCGCCCAGCTTGGGCTCGCGGCCTCGGCGTGTTTGTGTTCTCCACGCCCGGACGGGTGCGTCACAGCCAGTTCAGGGGGCGTCGCTGGTCTCACTCAGCCCCCACCGCAATTTTTCATGCCACAGCATTAGCGGCCCCATCTAGCGGGCAGGATGACCAATTTGATCACAGGACAGGGCCAGGATGTTGGGTTGGCTGGCGGAGCTTCAGCGCTACACAGCCATCTTGGTCGGTAGCCTGTCCACGCCCCACAGGGCAGTACAATCCTTAAATAAATTCAGCCCTGAATACTACATGCTTTTCGTATGGAACAATCCCAGATTGACTCCAACAAACACATGTTTTTTCTCTGCTAAAACAAACCTGGAGCAGATATAGAAGATATGATTATCGCTAACCTTTGATTCCTGACTAAAATCTGATGAAAAAATGGGGGGAGAGACAACTCAAACTCATTTTGGAGAACACCTAACTTGATGAAGTCAGGCTTTGATTATGCTCTACACATTCTGACTAAATGTTTCTTTTGTCTCCATCCCCTTCTACCTGATGTATCAGCAGACTTTCTATCGGTGGGCATGTGTTATAGTTTGAATAGTGGACAATTGTTGCTGAATTTCAGGCATTTTTACATTTTAATTTAGAATCGTTAAGTCACTTCAACTGTACATTTTTCAATGAGTTTCATAGTTTTTTACCATGTGAATGTTACAGGATTTGAACCACAATTTCATCTTAACTTTTTTTTCTGAATGTCTGATGACTTTTTTGCAGGAATATTAGCAGTTGGTCAGAGGTCCACAGCCAATGTGTTAGGTTCCCACTGCGGATGGCTGATGGGGTTTACGGAGGTCCTCACCTCAGACCAGGTCCTGCAACCAACCAAACGGGCACCCAGATCTCACATTGCACAGCTTTTGGTTCCAGGCAGTAGGTGTTGAAAGAAGAGCTGGATGGAAAATTTGCCTGAGGTGAGCCCTGCATCCAACCAGCCTTGCATCCTACCAGTCCATGCACCCAGCCACACATATGATGACTTAATGCCCTCTTTATAGTTGAAATTCACAAATTCACTACTGCTCATGAACTCCTTAAAATTCTGAAATTATAATGGGATGAGTGAAGATTTTGATGGCAGGACAAGAGTTATGCTATGTGCAGCAGACCATGATTGGTGACGTTAAGGGTTTTATCACTTTGATGTGGAACCATAATATCACCCAACCAGTTAGGGAGACATATTTGCAGCTCATAACAGAAGGGCTATTTCAGAGATCTAAAGAGTGGAGAGTTCCTTAAAAAGCGAAAGGAAAGGGGATATGTACTCCCACTGAAACAATCTTAACTCAAATAAGTATCCTCCCTTCCAAGGAGCAATGATTAAGGAGAAAAGGAAAAGAAAACCTATACTCCACCGCCCTTAGTGGTGGGAAGAGGAGGAAACCTCTTTTTATATATAACCCACACCCACTCTAGTAGTGGCATGCTTCATCATTGAGTTCACCCTAACCCCTAAATGTCAGGGTGGGCTCAACCAAGTTCCAGGGAGCACTTAATGTAGTCTTAATTTTCTTGTATGTTTTTTTTTACATTTAATAAAAATCCCTACCTCACACCAAGGTATCCCTTTATTAGTGGGATGAGCGGATAAGATTAAAAACTATGGGAAGGGACATCCAGGATATTGTTGTCCTATGACCCTAAGGTAAAAGTGCTAACATGTTTCTGCCCTACTCTATTGACATATATAGGTCCTGGGCATTCTTGAGGGCGGTACTATAGAAGAGATCCCTCAGTAATGTCACCTTGTAATTCATGCAGCTAGAAAAGTGTAGTGCTAAAAAATTACTTCAGCATGCAAACAAAAGAAATATACTTGCTGTGTGGAAGGATTTGCCTGTGAACAGAAAGTACAAACAGAAAAATAGCATGATTATGTTTTCATTTTGCTCGAAATTCCTTAATCATGTCACAGTGACAGACAAAAGTCATCTATATTTAGTCGCATATTGTGCTTGATTGACCATTTTTCAATAGGCTAAGCAGTTCATTTAAAAAAAAAAATTGTACGGACTGACATGTTCAAACATGTTGGTTTGCAAAATTCAGATTCAAAGGGGGATCGCAATGTGACCTACCTCAATAATATGCATGAGGTATGTCGTAAATTGTGACCCACTATGAATCGCTACTGTCACAGGGATCATGGCCTGCTGGGGTCAGCAGACCACCATACTTGTCATTGCTTTTATGGTTTAAATCTCTTTATTGGTTTTTTAAAACAAGAAAGAAAAGCAATACAAGATCATCAACCTATTAGCCATGTCATCATTAGAATTTCCCAACCAACCCTAAAACTCCCCCTACCCCCGGGACCAATCAGCATTTGAAATCAAAAGAAGTGCGATCTCAGATAGGGCTAAGGAGGGTCTCAATTAATCGAAGAAGACGTGGATATTTTGGGACAGGAGAGTTCGAGAAACTCCAATGTCAGTAATGTCAAGAACGGGCACCATAACTCGGGGAAAGAGGTTCCCTGACTCAATAGGAAAAGGGACAGTCACTCCATCCCAAGTATGTGCCAAAACTGGTGTAACCATCCATGATCTGTCGGGATCTGCCTGCACCCAAATGTGTCAGTATAATCTGCAGGGCTGTACCCAGTGCATCTCCAATCTGTCTGCCACTGCAAGATTTGAGTGGGAAAGTGAGTGCATTGGGTAGACCCAGAATGATATTAGGCAGGGAATCCAGGAAGTTGTGTGTTGAAATGGATATCAATGTCATCAAGCACTTGTGTCCATTAGGATGTGATGTGAGTGTTGGGCAATCCCATAGTAAATTCAGTAACATGCCTAAGGAGCCACAATTGCGCCAACAATCTGGTTTTCAAGATGGATTACCTTTCTGCAACCCGGTAGGTCTGAGATACCAATATGTGGTGATCTTGGTAGCTGTTTCAATGCTAGCCACATTACGAGCCAATTGATCTACAACCAATCTGGTTCCAGTATTTGAAAGCCGGAGAGTCTAAACCTGGAGTGAAATCCGGGTTACCCACAACTGGCGTCAGGGAAGAGGGGAATGAGGTAAGTCCACCCTGCTTAGCCACTTTGTAGCAGGCATCCAAGGAGGATCTAGTGATATGGGAAAGAGAAAGGCTCCAGGGGTGGGCGGATTTGTGTAGGAAGGGAATTTTCTACAGAGGCTGTCCCGCCACCGCTCTGTCCATGAAAAGCCAATGCTTTTCAGATTCGTATTGGGACCACTCCAGAAAAACCCTAAGCTGGACTGCCTGATAATAACGGTAGAGATTCGGAACTCCTGAACCTCCCTCCATCGGGGATCTATAGTAGAATTCTCTGCCCCTGCGGGGTCTCCTATCTGCCCATACTAAGCGATTAAACTCCTGTTGATGGGTCTGTAATACTCCAGGAGGGGGCTCCACCAGGAGCATCTGGAAGAGAAATAATATCTTTGGTAGAATCGTCATCTTTAGGGCTGCAATGCGACCAAGCAAAGAAAGACAGTAAGGTCCCAGTGATGTAATTTTGATTTAACTTGGTGAAGTAAGTTCTGATAATTTAGCGTCGCTGTTGTCTGGGTCTTAGCTGTGAGTTAAGACCCTGATATGGGATAGATGTTGTTGCCCATTGTATGGGATATTTGTGTTGCAGGGTTTCCTGTGTGGGGGGCTGAAGTGATATATTAAGAGTGTGATATTTGTGCACATTTACTTTAAAGCCTACAGCCTGGCTGAACGTCTCCAGTTCATTAAGAAAGGTAGGTAATGAAATGGAAGGATCCTCTAATGTCCCTGTAACATCATCTGAGAACAGACTGATAGCATGCTCCTCTCCCCCAAAAAGGATTCTCTATATCATAGGATGAGGCCGGATTCTCTGAGCCATTGGTTCCATATATAGTGCAAACAATAGGGGTGAGAGCTGGCACCACTGTCGTGTGCCACTGATGATCGGAAACGGAGCGGAAGAGTGCCGGTTCACCAGGACCATTGCAGTTGACTGACTATATCTGCTGAGAATCCAGCTGCCATGTACGGCCAATGAACTCTATCAAACATTTATTCAGCATCTATTGCTAACAACATCCGTTCCTTATTCAAGCGCTGGGCTTTGTCAATGAGATGGAGTACTCGTTTCATATTATCACTACATTGGTGATGAGTACAAAACCTTCTTTTTCCAGATCTTTGAGGCCAGGCATCAAGGGGCTCAAACAGGCTGCAAGGATGCCATTGAAGAGTGTGAGATCTACATTTAAAAATGTATTGGTCTATATGATGCACAATAACGTCTGTCCTAACCTGGCTTTGGAATAACAACAATGGATGCTGTCAACATTGAAGGGGGAATTGAGGAAAGATCCTCAATCACATTAAATAATCTGGTGGGAAGGAGAGCTAAAAGCGAGCAAAATGTCTTGTAAAAGAGGGCAGAGAAGCCATCTGAGCCTGGAGATTTAAGTGGTTTTTGGCAGGCTATAATTGAGATTACCTCCTCAAGTAAGATACAATGATCATAATCGGCTGCTTGTTCCGCTGTTAATTTTGGAGAGTGGGCCTCTTAAAGATATGTGGGTGGCACGTCTGTGGACAGGCTTTGGGCCGTGCAAAGGTCTTTATAGAAATCTCTGAAGGTCTTCACGATATGCGGGTCATCTTTCCATTCCTGAATACCAGAGTCGAACTCTGTCTGGACCCCCATCCTCTGGCATCCACATCTATCGCCCCCAATATAATACATGTTGCGGAGAATGAGCGTTGCATATTTCGCTCTATCCAGATTGATGCCCGCCAGTAAGGAACGGGCACCTTCAACCTGTCGCCATAGCCAGGGAGCGTCCATCCATTTGTGTATGCATTCCAGTTCTAAAATCTGGCGGGACAGGTATTCCCGTTTGTCCTTGCATATGCTATTATATGCAGCAAAAAACACAATCAGCTCCCAGCTAACAACAGCCTTTAGAGTTTCCCATAGTGTGGTAATAGTAATGTCGGGGTGCCATTAATGGCTAAGAATTCCTCTATCGCTTAAGTGATTTTCTTTACAACTTCAGGGCATTGCAATAGGGTTTCTCGAAGTCACCAGGTTTAGGGGGGTGGCCTGGTTGGGGATGCGGTCAGGGTAATAGTTACTACAGCATGGTTCGATAAAGAACAGGGTTCTGTCTCAGAGGCCAATCCTATGGAAGTGACTTCAGGTGAGCCAAAAAATTGTCTAATAGCATATGTTTTGTGTGCATAGGAATAAAATGTGGAGTCCCTATTGTGCGCCCCATTGCCTGCCAGATGTCCGTTAAGCATATGTTGCCTAACCATATTTCCTTCTCAGGGGAATGGGCTCCCATTTGTCCATGACATTGGACTGACCTGTCTAGCACAGTGTCAAAAACCAAATCCAGGTCCCCGCCCAGTAAAACCAGCTGATCTGGGGATTCATCACCTCTGTCACTGCTTGTCAGAAAAAGAATTCCTGCCTTTCATTAGGGGCATAAATGGTGCCTAAGGTGAACGCATGATAGCCCACTATCTTCGTATAAGTCAGCAATCTACCCTTAATTTTGGCCTGTTTGAGACCTACCTTCATTTGATAGGAGTTGAAGACTAGAATGGCCACTCTTGTAGTTTTACTGTGAAGGGATGAGAAATATTGTTGGGGAAAAGCTTTGGATCGGAGTCTATGAGTATCACTGGTAAGAAGGTGCATTTCTTGAAGAAGAGAAATATGAGCCCCAGAATGTTCCAAGTATGAGAGGATAGATTGCGTTTTAGTGGGATTATTTAGACCCTTAATATTGAGGGTGAGAATCATCAGATCTCCTGTCATCTTCACAAGTGGGGTGGTGAGCTACAGAGGTACCTCTGTGGGGAGGTTTCAGCAACATGAATAAGGCACATGGAGTGTTGTGAGAGAGCCCATATCCAAAGTAATGGTGTTTGAAAAGGAGATCACTAGTCGCTGGGTCCCAACAAAACAAAGGAATAAGCATCATAATGGGTAAAGAAACAAGCAGTAGTAGAAACATTGTGAACAGTGTCAATGTCCAGAACTCAGCACCCTAGGGAATGTAAAGCAGAAAAACGTGTGTACAGTGGCCAGTACTCCTTTTCCCCTGCCCCCACCCGGGACAGCCACCAAGAGTGTGGAGAAAGGAAGAAGAGGAAAAGAGGATCAGAGAAGGAAAGAAAGGATGTGGTCTGCTTCATGTCTCCGCCAAGTAGGCTGAATCTCCAGTGAGCGAAACCAGGAGTGCCTGTCTCTCTTTACCCATAATCTCTGGGTCTGGGCGTAGTTCTGTAGTGGATAGTCTTGTGGTTCTCCTTCCGCAGGTTCTCTGGGTTCCTTGATCATACTGGTCATTGTGAGACTGCTCCTAGGAGACATCTTTAATGTCCAATAATTGACATGCCTCTTCAAGTGAGCGAAGCTGATGAAGTTTCCCATCTAGTCGGAAGACTAGTCTAAAGTGGTGTCTCCAGGAATATGATATGCCAATTGATTAGTTGGATAGTGACATGAAGGAAGGCCCTGTGTTTTTAAAGGGTGGATGCTGCTAGGTCTTTATTCAGAACCGGATTGTGTCCTTGGAACTGTGTCTGGTGTTTGTCTCGAGCCATTTGGATGATACGTTCTTTCAGCGGGAACTCATGAACACATGTCAAAATGTCAGCTGGGGGTGCCAGAGCTGATCTTTTACAGCCTACTCGATGGGTGCGATCCAATTTGATTTCAGTGTCTGGAGGTGCTTCAAGAATCGAGCAAAAAAGTTCAGTCACAAATGAGGTGATGTCTGACCCCTCCATACCCAATGGGATGCCCCTAATATGGATGTTATTACGACGCAACCTATTTTCCAAATCTTCCACATGGGCTTGCAGGTCTAAGTGTTGGTCTTGAAGGCGAAGGACTTCCTGCTGGAGTTGGTCAATTTCCTTGTTACGGCTCGATTCGTGATCTGTGAGTGTCGAGACTCTGTCTCCAAGGCTGTCTATGTCTCGACAAACCTCCTTGAGATAAACAGAAAACTCTTTTTTATGGTTTGGAGATCGTCTTGCAGGGAAGCAAACAGCGCTGCAATAAAGGAGTTGGCGAATGAAGTATCAGGTCTCCCAGAATCTAGCTTCTCATCTGTGCACAAAGTGAAAATGAGGTAGTGGGCACTTATCTGAGGTTGAGGGAGGTTGAAGGCTCCATATGGCAGCAGAAGGTATGTAGCTTTTGTGGCTGCTGATCCCCAAGGTCCATCAAGTGCAAAGCTGTTGTGAGAGCGGAACTAATTCGAAGTTCAGGGACTCAGAGGGGGCACCCTCTAATGCCAGCCAAAACCGCCGGTTGCTGCAGCGCCTCCAGAGCAGGCCACACTCTCCCTCATGTCAGCCCGGTGGGGTGGCAGGTAAGTAGAGTACATGAGACAACTAGCAGCCAAACACCCAGGCTCCTGGGCCCTCGTTGTCATCCTCCTGGGTTCGGTGGGGTGCTGGCACAGCCGAGGCTCAGCTCCAGAGTCAGCCGAGGGCCGCTCCCAGAGGAGGCAAATCGCCTTCTCGCCCTGCCACTATCTCCTCCGTAGGACGCTGTGCCATGACAGTGAGACCACAGGCTCAATGCAGGAGTGTCTGCAAGGCATCTTCAGGGGTCTGGGATGGAGCACCTCTGTCTGGGCAGTGGGAGCAGTGCTAGCACTCAAGGTGATTGCACAGCAATGATCTGGTGCCCACCCTAGCTCCCTCAAGCAGGAGTTGAACAGTGGGCCGAATGTCTCGAGCTTCGAAGCACAGTACGTCCGCGGCAGGACAGATTGGGAGACTCACTCTGCCAGTGCTCTAGAGAGCACCAAGTCCGCAGCTGTCAGAATCCGGCCCTCAGACTCTAGCTGTGGGACTCTAGGCTAGAAGGTCGTGTGGTGGGGGACAGAGAGACCGGGAAACAGGTCTCAACTGCCTGACATCTTGGTCACGCCCGTCTGTGATTACTTTTAAATAAAGTTACTAAAGAGACTCACTGTTCCTGAGATAGGAATTAGAAGAAAGGGTCTGTCATTTTAGAAAGGTGGAGTAGAGTCAGAGAGACTATTACTTGATGCCCTCACACACCCAGAAGGATGTCATGCTTCATCTTTGGGCACTGCTCCTCATCGGGCTGGTGCTGCAATGCCCTATGGGTATCCCGAAGTGTCACTTTATCGGAGATCTTTTATAGAGCTAGCCGTAAGGTGTGTGCGGGTCTGTGTGCAGTGTTAAGTGAAACGTAGAACTTAAAAATGACTAGAGGGTATCTGTGGTGGACTAATTTAATTAGGGTGATCCCTCTGTCATAGTTAAAAGGTTATGTGCTGCATGAGAGTAGTTATGACCATCAGTAGCTAGACAAGTGCAGTGTTTTATTAAAAAGGGGGTAAGGTCGACATGTTTCGTGCTATAAAATGGTCTCAGGAGGAGATCCTATGCGCTTCTTCAGGACCGTGGGGAAGTGATAAGTGAGAGGGATTGTGCGGTGGCCTTATTGATAGGAAACCATTCTGCCGGTGGAATTGGCTGAGTTTTGGCAACTCCGCATTACGCATATAACACAGCGTTCAGGCCAAATTCCACCAACCACCTTGTGGCAAAGTTTTTTCTTGCACACTGCTCACCTATGGTAAGTTGGCGAGCGTGACCAAGATTTGGCATCACCAAGCGCAATTTTCGGTCGCTAGAAGGGCACCTAACCCAATTTCCCCAATGCGGGCAGTCACGACTGTTCACGGTCAGAAAGGTGCCGCTCAAGTAGAAAATCTACTAGAGCAGCAGCAAAATGAACACGAGAAGCAGCACCCTCTGGCGCTCCACGTAGTACAGTTCACGCTGATTTTTTAGCTCAGAACGAGCTCCCAGCTCTAAAAATCAGTGCGAGCAGCCCGACATGCCTAATTCTGCCCATTAGCGGAACTCTTCAGAATCTTATGGAGTTTTCATGTAACTCCATGGAATTCCATGGAACAAAACTCTGCGAGTTCCACCTACCCTTACTTTTTAGTCCAAAGGTCAAACAAGCAGTAGTAACCGTAAAGTGTGTAAACTTTTGAAAAGTTTGAGTGAGTTGTGGTCGGCTACTTCAGCCCAGACTGGAAAACCAATTCCAACAGGGAGGAGGTCAGGGTGGCCAATAAGGAGTATTAGCACAATTACCTGATCACCAAAGCAGTCCCTAGTCCACGCTTTACATCAAGACCACCATAGACTTCAATGAAGTTGTCCTGATGCTGGGGATGCAGGATGCTTAGGATGCTGAAAGATACACTTGGTGCTGTGTGGTTGACAGGGGCCTTCCTGGGGTTATTCCTCAGTCTATGGGTAATGTGGAGTGACTTTGGCCACAGGGGTTAGAGTCCCTTGAAGTCCTCTTCAAACCCGTAGAAGCCCAGCAGCGGCTGGGCTGCCGATCTCCGATCACAGTGGGTCCAGCTGTATGCTTTGGTGAGGGCTAGTGCCTGTCTTTGGCAAACATTGGTGTAATGTTTGAGTATGGAGTGGGGATTTTCTTGGCTGCACGTCGCAGATCTGCTGTTATTCCTTTCAATTGGCTACTGACTAGCCTTGATGGGAGACTTCAGCTCTTGTGGCCCTGGTGCTGGAACTAACTGACCCTTGGAGTCTTGACTTCATTGTGGCGCTAAGGAGCAACTTTTCCTTGAGCCAGGCACCAGAGGCACAGTCCTCTCTTTAGTAGCCCAAGGACCAGCAGGTTCAGTGCATTGGAAGGTTCATCTTCTCTTGCCAGGTACAGGACTCAGCAGAGCAGTCCTTCTTTGGTACTTTCTCCAATCCATATGTGGTATGACGTTCAGGGTGCCAGGGGTGCCATATTTATGCCCAAACAGTGCCCTGGGGAGATGATGTGCTCACTAGTCAATGGGCTAGTAGGATCCCGTTCTTCCTATGATGACCTCCGGTTCTGTGTAGCATTTAGCAATCCCAGAGTGCACTATTATGCCCACTTCCAGTATGTCTGAACCATTCCTTGAATGTTAGGAGCTTGGTAGCCCACCCTAAAAGTGTGCCTACCTGTGGGCTACACTCCCATAGAGAAACTGACTTGGCAACTGGTTTTCCCTCTATGTTCCTGCCACCAACCCATCTACCTGAACAAAGGGGCAGCCCTACACAAGTATGATCACCATTTGACCACCAAAGGCATCTTACTGCCTTGAAGCTTGCCTTTTGGGCCAAAATCTTCTTTGGCTTACTGCAAGGATGAGGTACCACCTCCCTCTGTGGCAGGTCTTTATTTTTCTTGAGCTTGGGAGTTGTCCACAAGACTCCCCAGGAGGACAGAAGACTGTCTGTTGGCGACCAACCGCCAAAGGCCCCCGGATAAACTGGACAAAAGAGTAGCAACTCTTTAAAAGTTGCTTTTCCTTAAAAGTGATACTAAATTCGACCTGGGAATCAAGACGGGTTTAATGCCATGATTAATTTGATACCTTGAAGTACCCATTTTAGTAAACTCATTCAGAAGTTAACAAGACTGAGATGTCAGCTTGTAACTCTGTATTAGCCAATGGAGCTACTAACCTTCCCACAGTAAAACTGACAATTTCGAAGTTTTACTGTTAGGACATGTTCAGGTTTGTCCTACTTAAAAGTATACAGCTCCCTGTGTATGGGATCGATAGGCCTTCCTTAGGGCAGACACATGTATTGTTAGGGTAAGTGGGGGCTTTGCCATTGGTTTGAATGGCAATCGAAATAGCATTAAAACTGCTCTTTCAGGCTGCTGTGGCAGGCTAGGAGCCGTTTTCTACTTTGTCACACACAGAGTGGCACAACCAGTGCTGCAGCCCTGCATGGACACTCTAACTTGCATTTCCTGGGTCCCCTTGGATCCATGTACTAGGAACCTATAAGTAAGTCTGATTATGCCATTTCAGGGGGTCAAAATCCGCATACATTTTGTAAGGGGCTAGAACACTGGCATTGAGGTCTGGTTAGCTGGTCTCAGTGCACTCTCAGAGTTGAAAAACCAACAGCTAGTAGTCCAAATGGGGGCGAAAAGTAGGGACAGGTGGAAACCTGCAAAAAGCCTGGTTCCTCACCGGAGCCGACTCAGAAAGCTTTGCTGCCGCACAGCTTTTCTCAGAGTTTTCCTCCATTCTTAAGCACTTCACAATGCGTTCTCCTTCAAGCCGTATTGTATAATGTTTTGTAACATGCAAAATCAAGAAAATAGATTCGGTTTACATTCTTATGGTTAAACATAAGTTCACCAATTGCTTGTGTCACTGAGAAAAGGCAAATATGCACATACAGTTCGGGATTATTTGCATAGCTATCGTCTAGCATTTACAGTGCATTAGACTAAATGTTATGACAGTCACGCTACACACCTTATTCAAGTAGTGTTTTCATCAAAGCCAAAAAAACAAGCAATGCATCAGGAAAAAGAAATACATTGAAATGACTAAAACCTACAAACCTGTTCCACTCCCTATACCTAAGACATTGATTGAAGTCTTCCCTTGTCCAGTCCTGAAAGTAAAAGGGATACATTTTATTGCTGTGAATCAATTAAATGATATACTTATGCTTTATCCAAAATGTGTAGTAGTATAGAAGAAGACCTATATTAAATTTTATCACCTGAGAACCATTGTATCTCTAATCATTCATATCTGAATTATTACAGAAGTGCACTTTAAGGGAAGTAGTATTTGAATTGCTGAGATCCATATAGTGTGTATTTTTCAAATGAATGGCATTAAAAAGACAATATATTTGAATTAAAACATCATGTTTAGTTTCAGTTTTGGTATTGTCTCATATATATGCAGTTAGACTTGCCATCCTTAGGGTGATCTTCCCTCAAATGTTTTGCCTGCTTACCTTCTCGTTTTGCTGTATCATTTAGTTGGGCTTAGGTCTCTGAGCACTTTACCACGGCTGACCAGTGCTAAAGTCCCTTGTAAAGTGGTATATCATATACCCAAGGCCTGTAATCTAAATGTTACTAGTGGGCTTGCAGCACTGATTCTGCCACCTACACAAGAAGCATTTCAAACCAGTCTCAGGCATGCCATTGCAGAGCCTGTGTGAGCAGTTTACTGCCACTTCGACTTGGCATTTAAAACCACTTTTCAAGCCTTAAACTCCCCTTTTATTACACATAAGACACTTCTAAGGTAGGTCCTAGGTAGCTGTAAGGGCAAGGTGCTGTATATATATATATATATATATATATATACATATATATATATATATATATATATTATCTACTGGCGGTCGCCAGTAGATAGTTATAGTTAGGACCTATTTTCCATAGGAAATCCGCAACATTCTATTTGAAATAACTTTGACGCCGGTTGACGAATCTTCGCGAAATTTTCAAACTTTGTGGGGCGCTCCGGTCCGCTCCTATCCTGAAAGTCTCGGGGTGATTCGTCAAGCGGGGGCCGAGAAAAAAGGGGGGTCCCAAAATGTGTTTTCCCCATGCATTTTTCCATAGGAACATTTAGTCGCAGCTACAGCCCGAACTGCTGAACGGAATTACACCAAATTTGGCAAATAGGTAGCCCTTGGTTCAGAGTCGTGCCTTTTGCTTAAATGGTGTAAATCCGTTCAGTAGTTCCTGAGAAAATCAAAAATAAAATCACATATATATCTATGGCCGCGTAGGGTCCGCGTACCCTCCCGATCACGAGCTGTATGCTAATTGGCTGTCAACAATCCAAACCAGGAAGTGTTGGCAGCCATCTTGTGCCTCGGTAGAACCGAGGCACAAGAAAAGACGAAAACAGATGCAAAAAATGCAAAAAGGGGGAAGGGTAGAAACAGCCAGACCCCCTAGGCCTGCTTTTTAAAAGAAATCGACAAAAACGCGCTGGATGGGCGGATCCACCGATAAAAAAAAAAATCGAAGCGCGGTCTCGCGCGCTTCGATGCTATTTGGCCCCCGGGTGGCCCAAGTCCTGGGGGCATGCGGGGTTTTTGATATTTATGTGTGGGGGGCCTCTAAGGCCCCCCCAAGCCCCGGGGACCGCCACCCCCGGGGCTTCTTTTAAAAAAAAAAAAAATTACCTGTGTGGGGGGGCTCGAGCCCCCCCACACGCCCCGGGGACCGCCACCTCCCCGGGGCACTAAATATTTCAATATGGGGGTCGTTACGGACCCCCGAGCCCCGGGGACCACCACCTCCCCGGGGCTTTGCCAATGGAGGGAAGGGGGCCGCGCGGCCCCTCCTGGAGCCCTTGATGGCCCTGGGGACCACCACCCCCCAGGGCCGGCTCCTGCAGTGTTCCGCGGTGCCTACCCCCGGGACACTGTAGTTTGCTATGACAGGACGGGAGCCTCGCGGCTCCCGTCCTGTCATAGCAAACTGCTTTGGTTTTTGGAACAGAGAGCAGGAAACCTGCTCTCTCTTCCAAAAACTAAAGCCGATTGCTTTTCCACACGGGGAGCTGCAACTTAGAAGCTCCCCATGTGGAAAAGCAATGCCGGCTCCCGAAGGACGCGGGGAGCCGGCGGGACCGTGGGGGGATTGGGGACCCCCGCACGGTCCCCAACGGAGAGGGCCAGCCCCAGGGGATGGGGTCCCCGGGGCTAGTAGTGGCCCAGGAGGGGTACATGGTGGGCTAGTTGGACTCCAGGGTCCCTCAGGATTCAAGGGGACTTAATCCCCCAACTTAAAACATGCCACGGGGCGCGTTTGCACAGTTGTGAAGGGAGGGGGCGGGGCTTCAGCTGACATGTGTGCAAACAGGCCCCGTGGCGCGTTTTAAGATGGGGAATTAAATCCTCTTCAATCCTGAGGGTCCCTGGGGGCCAACTAGCCCACCAGGTACGTCCAGAAAGCGCCACAGTGCTGCGTTGCAGAGAGGTGCAAAAAGGGGCGTGGCCTCTGAACACCTCTCTGCAATGCAGCTCCCTGGCGCATACTGGAGGTACAGGGTGGGCTAGTTGGACCCCAGGGACCCTCATGATTCAAGGGGACTTAATCCCCCAACTTAAAACGCGCCACGGGGCGCGTTTGCACAGTGGTGAAGGGAGGGGGCGGGGCTTGTGGTGACATGTGTGCAAACAGGCCCCGTGGCGTGTTTTAAGTTGGGGGATTAAGTCCCTTTCAATCCTGAGGGTCCCTGGAGTCCAACTAGCCCACCAGGTACCTTCAGTAAGCACAACAGAGTTGCGTTGCACAGAGGTGAAAAAAGGTGCGTGGCGTTGGAACGCCTCTCTGCAACTCAGCTCTGTGGTCCTAACCGTAGGTACCTGGGGGGCTAGTTGGGCCCCAGGGACACTCAGAATTCAAGGGGACTTAATCTTGCAACTTAAAATGTGCCACGGGGCGCGTTTGCACACATGTCACCTCAGGCCCCCACTCCCTTCACCACTGTGCAAACGCGCCCCGGGGTGCGTTTTAAGAGGAAGTTTTAATCCCCCTGCCCTATTATGTACTAGGGACTTACAGAGGAGGTCATGCTAATCACAGGGGTACCCCAATGCATAGTGTTCCCTAGTGTATGTAGGTGTTTTAACTGTATTCTAAATGTCTTTTACCACAGCACTGGCTCTAAGCCTGGTTAGTCAGAGTCAGTTACCACCAGTACACGTCTGGAAAAGTTGTGGGCACAGGATTATTTTGCAACAAGGCCTCTTTCTGCTCCTCTGTTGGTTCTTTCTGCACATCTTTTGCTTCTTCCTGCACTTTTCTTCGTCTTTGTGGACTTCTGTTGCTTCTTTCTGCATTTCTTTTGCTTCTTTCTGTGCGTTTTTTCGTCTTTCTTCCCATGTCCTACCTCTGTAGGCATAGTTACAAACTAGCATTTGAAAAACCTTTGAAATTCACTGGAAAAACCATAGGTTTCAGGCATGTTATAGTTAGAAATTAGCATTTAAAAAACCTTTGAAATTCACTGAAAAAAACATAGGTTTCAGGCACGTTATAGTTAGAAATTAGCATTTAAAAAACCTTTGAAATTCACTGAAAAAACCATAGGTTTCAGACACGTTATAGTTAGAAATTAGCATTTAAAAAACCTTTGAAATTCACTGAAAAAACCATAGGTTTTAGGGACAGTTATAGTTAGTTGGACATTTCACTCGTACAAAACCTGTGAAATTCCCCGTTATAGTTAGTTCAGCTAACTATAACTCGCGCCCGCAATGCACTGCTGATGACGTCACATATTACATCACTCATGACATGGTCAGTGACATCACTGATGACATCACTGATGACATCTCAAATGACATCACTGATGACATCATCCATGTGATAATTTCATGCATCTTGTCACACCCTAATATAACTTTTGATACACCCACTCTAAATTACAGACTGTCATTCTCAAAACCATACACACTGCAATACCAATATCTACATACCCACTCACTGATTCTTAGGTCTACACACACACATCTACACACTCACCCGTACAGTCACTCATACTTACGGTCACTCAGTACAGGACTATCATATGCACTCATACACCTATATAAACACTCACACACCGCCACTCATCCATAGAGGTAGTCACACACCTAGTCAGTCATGCAAAAAAATAATCACACACCCATTTACTCACCTATACAGTTATACACACACCAGCTCACTTACTCATACAAATACTAGCACATTCTTACGCTCTTATACAATAACTGATACAAGCACACACGCATCCATACTGCCACTCTCACAATCACACACTCTCACTTATAGCCTTTTAAATACTCTAACACACATATATACTGCCTTTTACATATGTAGTTACTCGCACATGTACCACTGAGATATACATTCACTCACTAACACACCCATACACACACTCACCCACCCAAGCAGTCCATCACAGATGCACTCTTCAAATCATGCACCCAGTGAATCACCCACTCACACATCTATGTACAGAGTCACACACACCCCACCCACACAAACACTCAGGCACCCATACAGATACTCAGAGAACCAATCAATAACCCATATAGATACTCATGTAGCTATTCGGAAATCCATGCATCCACTTATACACCAACAGACAGACGGATACAGACATTCACACAGTTTAGTCACTAACCCATGCATTCAGTAAGATACGTTTAATCACTCACTTGTAGAGTCAGTCATGCACCTACTCAATCATCCATTGAGACACTTATACACCCAGTCATTCTTCAATACGCCTTTGCCTATATATATTAAACATATTTAAACTTTACAGAAACACACAGTCACTGGATGATGTCATCAGTGATGTCATTTGAGATGTCATCAGTGATGTCATCAGTGATGTCACTGACCATGTCATGAGTGATGTAATATGTGATGTCATCAGCAGTGCATTGCGGGGCGCGAGTTATAGTTAGCTGAACTAACTATAACGGGGGAATTTCACGGGTTTTGTACGAGTGAAATGTCCAACTAACTATAACTGTCCCTAAAACCTATGGTTTTTTCAGTGAATATATATATATATATATATATATATATATATATATATATATATATAAAGACAAATCCCGAATGGCACCACTCCTCCACGGCACACAGACAGGAACGGACCACTCAGGGGACGATAATAGTGAATGAAGTGCTTTATTTAATTAGCATGACTCCAGCAACCAGTCAATCCTGGCCAGTGCCCCAGCATGACGCGTTACGACAGAACAACTCTGTCTTGTTCACATAACGTGCTACAAACCAGTAAGTCAATAAATAGTGGGAGTGATCAAACAACAATAGGCAGAGACGTAGCATCTGTGTTGAATTCAAAACCTGGTCACATGACAAATGGACATAGAAAACATACTGCACACAGAGTTAAATAACTTAAAGTTGTCAGAATCAATGTGGATTTAAATTTAAAAAACATTTCATTGAACTATAAATAGATATTGCAGGATAAAACAATAAATATTCAATGCCACATTGTAAAAACAGGAGGAACACAATTAATCAATCCATAGATGCATATAATTTGTAATACAAGGTATTAATACCATCTAAAATTGCATCCTTTGAAAAACTCCTGCTAAAACATTTTGCAAATTGCTGCTTGTAAACTGAACTCATGTGCAAATATGCGGTAGTCCTTAAAAACCAAAATCAAGTCCAAAGGTTCCAAGTCTAATTGTGTTGACTGCCTCATAACGCCAAAGTGCAAACAAGTGAAAAGTGCAAATGTGCTTATGTATGAAAACTCAAAATTACTAAAAAATGTATTACAGCGGAACATAACCCCGGAGCCCCGGGGAGCCCTGAAATGTAAAAATGAAGTAATCTAAATGGCTAGCAGCATCAAGAAAAAGAATTTAAAAAAAATGCTTTATGCAGAATTGGATATAACGGGCCAGTGCCCTTAACATTCCAAGACAATCATTGCCCAACAAAGAAAACTCAGTATAATCTTGGACAAAAAATCTTAAACCGAAAAATTTATGAAAAAAAGGAGATCTTATGGCTATAAGGTCAAGATGGTACCCTGTGTAAAAGGGAATAGTCAACAAAGGGAAATCCAACAAATGTGGCACATCTAATGGGACAAGGGGAATAAATAGCCTAAAACGTCTCTAAAAACAATGTTAAAGAAGCAAAATAATACAGTAGCAGCAGATATAATATTGAAAACCAGCAAGTTCAAAACATTTTTTATCTGGATGTGGTTAAAGGAAATTGTGCAGGTCCTCCCCCATGTTAAGCCCATTGGGCATTCTAGTGTCGAGTTCGAGGATGAACTTACTTTCAAGTTGTCTTAACTGGCGCTCTCTATTGCCTCCACGAATGGATTTGGAAACAGCCCCAATCACAAAATAATCCAAATCCTTCAGATTATTGTTGTGGGCTGATTTTAGATGTCTGGCAACGGGATAGTTGGGATCCGAGTTGACCGCGGCTCTAAGATGTTGAAGTATGCGATTGTAAACCTGGAGCTTAGTGCTACCGACATACTTCAACCCGCACGTACAACATAGCACATAAACCGCAAAGTCAGTGCGGCACGTGTAATACCCTTGTATTTTGACTGGGGTGTTACTGAAAGCGGTCATGTATTCTTTAGTACTGGTCCCAAATTTGCATGCCCGGCAGGAGTTACATTTAAAAAACCCACTTTTAGCCTGAAGCCATGTGCTGGAAACCATGACTTCAGGGCTGTTTCTAACCAAACTATCTCTCATGGCAGGTGACTTTCTAAATGTAAGAGCAGGTGCAGTAGGTAAAATTGAGAGTGTGAGGTCAGTTTGAATAATAGGCCAGTTTCTCTGCACAATCTTTCTAATCTGTTTGTGTTGTTTAGAATATGTAGTGATCAATCTTACTACTTGCATGTTATTGACAACAGAGTTAATAGCATTGTCTGTAGTCTCAGTCAAAGAGTTATCAATGCCAAGGCAACTCTCACGAGATAAAGCATTGGCTTTTGTACGGGCCTGATTCAGATCTTGAAACTTGTAGCCACGTCAAAGGAATCTTTAATATATATTGTTTATGTGACTATTAATCGTTGTACAATAAATAGCCGAATTGTGGAAACAAAATTTAAAAAAATTATTTGACCAGTTTGCCTGAGTTTTATTTCATTATATTGATTATATTGTAAATGGTTTCTTCTGCATATTAATTATAGTGTTGGATTTAAAGACCAATGAAACACAAAGTATACTGGAAAAAATCCCCCTGGGACATTTTGTTCTTTGACTTTTAGAAAGTGGGCATTTCTCTGCTTTTACTGCTCTATGTGCCTGCAACCTGTCTCCAATACATGTCTGGAGTGGGTGACAGCTACACTTTGTGCATTCCCTCTAGACAGAATTCACCTGCATTCTTACAGCTCTTCCTGGGCAGGAAGAGGGGGTGAGCTGACACACCCACCTGAAAACGCAGTGTCCTGTTTCCCACACAAAAGGCTGATTACTCCCTACTGATAGTCTGGAGCCAGGGCTGGGAAGAAATGGAGACCAGTGCACTTCAAGTGACTGCTTTGGAGTCACCCCCACTTCAAAGGCACAACTGGGTTTAAGTACTGGGGCTCTGACCCTACCAAGAGAATGCAGTACTGGACCTGTGAAGAACTTTACCAGGAGTAAAGACTGCTGTGCTCCAAGGATTGCTACTCTTCTTGACTGCTGCTCTTGAATAAATGCTTTTCTGCTTTGCTGTGCTGCCCTGCTTCTTGCTGATCTCTGCCCTGCTGAGGACAAGAACCTAACCCATCTCACTTGAACTCAGAGTGACCCCAAGGGTTTGAAGACTTGCCCTCTGTTCTGAAGTCTCTGGGTCATTAAAGACTTCCTTCAACTCTACAACAGCATCTTGACTCTGCCATCTGTAAGTCCTGCCCTGCCAAGTGGTGCCAACCCATCCTGGGCCCTTGAAAGGTGACTTCTGCTGTCCAGAACCATCAAAATCGACGCTTTGATGACTTTGCGCTGATCGGTATAAATGCATTGCCCTTCGACAACGACATAGGAGTCGATCAACGAGATCATTTCGACATACTGCCTTGCTTCACAATGATGCACAGTGTGGCCTTGATCGCCTGCATCGTGAAGGAGTTCGTCGAGGAAGCCTTCATCGCCTGCGTGAATCGGAACAGACGCATTGAGTTTTCGACATCGATGCTTCCTCCTTCCAAGGTTCTTTTTCAGCAGGACCTGTGTGAGTCCTGTAGCCTGCCTGCATCCATCGTGGTCGGCCAGACCTTTGGATTTACCTCGGTCCAGTGCAACCTCAAGTAACCTCTAAGCACTACATTTTGATGTATTCCTTAAAAATTCATAACTCCGGTTCTACTTATTGGCTTTTTGTTGTTTTGGTATTGTTTTACTCATAAAATATAATCTACTTGTCTAACCCTGTGTGGAGTATTTTTGTGGTGTTTTCATTGTGTTACTTGTGTGAGTGTTGCACAAATACTTTATACATTGCCTCGTTACATAAGCCTGACTGCTCTGCGCCAAGCTACCAGAGGGTGAGCACAGGTTATCTTTTAGTGTGTATCTAGCTTACCCTGACTAGAGTGAGTTCCTGCTTTTACAGGGTACCTACTCTGACAGCCAAAAACCCCAGTTATAACATTGGTGATCAGGAGTGAGGATATGACTTGTTTTTGTGCAATACCATATAGTAACTCAATGTTCACAACAACGCTATACTAAGACCAATTCAAATCTTTTTCAATTCTACCTAAATTGTCATCTTTGATTTTTCCAAAAGTGTTTTTTCCCAATACTAATTTTTTCCCTGCAATGTCTGTCGCCCTATCTGAAAATATGAAATTTGAGCTGGCCAATCTGGAGACCTACACAGTCGCCCAGCTCAAGGGATTCTGCCAAGAAAGTAGGGTATTCACTAAGGGAAGTGCCAAGAAGGCAGAGCTTAAGAGCATGGGCAGCAGTCCAACATACCAACACAGAGGATGAGGAGGAGGAGGGATCAGAGTCTGAGGAGGAATTGGAACAGGACCTGTATGGAGGTCTTGTCATGCAGTATACTGATGTGAGGGTAACATTCTCCCAGGACTGGAAGTCCGCAGCACACCAGGGCAGCATTGTGTCTTCAAAGAACGTGTCCCCAGAGGAGGTGAAGGACAGGAGGGAGGAGAGAAAGCTGAAGCTAGAGCTTGCAAAATTGAAAGTGGAGAAGGAGCAGACCCTTGCCAAGCTAGAGAAGGAGCAGATCCTTGTTAAAATGGAGAAAGAACAAGCTTTAGAGGCGAAGAGACTAGCCATGTTGTAGAGGAAGATGTCCCATGATCTGAGTCTCAGAGAGCTGGACATAACAGCCCTACAAATGGGGTCCAGCAACAGCAATGGTGGCAGCATATCTGCAGTATCCACTTGTGAGTCTGGAGCCAGGATACCCAAGGATTTCTTGCCCAGTTATGGAGGGCGGTGACATAGATAAGTGGTTTGCAGCCACAGAAGTGGCTCTGAAAGTGCACAAGGTCCCATAGGAGTCCTGGGGGCGTAGTCTATGGAGGTATACCCCCACAGTTGGAAGGGACACACTCCTTACACTAGAGATAGAGGACCAGTCATGCTACATTGCTATGAAAGCCATCTTAGTCAACAAGTTTGGGTTGACCCCTGAAATGTATAGACAATGGTTCATGGCCAGCCACAAACTCTCCACACAGACATGGATGGATTTATTGGATTATGCTAGTAAGGCACTGAAGGACGGGGCGATGGGCAGCAAGGTTGACGAATAATCATGGCTGTAGAACTTATTTTTAAAGGAGCACATGCTTGATACTTGTTTTCCAGAGCTGTGCAAACACCTGGTTGATAGTAAGCTTACTGACCCCAGGAAGCATGCTGAGGAGGCGGGCATCTGGGTCAGCAACAGAATGTTCAAGAAGGTATCTGGTGGGGACTTCCAAAAGGGTGGTCAGGTTTCCCACCAGAAGAAGGAAAGGGGGAGACAAAAAGACAGAGTTCTCTAAAGGCCCCCAAAACAACTCATAGGGGAAAGGTTCTGGTTTACATTCCCAATCTGGCCAACAAACGAAAAACTACCCTGACAAAAGACAGCAGCCAAAGCCCATCAAGTGCTATGAGTGCTATACGTATGGACATTACAAGGGGGATCCCAAGCGTCCAAAAAGAGCACCACCTCCCACTGGAGGAAAGATTCAAGAGGTAGCTAGTCTAGTGCTGGGGGAGGAGTTTGTCCCAGTTAATGGGAGAGAGTTTATTGGGGTTACCCTAGTGTCCATGGGTGACAGTGAGATGGTTCCTAAGACCCATGTGCCCTCAAATACTACAAAGTATAGTCAGTAGGTCACCATCAATGGGCATAGTATTGAGGCTCTAAGGGATACAGGTGCCAGCATATCTATGGTAAGGGGTCAGCTGGTGTCCCCACAGCAGGTGTTTCCCAATCCATTCTACCAAGTTGTGGTGGCTTACAACAGAGAGGGTCACTACCCAGTGGCCCTTCTTCCATTTGAGGGGGGGGTTCAGGTCTTCGGAAGGATGCTGTGATGCCCGTCCATGCCTGTGGACTGTTTGCTTGGTAATGACCTTCGCAAACAAACGATGGACGGAATGCTGAATAAATCATACATTCACCCCCAGTCAAGAGATCTGGGTTAAATCCATCGTTCTTTTGCTCACCATGCCACCCCAGTTTAGACCCAGCCATATGCAAATCAGTCTTGACCCTGTGCCTTATGGGAACAGTCCAGACCGAACTGCCAAGCCAGGTCCTCCCTCGACCGGAAACAAGCATCCTGGGACCGGTTTCTGGGTATTACCCTTCATCAGCCAGGCTAGCTTGATTCCAGTGGCACAGTGAGCAAGGGACCCACGTCTGGGCATACCCATCCCACTTAGGGTGAAAAGTGCGACGCAAACAAATGATGGACGGAATGCTGAATAAATCATACATTCACCCCCAGTCAAGAGATCTGGGTAAAATCCATCATTCTTTTGCTCACCATGCCTCCCCAGTTTAGACCCATCCATATGCAAATCAGTCTTGACCCTGTGCCTCATGGGAACAGTCCAGACCGAACTGCCAAGCCAGGTCCTCCCTGGACCGGAAACAAGCATACTGGGACCGGTTTCTGGGTATTACTCTTCCTCAGCCAGGCTAGCTTAATTCCAGTGGCACAGTGAGCAAGGGACCCACGTCTGGGCATACCCATCCCACTTAGGGTGAAAAGTGCTACGCAAACAAATGGTGGACGAAATGCTGAGTAAATCATACATTCACCCCCAGTCAAGAGATCTGGGTTAAATCCATCATTCTTTTGCTCACCATGCCACCCCAGTTTAGACCCAGCCATATGCAAATCAGTCTTGACCCTGTGCCTCATGGGAACAGTCCAGACCGAACTGCCAAGCCAGGTCCTCCCTGGACCGGAAACAAGCATACTGGGACCGGTTTCTGGGTATTACCCTTCATCAGCCAGGCTGAATTCTGTCCATCAATTTTTGTTTTTGCAATTGTCACCCCGAGTGGGACGGGTATGCCCAGACGTGGGTCCCGTGCTCTCCATGCAACTGGAATCAAGCTATCCTGGCTGATGAGGGGTGAAACCCCAAAACCGGTCCTAGGATGCTTGTTTCCAGTCCAGGGAGGGCCTGGCAGTTCAGGCTGGACTGTTCCCATTGGGCACAGGGTGAAGACTGATTTGCATATGGTTGGGTTCAAACTGGAATGGCATGGTGAGCAAAAAAACGATGGATTTAGGCCCAGATCTTTGTACTGGGGTGAATGTATGACATTGTTCTGCATTCTGTCCATCAATTGTTGTTTTTGCAATTGTCACCCCGAGTGGGACGGGTATGCCCAGACGTGGGTCCCGTGCTCTCCATGCCACTGGAATCAAGCTATCCTGGCTGATGAGGGGTGAAACCCCAAAACCTGTCCTAGGATGCTTGTTTCCAGTCCAGGGAGGACCTGGCCTGGCAGTTCGGGCTGGACTGTTCCCATTGGGCACAGGGTCAAGACTGATTTGCATATTGTTGGGTTCAAACTGGAATGGCATGGTGAGCAAAAAAACGATGGATTTAGGCCCAGATCTTTGTACTGGGGTGAATGTATGACATTGTTCTGCATTCTGTCCATCAATTGTTGTTTTTGCAATTGTCACCCCGAGTGGGACGGGTATGCCCAGACGTGGGTCCCGTGCTCTCCATGCCACTGGAATCAAGCTATCCTGGCTGATGAGGGGTGAATCCCCGAAACCGGTCCTAGGATGCTTGTTTCCAGTCCAGGGAGGACCTGGACTGGCAGTTCGGGCTGGACTGTTCCCTTTGGGCACAGGGTCAAGACTGATTTGCATATGGTTGGGTTCAAACTGGAATGGCATGGTGAGCAAAAAAACGATGGATTTATGCCCAGATCTTTGTACTGGGGTGAATGTATGACATTGTTCTGCATTCTGTCCATAAATTGTTGTTTTTGCAATTGTCACCACGAGTGGGACGGGTATGCCCAGACGTGGGTCCCGTGCTCTCCATGCCACTGGAATCAAGCTATCCTGGCTTATGAGGGGTGAAACCCCGAAACCGGTCCTAGGATGCATGTTTCCAGTTCAGGGAGGACCTGGCCTGGCAGTTCGGGCTGGACTGTTCTCATTGGGCACAGGGTCAAGACTGATTTGCATATGGTTGGGTTCAAACTGGAATGGCATGGTGAGCAAAAAAACGATGGATTTAGGCCCAGATCTTTGTACTGGGGTGAATGTATGGCATTGTTCTGCATTCTGTCCATCAATTGTTGTTTTTGCAATGGTAATGACCTTGAGCATACTACCTAGAAGGAAGTGGAGCTCAAGGCTCATGTGGGGATTTTGGGGATACCTGATTGGATCTGTGCTACCACACGGTCCATGGCTGCCCAGGGTGCGCGTCAAAAGGGTCTGGAGCCTAGAATAACGGCCCAGTCAGCTACTAAGAAGGGAAAAGGCAGTGGGCACTGGAAATAAGCCCCTGAATGTACTCCCAGTGAGATAGATAGGGCACCTGCGGTGGCCGTCCCGGAGTCTACTGAGGAGGGCATTGCTTCCCTTGGTGACCTGTCTACAGCTGTTAGATGACATGTAGACGGAGGACCCACCAAGGAGGAATTCTGTAGGGCACAAAGGGAGTGTCTAACCCTTGAGGGCACGAGGCAACAAGCTGAAGCCCAAGCAGCAGATGATGCCTCTGGGAGTCATCATATTTACTGGTGCATGGGATGACAAGCTCAGTGGTGGTCCCCCAATGCTACAGGGCCTTCCTACTGGAGCTGGGTCACGAAAGTCCCCTGGCAGGACACATGGACCAAGACAAGACCTTTTCAATGGTTGTCACCCACTTTTATTGGCCCTTGAGCAAGAATTCCTCAGATGCATTCTGTAGCACTTGTGAGACCTGCCAGGCCAGTGGGAAGACAGGCCAGAGGCTGAAAGCCCCCTTTAATCTTTTGCTTGTCATTGGCACACTCTTTGAGTGGGTGGGCATCAACATTGTTGGGCCTTTGGATCCCCAGACTGCACACAGCAACAGGTTTATCCTGGTTCTAGTGAATCATGCCACTAGGTACCCAGAGGCAATCACTCTGAGGACCATGACTACGCCGGCATTGGCAAAGGCTCTGATGGGGATTTTTACCAGAGTGCCTGGCGAGGGCAAAAACTTCATGTCTGCATACAAGCAGTCTATGTGGAAAGAGTGTGTGGTAACCTACAGGTTCTCCACTCCTTGCCATCCACAAACAAATGGACTTATTGAGAGACTCAACAAGACCCAGAAGGGCATGATTAGAGGCCTTCCTGAGGCCCTAAGGAATAAGTGGGACATCCTCTTGCTATGCCTATTGTTTTCCTACAGGGAGGTACCACAGAAGAGAGTGGGCTTTAGCCCATTTTAGCTTCTGTATGGGCACCCTGTCAGAGGACCTTTGACTTTGATGAAGGACGAATGGAAGGACGGTTCAAGGAAGGTTCCCCAGGATGTAGTAAGCTACATGCTGGCCTTCAGGAGTCAAATAGCTAAGTTGTGGAAGCAAGCTTCTGACAACTTAGAAGCCAGTCAGGGTGTGATGAAAGAGTGGTATGACCAAACTTCTACCACTGTGGAATTGCAACCCGGGCAGAAAGTGTGGGTTATGGAACCTGTACGACCCAGGGCAGTTGGACTGGGCCCTATGAACAGAGGTGGAGTGCTATAGAAAGAGAAGGTTTTGCTGTGGTCTGGACACCGAAGAAGATCAGACCATACCTCCTTACCTGTTTGGCACTCACTTCCTGATTCAGTCTGATCAGAGGCCCCTCAGGTGGCTCATGAAAATAAGGGGTGAGAATCCCAAACTTTTGAGGTGGTTCATTTCCCTACAGGGTAAGGACCTCAGGGTTGAACACAGACGAGGGGTAGACCACACCAATGTTGATGGTCTATCCAGGTTCTTCAGGTCTTAGTGATAAACACTCCCTAGAGGTTGGGTAGCTCTGCACACTTTCAGCTGGGGGATCCATCTTAGACCTGTCATCTTTAGGGTAGTGGTCCCCCAAATGTTTTTCCTGCTTACCTCCTTATTTTGCTGTATCTTTGTGTTGGCCTTAGGACTATGAACACTTTACCACTGCTGACCAGTACTAAAGTGCATGTGCTTCTCCCCTAAACATGGTAACATTGGTGTATACTCAAAGGGCATATTTAGTTTACTTGTAAGTTATTTGTAAAGTGGTATACCATATACCCAGGGCCTTTAACCTAAATGCTGCTAGTGGGCTTGCAGCACTGATTATGCCACCCCCCACAAGCAGCCTTTCAAACCTGTCTCAGACCTGCCGCTGCAGGGCCTTGGGTACAGCTTACTGCCACTTCAACGTGGCATTTTATTCCACTTGCCAGGCCTTATATTTCCTTTTTAATACATATAAGTCACCCCTAAGGTAGGACCTAGGTAGCCATAAGATAAGGGTGCGGTCTTATTAAAAGGTGGGACATGTCCTTTTACATTTTGCATGTCCTGGTAGTGCCAAACAACTCAATTGGTTTTTCACTACTGTGAGAGCTACTCCTCTCATAGGCTAGCATTGAGAATTATTTAATACAAGCTGTAATTCCTGATCAGAAAGGAGTGCTGCATCATGTTTTATATGTTTGGGATGGTAATCATAAATCCTCTTTAATGATAAAGTTGGATTCAACATTGCTATTTTAGAAATGCCACTATTAGAAAGTGGGAATTTCTCTACTCTTACTGCTATGTGTGCCTGCAGCCTGTCTCCAGTACATGTATGGGGTGGGTGACAGCTACACTTTGTGCATTCCCTCTAGACAGCCACAAACACAGGAAGGATGGGGGTGACAGAGAACTCATCTGCATTCATTTGCATTCTGATAGCTCTTCTTGAGCAGGAAGAGAGAGGGGATCTGACACTTATACCTGAATAGGCAGTATCATGTTTCCCACACAAAGGGCTGCTTATCTCCTACTGAGGCTGGGAGGAAAGGGGAACCTGTGCTCTTCAAGGGCCTGTTTTGAAGTCACCCCCACTTCTAAGGCACAACTGGGTATAAGTATAAGTACTGGGGCTCTGAATCTACCAAGAGAGTTCACTACTGGACCAGGAGTAAAGACTGCTGTGCTCCAAGGATTGACATTCTGCTTGACTGCTGCTCTGGAAGAACTGCTTTTCGGGTTTGCTGTGCTGCCCTGCTGTTTGCTGATCTCTGCCCTGCTGAGGACAAGGACTGGACCCATATCAATTGAACCCAAAGTGATTCCAAGGGCTTGCTGGCTTGCCCTCTGCTCTGAAGTCTCAGGGACATGAAAGACCTCCTTCAATCCTGCAACAGCGCCTTGAATCTGCCATCTGTGAGTCTTGCCCCACTAAGTGGTGCCGACCCAGTCCAGGGCCCTTGAAAGTGACTTCTGCTTTCCAGAACCATCAAAATCGATGCAGTAATCCCATTGCGCCAATCGGAACCCACGCATTGCCCTTTGACGTTGACTCATGAGCCGATCGGCAATTTTGGTTTAACGGATTGTGCCACTCGACAACAACAGACACCATGGCTCGACGATGATGCATCGCCTGCATCACAAAGGGGTTCGTCGACGAAGCCGCCATCAACTGCCGGGATGGGAAACAACACATCGAGTCTTCAACACTGACGCTTCCTCCATCGAAGGTACTTTTTCAGCGGGACCTTCATGGGTCCTGTAGCCCTACTGCCCTGCATCGCAGTCGACCTCAACTTTGGATTTACCCCAGTCCAGTGCGACCTCAATTAACCCCTAAGCGCTATCTGCTTCTAAGTACTACATTTTGGTTTATTCTTTAAAAACTCAAAACTCCAGTTCTACTTATTGGATTTTTGTCGTTCTGGTCTTGTTTTACTCATAAAAATATATTCTATTTTTTTCTAACCATGTGTGGAGTATTTTTGAGGTTTTCCATTGTGCTACTGTGTGTGTGTTGCACAAATACTTTACATATTGCCCCTTTAGATAAGCCTGATTGCTCTGTGCCAAGCTACCAGAGCGTGAGCACAAGTTATTTTTTAGTGTATCCAGCTTATCCTGACTAGAGTGGTGGTTCCTGCATGCAAAGGCTGTCTACTCTGACAACCAGAAACCCAAGTTCAACATATACACAGATTCAGAGTATGTAGGAATTACTGGATGCTAATTTTCCCCAGGATAAACCCTTTGATGCCACAGTGTTAAAATACCATGTGATTCCAAGTTTTATAAGTTAGCCAGTGGAAATGGATGTTTGAGCATCAGGTTATCATAGATTGCTACTATTTCTCATGTGTTTTATTAAATTCAAAGAATTAAAGCTGTCACTGACATATTCACTTATCATGCTACTTGAATCATTGTTTTTTTTAGTGTATATATATATATATTCACTGAAAAAACCATGGAGTTTTAGGGACAGTTATAGTTAGTTGGACATTTCACTCGTACAAAACCATAGAAATTCCCCCGTTATAGTTAGTTTAGCTAACTATAACTCGCGCCCCGCAATGCACTGCTGATGACGTCACATATTACATCACTCATGACATGGTCAGTGACATCACTGATGACATCACTGATGACATCTCAAATGACATCACTGATGACATCATCCAGTGACTGTGTGTTTCTGCAAAGTTTAAATATGTTTAATATATATAGGGAAAGGTGTATTGAAGAATGAGTGGGTGTATAAGTGTGTGGATGAAGGATTTAGTAGGTGCGTGACTGACTCTATAAGTGAGTGATTAAACGTATCTTACTGAATGCAAGGGTTAGTGACTAAACTGTGTGAATGCCTATCCGTCTGTCAGTTGGTGTGTAAGCGGCGGCATGAGTTTGCAAATAGCTACATGAGTGTCTACATGGCTTATTGATTGGTTGTCTGAGTATCTGTATGGGTGCCTGAGTGTTTGTGTGGGTGGGGTGTGTGTGACTCTGTGCATAGATGTGTGAGTGGGTGATTCACTGGGTGCATGGTTTCAAGAGTTCATCTGTTATGGACTGTATGGGTGTGTGAGTGTGTGTATGGGTGTGTGAGTGAATGTATATCTCAGTGGTACATGTGTGAGTAACTACATATGTGAAAGGCAGTATATATGTGTGTTGGAGTATATAAATGGCTATAAGTGAGAGTGTGTGATTGTGAGAGTGGCTGTATGGATGAGTGTGTACTTGTATCAGTGATTGTATAAGAGCGTAAGAATGTGCTAGTATTTGTATGAGTAAGTGAGCTGGTGTGTGTATAACTGTATAGGTGAGTAAATGGCAGTGTGATTAATTATTTGCATGACTGACTAGGTGTGTGAGTACCTCTATGGATGAGTGGCGGTGTGTGAGTGTCTATGTAGGTGTATGAGTGCATATGATAGTCCTGTACTCAGTGACCGTAAGTATGAGTGACTGTATGGGTGAGTGATTGGATGTGTGTGTAGACCTAAGAATCAGTGAGTGGGTATGTAGTTATTGGTGTTGGAGTGTCTATGGTTTTGAGAATGGCAGTCTGTAATTTAGAGTGGGTGTTTCAAAGGCTATATTAGGGTGTGAGAAGATGCATCAAATGATCACATGGATGATGTCATCAGTGATGTCATCAGTGATGTCATTTGAGATGTCATCAGTAATGTCATCAGTGATGTCACTGACCATGTCATGAGTGATGTAATATGTGACCTCATCAGCAGTGCATTGCGGGGGCGCGAGTTATAGTTAGCTAAACTAACTATAACGGGGGAATTTCTATGGTTTTGTATGAGTGAAATATCCAACTAACTATAACTGTCCCTAAAACCTATGGTTTTTTCAGTGAATATGTAAGGTTTTTTAAATGCTAATTTCTAACTATAACGTGCCTGAAACATATGTTTTTTTCAGTGAATTTCAAACATTTTTTAAATGCTAATTCCTAACTATAACATGTCTGAAAGCTATGGTTTTTTTCAGTGAATTTCAAATGTTTTGTAAATGACAATTTTTAAATGTATTAATTGTTATATTTATTTTTTTGATAGTGATTTACATTTTTTTAAACTATTTATTTTTAGATATTTTATTTTTTAAATTACATTGTAATTACATTATACATTACACTACAAAATATACTTTCTCAAAATGAATTACTTTAGTTTAAATACTTTGCAAATAGGCAATAGACTTTTAAGTACAGTAGTTACAGTTGTTGCAATGGGCAACACAATTTCAAACACAATGCAACATTGAGTTCAATGTGAATTTCTAGTTAAATGCAATTAGTTACTTTATGGATTACTTTTTCTAACCACAGGACTGGATCCTAGATTCAGTCCTGCGACATCTCCTGTAAACAGTTGAGTAAAAGCGTTTTGGTTACAGTAGTGATTTTTAAGGAATATTATTGTATTTTAAAAGTGGGCACTTAGAATCTTTTTCACATAGAATCACCAATGTTATCCTATGGGAGGAAATTCACTTAGCAGGTAAGTAGTGTTATCGTTACTTTTTCTTACTCATTGGTGGATCCTGGATCCAGCACTGGTGCATCTCCTGTAAACAGTTGAAAGAATGCGTTTAAGTCATACAGGCGATTTTTTAGGAATATTTGTAGTTTGTGAAAATCGACACTTTGAAACTTTTCTGCTGAAAACCAGACAATGGATTCCTATGGAAGGACATACAAGTTACTGGTAAGTACGGTTAGAATTACTTTTTCAGGGTCAGTGCTGGGCTAAAAGATGCAGCACTGGGTTCTCTCCTGATAACAGGTGAGTAAATCGGAATTCGTAGTTCGGCTGATTTTAGAGGAATATTATAAAGTTCCAAAACTCCACACTTAGAAGAATTTCCAAGTGAAACCAGTCAATGTTAGCCTATGGAAGGAAATTCAAGTTACTGGTAAGTACGGTTAAAATTACTTTTCAGGATCAGTACTGGGCTCAAAGATGCAGCACTGAGGCCTCTCCTGATAACAGGTGAGTAAATCGGAATTCGTAGTTCGGCTGATTTTAGAGGAATATTTGCACAATGGTGAAGGGAGGGGGCGGGGCCTGAGGTGACATGTCTGCAAACACGCCCTGTGGCGCGTTTTAAGTTTGAGAATTAATTCCTCCTCAATCCAGAGGGTCCCTAGGGGCCAACTAGCCCACCAGGTACCTCCAGTATGCACCAGAGAGCTGCGTTGCAGAGAGGTGTTCAGAGGCCATGCCCCTTTTTACAACACTCTGCAATGCAGCTCCGTGGCGCTTACTGGATGTACCTGGTGGGCTAGTTGGCCCCCAGTGACCCTCAGGATTGAAGGGGATTTAAATCCCCATCTTAAAACGCGCCACGGGGCCTGTTTGCACACATGTCACCTAAAGCCCCGCCCCCTCCCTTCACCACTGTGCAAACGCGCCCCGTGGCGCGTTTTAAGTTGGGTGATTAAGTCCCCTTGAATCCTGAGGGTCCCTGGGGACCAACTAGCCCACCAAGTACCTCCAGTAAGCGCCACAGAGCTGCGTTGCAGAGAGGTGTAAAAAGGGGCGTGGCCTGGACCACCTCTCTGCAACCCAGCCCTGTGGCGCTTACTGGAGGTACCTGGTGGGCGAGGCTCCCGTCCTGTCATTGCAAACAGCAGTGTCCCGGGGGTAGGCACCCCGGGACACTGCAGGAGCCGGCCCTGGGGGGTGGCGGTCCCCAGGGCCACCACAGGCTCCAGGAGGGGGCCGCGCGGCCCCCCTCCCTACATTTTGAAAGCCCCGGGAGGTGGTGGTCCCCGGGGCTTGGGGGTCCAAAACGGACTCCCATTTTAATTTTCTTAGTGCCCCGGGGAGGTGGTGGTCCCGGGGCGTGTGGGGGCTGGAGCCCCCACACAGGTTTTAATTGAAAAAAGAAGCCCCGGGGAGGTGGTGGTCCCCGGGGCTGCGGGAGGGCTCAGAGCCCTCCCGCACCATTATACATAAAGCCCCGGGGGTGGTGGTCCCTGGGGCTTGGGGGCCCTTAGAGGCCCCCCACACATAAAATTAACCCCCCCAGCATGCCCCCGGGACTTGGCCCACCCGGGGCCAGTGACATCGAAGCGCGGGAGACCGCGCTCCGATTTTCGGCAGGATTCGCGCACCCTGAGCGCATCCTGCCGATTTTTTTAAATTTTTTTTTTTTTTTTTTTGCCCAGGGGGTCCTTGTGGGACCCCTTGAGCAAACCTAGGGGTCAGGGTGTTTCTACCCTGCTCCCTTTGTGCGCTTTGCGCACTTGTTTCTGTCCCTCGGTTCTACCGAGGGACAAAATGGCTGCCAACATTTCCTGAATCGGAATGTTGACAGCCAGCTGACAGCCAATTAACATGCAGCTCGTGATCGGGAGGGTACGCGGACCCTACTCGGCCATAGATATCACTATCTTTTTACTTTTCATTTTCTCAGCAACTACTGAACGGATTTACACCATTTAACAAAAGGGTTCTTTCTGAACCAAGAACTACCTCTTTGCCAAATTTGGTGTAATTCCGTTCAGCAGTTCGAGCTGTAGCCGTGTCTAAAGTTTCCTATGGGAAAATGCATGGGGAAAATGCGTTTTGGGACCCCCTTTTTCTCGGCCCCCGCTTGACGAATCCCCCGAGACTTTCAGGGTAGGAGCGGACCGGAGCGGGCCACAAAGTTTGAAAATTTCGCGAAGATACGTCAACCGGCAAGAGAGTTATCTCAAATAGAATGTCGCGGATTTCCTATGGATAATAGGTTGTAACTATAACTATCTACTGGCGACCGCCAGTAGATAATATATATATATATATATATATATATATATATATATATATATATATATCGATATGTATATATATGTGTGTGAATGAATACATATATACATATCTACTGGCGGTCGCCAGTAGATAGTTATAGTTGGGACCTATTTTCCATAGGAAATCCACAACATTCTATTTGAAATAACTTTGGCGCCGGTTGACGAATCTTGCGAAATTTTCAAACTTTGTGGGCGCTCCGGTCAGCTACTATCCTGAAAGTCTCGGGGATGTCGTCAGCGGGGCCGAGAAAAGGGGGTCCCAAAACGTGTTTTCACCATGCAATTTTCCATAGGAACCTTTAGTCGCAGCTACAGCCCGAACTGCTGAACGGAATTACACCAAATTTGGCAAATAGGTAGCCCTTGGTTCAGAGTCCTGCCTTTTGCTTAAATGGTGTAAATCCGTTCAGTAGTTCCTGAGAAAATCAAAAATAAAATCACATATATATATCTATGGCCGCGTAGGGTCCGCGTACCCTCCTGATCACGAGCTGTATGCTAATTGGCTGTTAACACTCCAAACCAGGAAGTGTTGGCAGCCATATTGTTCCTCGGTAGAACCGAGGCACAAGAAAAGACGAAAACCGACGCAAAAAACACAAAAAGGGGGCAGGGTAGAAACACCCTGACCCCTAGGCCTGCTCAGGGGGTCCTACAAATCGGCAAAAAACGCGCTGGGTGCGCGGATCCTGCCGATAAAAAAAAAAAAGAAGCGCGGGCTCCAGCGCTTTGTGGTTAAATGGCCCCCGGGTGGGCCAAGTCCCGGGGGCATGCAGGGGTTTTTTAAATAATAACATGGGAGGGCCTCTAAGGCCCCCCAAGCCCCGGGGACGCCACCCCCTGGGGCTTTAAAAAAATGGTGCGGGAGGGCTCTGGGCCCTCCCGCAGCCCCGGGGACCGCCACCCCCGGGGCTTCTTTTTTTAAAATAATAATTACCTGTGTGGGGGGGCTCCAGCCCCCCACACGCCCCGGGGACCGCCAACTCCCCGGAGCACTAATTAAACAAATGTGGGGGTCTGTTTCGGACCCCCGAAGCCCCGGGGACCACCACCTCCCCGGGGCTTTATAGATGTTGGGAGGGGGGCTGCGCGGCCCCCCTCCTGGAGCCAGTGATGGCCCTGGGGACCACCACCCCCCAGGGCTGGCTCCTGCAGTGTCTCGGGGTGCTCAACCCCGGGACACTGTAGTTTGCTATGACAGGACGGGAGCCTCACGGCTCCCGTCCTGTCATAGCAAACTGCTTTGGATTTTGGAAGAGGAAACCTGCTCTCTCTTCCAAAATTCAAAGAAAATTGATTTTCCACACGGGGAGCTGCATGTTAGCAGCTCCCCATGTGGAAAAGCAATGCCGGCTCCCGCAGGATGCGGGGAGCCGGCGGGACCGTGGGGGAGTTGGGGTCCCCCCACGGTCCCCAAAGGATAGGGCCAGCCCCGGGGGATGGGGTCCCCGGGGCAAGTAGTGGCCCGGGAGGGGGGCCACGCGGCTCCCCTCCCCCAAATTAAGGATTTTTTTTTTTTTTTAATAAAAAGGCCAGCCCCAGGGGATGGGGTCCCCGGGGCCTAAGGAGGCCTGAGGAGGGGGGCAACGCAGCCCCCTCAATGAAAATTAAAAAAAAATAAGGTGGCAATGACCCGGGGGATGGGGTCCCCGGGCCGAAATTGGCCACGGGAGGGGGGCCCACGCGGTCCCCTTCCCGTTCCTTTTTTTTTAAAAAAATAAAAGGGGGTCAGGCCCTGGGGGATGGGGTCCCCAGGGCCCAAAATAATTAAAAGAAGGGGGGCCACACAGCCCCCTTTTAAAAAATAAATAAATCCGGCATCGTGCCGGAGGCCACGCCCCCTCCTTGGCAGCACTCTGCAAACGCACCCCCTGGCGCGTTTGCAAAGGGGGAACGAATTCCCCTTGAATACTGGGGGTCCCTGGGGGCCAACTAGCCCACCAGGAACCTCCAGTATGCGCCAGGGGGCTGCGTTGCAGAGAGGTGTTCTGAGGCCACGCCCCTTTTTACACCTCTCTGCAACGCAGCTCTGTGGCGCTTAATGGAGGTAGCTGGTGGGCTAGTTGCACCCCAGGGACCCTCAGGATTCAAGGGGAGTTAATCCCCCGACTTAAAATGCGCCACGGGGCGCGTTTGCACAGTGGTGAAGGGAGGGGGCGGGCCCTGAGGTGACATGTGTGCAAACATGCCCTGTGGCATTAATTACATTAATTACACTCATGTAGCTATTCGGAAATCCATGCATCCACTTATACACCAACAGACAGACGGATACAGACATTCACACAGTTTAGTCAGTAACCCAGGCATTCAGTAAGATACGTTTAATCACTCACTTGTAGAGTCAGTCACGCACCTACTCAATCATCCATTGAGACACTTATACACCCAGTCATTCTTCAATACGCCTTTGCCTATATATATTAAACATATTTAAACTTTACAGAAACACGCAGTCAACGCATGATGTCATCAGTGATGTCATTTGAGATGTCATCAGTGATGTCACTGACCATGTCATGAGTGATGTAATATGTGACGTCATCAGCAGTGCATTGCGGGGGCGCGAGTTATAGTTAGCTGAACTAACTATAACGGGGGAATTTCACGGGTTTTGTACGAGTGAAATGTCCAACTAACTATAACTGTCCCTAAAACCTATGGTTTTTTCAGTGAATATATATATATTACCTACTGGCTATCGCCAGTAGGTAGTTACAGTTAGGACCTAGTTTCCATAGGAAAAGCATTTTTTCTTTTGCCAATATCTTTGGCATCGTTTGACGAATCGTCGTGAAATTTTCAAAACTAATGGCCCACTCCAGTCAGCTCCTGTCTTGAAAGTTTCGGGGTGATTTGTCAAGCGGGGCTGAGAAAAAGGGGGGTCCCAACACACGTTTTCTCCATGTTAATCTCCATAGGAAACTTTAGACACAGCTACAGCCCGAACTGCTGAACGGAACTACACCAAATTTGACAAAAAGGTAGCTTTTTGTCCAGAAAGCACGCTTTTGTTTAAATGGTGTAAATCCGTTCAGTACTTTTTGAGAAATTTTGACATTTACAGATATCGATATTTGAGAATTGTGAGATCTGATTGGCTGAACCCTCCCGATCACGAGCTTGTTTCTGATTGGCTGCCAACATTTCAAACCAACAAGTGTTGGCAGCCATCTTGTGACTCGGTTGAAACGAGTAGGAAGAAAAAGGGTGAAAAAAGAAAAAAAGGGGCAGGGTAAGAACACCGTGACCCCCTAGGGTGCTCAGGGGGTGCCACAGGGACTCCGTAGGGTCCATGAATCACGGCGAAAAAAAAAAAACGAAGCGCAGTGTTGCGCGCTACGTTGAATTAAGCCCCCGGGTGGGCCAGTTCCCAAGAGCAATGTTTAGTTATGATGTGGGGGTTACTTCTGTCATGGCGACCGTCACCTCCCCTGGGCAAATATAATGATATGGGGGGGCACGCGTCCCCCTGTCCCTCCACCCTACAGGTAAAATTTAAGTGTAGAGGGGCTCAAGCCTCCCCCACACTGTCCCAGGGACGACTACTTCTCCGGGGCATTCATCAATTAAAATGCGGGGGTCCGTTGCGGACTACCGGCCCCGGGGAGCAAGATGTTCCCGGGCCTATAAATTTGATGGAGGCGCATTGCGCGATGTCCCTTGAGGAGCTTTCCATGGCCCTCGGTATCGCCATCTCCGAGGGCCGGATCCAACAATGGCTCGTGGTGTCTCTCCCTGGGACTTTGCAGTTTGCTATGGCAGGGCGGCAGCTCTGCTCCCGCCCTGCCATAGCAAACTTCTGCTTCGCTTTATGGAAGCGAGAGGAGGAAATTTGCTCTTGCTTCCATGAAGCGTAGCAGGTTTGCTTTGGGCAAAGGGAATTCATGTCAGTGGCTCCTTTGCTCAAAAGCAATGCGGGCTCCGGCAGGAGGCAGTGAGCCAGCAGGGCCCGCGGGGGCATTGGGGCTCCCCCCACGGTCCCCAACATGAGGCCAGGCCCTGAGGGATGGAGTCCCCGGGGCCTAAAATGGACCGGCTGAGTTCTGGGTTATAGGGTGGCTCTAAAAAGAGCCCTTGTTTTGAATATGAGTTTGTTGGAGCTACATGTAAGTGCAGATGCACAGCTTGAGGTTGTTGAGAAAAACTCTGTATCCGTGATCTGTAAAATGAACTCCATCACTTCTGTAGATGTCCTCCATATCAAAACGTACATTGTTGTTGAAGATGGACCCCATTCTATGATCTCTGAAGTAAGCAGAAACAGCTTTATTGGCATTCTTCCTAGCTTTCTCAGTCTGTGGACAGAATTGATTTGACCATTTCCATTTCTGTCTTTGGCATATATTAGAGTATACAAAGACAGTGTGAGGGAAAAGCAACATCAACTGTGCAAAGGTATCCTTCATTAGCATTTCCAGCCCATCCCCGGTCAGTGTGCCTAGGTCATTGCCACCACAGTGCACAATCATGAGGTCAGGGGGTTGGAGATGCAAAAAGGTTTTAACCAAAGGCATCAATTGGTGCCACTTTAATCCTCTCTGTGCAAACCATTTAATGTCCACATTTTGCAAACCTAGGTCTTTGTCAATACGTCTGTGTTCAG
The DNA here is from genome assembly GCA_963921515.1 of Calotriton arnoldi. Lineage (NCBI taxonomy): Eukaryota > Metazoa > Chordata > Amphibia > Caudata > Salamandridae > Calotriton > Calotriton arnoldi. The sequence goes on from CAWUFW010015242.1 coordinate 321,675, forward strand.
CATACCTTTTGCACCAGAAATCATAGCTGTGCCCTACGATCCATACTGTAAGCATTTTGAAGGGATGGCTGTAAGGAATCAAGAGATGTCTGTAGCTGATGTAGTCCGTTGGTAGAATGAGAGATATGTCAAAAGGTGGAGTTAAGCTTTTTTCAGAAAACTAGTTGATTGGCTGATGAACAACATTGTGCACAGAAAAATAGGGTGCAGGTTACTGTCATGAAAAATCATGTTTGTGATTGGTCAATAAAAAATGTTTGAAAGGTAAACTACATAGGATACGATAACACATGCAGAAGTCAACCACACCTGCTACTTGCATTTGGAAGCTACTGCTCTGAATTTAAAAATATGGTGAACTTGTGACCTTCACCTGCTGTTGAATGTTGCAGAAATTCTTGAAAAAAAATGGTGAACTCATGACCTGCACCTGCCATTGAATGTTTCAGAAACTGTTGGTTTGAAATATGGTGAACTTGTGACCTGCACGTGCCGTTGAATGTTGCAGAAACTGTTGGTATGGAAACTGGCATTAAGGAGAGTGGGGGAGGAGTTGAAAAAACTGTGGTATTAAATTATGAAATGCAAATTTAATTACAACTGATAAGCTATTAAAGTTAGTTTCTCAAAATCAGTAGTATGTCTAGAAGAAGTGTATTGTTCAAAATTTGCAGTAGTATTATTGGAAATAGGTTTTTGAACTGTCGTAAGGGTTCGAGGCTCCATGGCGATGCGGCAGTGTGGGGGAGTGTCCAGTCCACAAAACTTACAGGGTAGTTTTAGAAGACAGATAGAGAGGGTTAATATGAGTAACCAATAGAAATGTGTTTTGCAATTTGAAATAATGAAGGAACGATTTTGATGTGTTACATCTATTTCTGTGCGGAAAGAGAGGGAAAGTTTGCCATTACTGGTTTTACCTTGTTGAGAGTGCTGCATTACATTTATTGTGTGAAAAAGAAAATATTGCATGCGTTTCTGAAATTTGAAAATCTGCAAAACTACTACAGAGGTGAGTTACAAATTTATAAGGTGTTTTATGTATTGTGTAGTAGTGGTTAAGTCTTTGGAGTGATATTTTTAAGTTTGAAAATATATATTTTTTTTAAATAACATATTATTACAGAAGTGTGCTGTTTGACATTTGTTACAAAATGTACATCGACTGTGAGTAGTTGCTGAATAGTTGAGGTTGAAGACAAAAGTGAGGTTTAAGACATGCTAGTAGAGGTATTACTGATTGGGGTACTTTGTATGACTCTGTGGAAAGGTATGGTTGAAGTACCTCGTATACATTTAGGTGTCTTCGAGAAAGAAGGAGTGCAGTTTCTCATGTTGAAAGGAGTGAGTGAGGTACAGGGGTTCGTCCTGGGTACGTAAAGGAAATGGCGCACGTTTGCAGATTGTGCCTTGTTGGAAAATACTGGGGGAAGGCAGAGGATGTAGCCTTACGGCTAGAGCGGTAGAACTCGAAGCTGGGGAACCGGGTTCAAGTCTCGGCAACGACGCTCAACATCCTGTGATTCTGGGCAAATCACTTAATCTCCCCGTGCCTAACAAAAATGAATGTGTCCTTCTGTAACGAAACTGGTGCTCATGTAAAGCGCTCTGATACCTGATGTCTCGGGTCTAGTTTGCTATATAAATCTCTAAAAAAAAAAGGGCTTTTTAAGAGACATGTTTTATTAACGTGAGGGAGAAGAAAAAGAAATGGAAATGTTGCCTGCAGACTTTGTGCACAGATTTTTCACACTGGTGAGCTACACCTGAATATAAGTGAAGGTAATTGTCAGACTCCCTGCCCGTGCAGAATCTGCGTACATTTCAGGGCCGGCAGATCGAGAGACTGGGAATGACACGTCCCTTGACCCCCTCTCCTCCTCCCCCCCCAAAGCTTCCTCCCCCTCCCCGTATGTAAAAGGAAGGTAGCAGAGGTGTATCACTTTGAAAAATACCACTTAGAGCCTCACTGGGCTGCTGCTACCACCTGAACAGCACAGAGAAAGTCCCAACCGCCTTCTATGCTACACAAAAAAGCGGCACACAGTTTCAACTTATATACCATCCCATTGTACATTTGCCCTGTGCACGGATTTGTTCATACTGGTAAACAATACGTGAATATAAGTGAAGGTAATTGTGAGGCTCCGTGGCCGTGCAGAATCTGTGTACAGTAGAGGGCCCTGCAGATCGAGAGATTGGAAATGACATGTCCCTTGACCCCCCCTCCTCCCCCACCTCAACGCTTCCTTCTCCGCCTTTGTTAAAGGAAGGTAACAGAGGCCTATCTGCCTCGAAAAATACCAGTTAAGCCCTCAGTGGGCTGCTGGTACCACCTGAACAGGAGAGAGAAAGTTCCAATCGGGTTCCATGCTACACAAAAAAGCGGCACACATTTACAACTTACATACTGGCCTATTGTACATTGCCCGAGTGTTCGACTTAGCAGTGTGACTTTGTTGAGGTATGTGTATATTTCTACTTGTATTTTCACACGTGTTATGCATCGGAAGATGCGATACCTATAAAACACAGGTATACATCTATTTGTATGTTTCTTTTATGTTTGATACAACTACCAAAAGGCACAGACAGATGCATGCATGCTTTCAGTAATATGGTGAGACTTACAACTGTGATATGTGAAGGGTTTCTGTTTTACATTTGGCTAGGCGTAACACTCTTAGTAGTTGCTGAGTAGTGAAGATGCAAGATAAAAGTAAGGTTAAATATATGCTGCCAAAGGGATTAGTGATTATGGTACTTGGTATGAGTCTTTGGGAAGGTATAGTTGAAGTACGCCGTATATATTTAACTTTCTTTGTGAAATGAGGAGAGCAGTCTCTCACGTTGAAAGAACTGCATGGTGTTGTGACTGAGGTACAGGGTTGAATTAAGATCCAAAATCGGGCCGGTCAACGTAAGAGAAATGGCTACGTTTGCATATTGTGCCTAGTCGGAAAATACAGGGGGGGGGGCTTTACAAGAGATATGTTTTATTAATGTCTGGGAGATAAAAAAGAAATGGAAATGTTCCCTGCACATTTTGTGTACGGATTTGTTCACACTGGAGAAGTGCATCTGAATATAAGTGAAGGTAATTGTCAGGCTCTCTGCCCCTGCTGAATCTGCGTATATTACAGGGCCGGCAGATCGAGATATTGGGAATGACACGTCCCTCGACTCCCCCCTTCTCCCCCCAAAGCTTACTCCCTCTCCTGTTTGTAAAAGGAAGGTAACAGAGGCCCATCTGCCTTGGAAAATACCACTTAGACCTTCACTAGCCTGTTGGCAGCATCTGTATAGCACAGAGACAGTCGCAATCGGTTTCAATGCTACACGAGTGCAGTGTGCCATGTTGAAAGGACTGCAAGGTCTTGTGACTGAGGTACAGGGATAAATTGGGATCCAAAATCGGCATGGGGAACGTAAAAGAAATGGCCCACGTTTGCAGATTGTACCTTGCCAGAAAATACTGGGGTGGGGGGGCTTTACAAGACACATATTTTATTAGCTTCAGGGAGATAAAAAAAAATGAAATGTTGCCTGCACACTTGGTGCACTGGTTTGCTCACTCTCGTGAAGCACACGTGAATATAAGTGAAAGTAATTGTCAGGCTTCCTGCTCATGCTGAATCTGCGTACATTATAGGGTGGCAGATGGAGACACTGGGAATGACACGTCCCTTGACCCCCCCTCCCCAAAGCTTCCTCTCCCCCCTTTGTAAAAGGAACGTAACAGTGGCCTATCTGCATTGAAAAATACCACTTAGACCCTCACTGGGCTGCTGGTGGCATCTGACCAGCACAGAGAAAGTCCCAATTGGCTTCCATGGTACACAAAAAAGCTGCACACAGTTGCAAGTTACATACCGGCACATTGTACATTGCTCGAGTGTTCGTCTTAACAGTTTGCCTTTGCTGAGGTATGTCTATGCTTCTACATGTATTTTCACACTTGTTATGCATCGGAAGATCCGATACCTATAAAACACAGGTATACATCTATTTGTATGTTTCTTTTAAGTATGATGCCACTAGGAAAAGGCACAGACAGATGCATGCATCCTTTCAGTAATATGGTGAGACTTTCAACTGTGACATGGAAAGGGTTCCTGCTTTGCGTTTGGCTACGCCCAACACTGTTAGTAGTTGCTGAGTAGTGAAGATGCAAAAGACAAATGAGGCTAAAGACATGCTGGCAAAGGGATTAGTGATTATGGTACTTCGTATGAGTCTTTGGGAAGGTATTGTTGAAGTGCGCCGTATATATTTAAGGTTCTTCGTGAAATGAGGAGTGAAGTCTGTCATGTTGAAAAGACTGCATGGTCTTGTGACTGAGGTACAGTGTTGAATTGGGATCCAAAATCGGTTCGGCCAACGTAAAAGAAGTGGCCTATGTTTGCAGATTATGCTTTGTGAGAAAATGGTGGGGGGCTTTACGAGAGACATGTCTTATTAACTTGAGGGAGATAAAAAAGAAATGTAAATGTTGCCTGCACACTTTGTATACAGATTTGTTTACACTGGTGAACCACAACCCAATATAAGTGAAGGTAATTGTCAGGCTCCCTGCCCGTGCTGAATCTGTGTATATTAGAGGGCCGGCAGATCGAGAGAGTGGGAATGACACTTTCCTTCACTCTCCCCCTCCTCTCTCCCCGACTCTTTTTCCCCTCACATTTGTAAAAGGAAGGTAAGAGAGGCCCATCTGCGTCGAAAAATACCACTTAGGGCCTCACTGGACAGCTAGTGCTATTTGAACAGCACAGAGAAAGTCCCAATCAAATTGAATGCTACACAACAAAGTGGTACACAGTTGGAACGTACACAGCAGCACATTGGACATTGCCTGAGTGTCCGTCTTAGCAATCCGACTTTGCAGAGGTATGTCTATACTTCTTTTTTTTGATAATCAAATGTATTCGCATTTGAAAAAGCAAGACATACAAAGACAGCATGGGAGTGCACAATATGTCAAAGTCCATCACCGGCAGACAACAGGAGACCCGGCCTAAAAGTAAGGCCCTCGAACAAGCCACCTCATGTGAAAAACAATGTAGCGATATAGGAGAGAAAACAAGCACAGAACTCAAAACAATAGATTTAGCCACTTGCCCCAAACCTTTTCAAATTTTTCAGGACATCCCCGGGCCTCGAAGAGGGGTTCCTCCTGGGCCGCGCACCAGTCCCCCCCGTTGCCACTTACATATGGTAGGGGGTTTGGCCTGTGTCCAGGCCGCTGCGATATCTCGCTTCGATACAAAAGGGGATGATGGACGGAACGTTTGAGCCAATCAAACACTCACCCCCAGTCAACTGATCTGGGTTTAATCCATCATCATTCTTTAGCTCACTCCACCACCCCAGTTCAGACATGGCCATATGCAAATCAGTCTGACCCTGTGCCTCATGGGAACAGTCCAGCCCGAACTGCCAAGCCATGTCTTCCCTGGACCGGAAACAAGCATCCTAGGACCGGTTTCTGGCATATCAGCCAGGCTTGCTTGAATCCAGTGGCAAAGTGAGCAAGGGACCCACGTCTGGGCATACCCCCGCCAACTTAAGGCGACCAAAGCGATACAAAAGGGGATGATGGACGGAACGTTTGAGCCAATCAAACACTCACCCCCAGTCAACTGATCTGGGTTTAATCCATCATCATTCTTTAGCTCACTCCACCACCCCAGTTCAGACATGGCCATATGCAAATCAGTCTGACCCTGTGCCTCATGGGAACAGTCCAGCCCTAACTGCCAAGCCATGTCTTCCCTGGACCGGAAACAAGCATCCTAGGACCGGTTTCTGGCATTTCAGCCGTCATCAGCCAGGCTTGCTTGAATCCAGTGGCAAAGTGAACAAGGGACCCACGTCTGGGCATACCCCCGCCAACTTAGGGGCGACCAAAGCGATACAAAAGGGGATGATGGACGGAACGTTTGAGCCAATCAAACACTCACCCCCAGTCAACTGATTTGGGTTTAATCCATCATCATTCTTTAGCTCACTCCACCACCCCAGTTCAGACATGGCCATATGCAAATCAGTCTGACCCTGTGCCTCATGGGAACAGTCCAGCCCGAACTGCCAAGCCATGTCTTCCCTGGACCAGAAACAAGCATCCTAGGACCGGTTTCTGGCATTTCAGCCGTCATTATCCAGGCTTGCTTGAATCCAGTGGCAAAGTGAGCAAGGGACCCACGTCTGGGCATACCCCCGCCAACTTAGGGCGACCAAAGCGATACAAAAGGGGATGATGGACGGAACGTTTGAGCCAATCAAACACTCACCCCCAGTCAACTGATCTGGGTTTAATCCATCATCATTCTTTAGCTCACTCCACCACCCCAGTTCAGACATGGCCATATGCAAATCAGTCTGACCCTGTGCCTCATGGGAACAGTCCAGCCCGAACTGCCAAGCCATGTCTTCCCTGGACCGGAAACAAGCATCCTAGGACCGGTTTCTGGCATTTCAGCCGTCATCAGCCAGGCTTGCTTGAATCCAGTGGCAAAGTGAGCAAGGGACCCACGTCTGGGCATACCCCGCCAACTTAGGGCGACCAAAGCGATACAAAAGGGGATGATGGACGGAACGTTTGAGCCAATCAAACACTCACCCCCAGTCAACTGATCTGGGTTTAATCCATCATCATTCTTTAGCTCACTCCACCACCCCAGTTCAGACATGGCCATATGCAAATCAGTCTGACCCTGTGCCTCATGGGAACAGTCCAGCCCGAACTGCCAAGCCATGTCTTCCCTGGACCGGAAACAAGCATCCTAGGACCGGTTTCTGGCATTTCAGCCGTCATCAGCCAGGCTTGCTTGAATCCAGTGGCAAAGTGAGCAAGGGACCCACGTCTGGGCATACCCCCGCCAACTTAGGGCGACCAAAGTGATACAAAAGGGGGTGATGGACGGAACGTTTGAGCCAATCAAACACTCACCCCCAGTCAACTGATCTGGGTTTAATCCATCATCATTCTTTAGCTCACTCCACCACCCTAGTTCAGACATGGCCATATGCAAATCAGTCTGACCCTGTGCCTCATGGGAACAGTCCAGCCCGAACTGCCAAGCCATGTCTTCCCTGGACCGGAAACAAGCATCCTAGGACCGGTTTCTGGCATTTCAGCCGTCATCAGCCAGGCTTGCTTGAATCCAGTGGCAAAGTGAGCAAGGGACCCACGTCTGGGCATACCCCCGCCAACTTAGGGCGACCAAAGCGATACAAAAGGGGATGATGGACGGAACGTTTGAGCCAATCAAACACTCACCCCCAGTCAACTGATCTGGGTTTAATCCATCATCATTCTTTAGCTCACTCCACCACCCCAGTTCAGACATGGCCATATGCAAATCAGTCTGACCCTGTGCCTCATGGGAACAGTCCAGCCCGAACTGCCAAGCCATGTCTTCCCTGGACCGGAAACAAGCATCCTAGGACCGGTTTCTGGCATTTCAGCCGTCATCAGCCAGGCTTGCTTGAATCCAGTGGCAAAGTGAGCAAGGGACCCACGTCTGGGCATACCCCCGCCAACTTAGGGGCGACCAAAGCGATACAAAAGGGGATGATGGACGGAACGTTTGAGCCAATCAAACACTCACCCCCAGTCAACTGATCTGGGTTTAATCCATCATCATTCTTTAGCTCACTCCACCACCCTAGTTCAGACATGGCCATATGCAAATCAGTCTGACCCTGTGCCTCATGGGAACAGTCCAGCCCGAACTGCCAAGCCATGTCTTCCCTGGACCGGAAACAAGCATCCTAGGACCGGTTTCTGGCATTTCAGCCGTCATCAGCCAGGCTTGCTTGAATCCAGTGGCAAAGTGAGCAAGGGACCCACGTCTGGGCATACCCCAGGGCGACCAAAGCGATACAAAAGGGGATGATGGACGGAACGTTTGAGCCAATCAAACACTCACCCCCAGTCAACTGATCTGGGTTTAATCCATCATCATTCTTTAGCTCACTCCACCACCCCAGTTCAGACATGGCCATATGCAAATCAGTCTGACCCTGTGCCTCATGGGAACAGTCCAGCCCGAACTGCCAAGCCATGTCTTCCCTGGACCGGAAACAAGCATCCTAGGACCGGTTTCTGGCATTTCAGCCGTCATCAGCCAGGCTTGCTTGAATCCAGTGGCAAAGTGAGCAAGGGACCCACGTCTGGGCATACCCCCGCCAACTTAGGGGCGACCAAAGCGATACAAAAGGGGATGATGGACGGAACGTTTGAGCCAATCAAACACTCACCCCCAGTCAACTGATCTGGGTTTAATCCATCATCATTCTTTAGCTCACTCCACCACCCCAGTTCAGACATGGCCATATGCAAATCAGTCTGACCCTGTGCCTCATGGGAACAGTCCAGCCCGAACTGCCAAGCCATGTCTTCCCTGGACCGGAAACAAGCATCCTAGGACCGGTTTCTGGCATTTCAGCCGTCATCAGCCAGGCTTGCTTTAATCCAGTGGCAAAGTGAGCAAGGGACCCACGTCTGGGCATACCCCCGCCAACTTAGGGCGACCAAAGCGATACAAAAGGGGATGATGGACGGAACGTTTGAGCCAATCAAACACTCACCCCCAGTCAACTGATCTGGGTTTAATCCATCATCATTCTTTAGCTCACTCCACCACCCCAGTTCAGACATGGCCATATGCAAATCAGTCTGACCCTGTGCCTCATGGGAACAGTCCAGCCCGAACTGCCAAGCCATGTCTTCCCTGGACCGGAAACAAGCATCCTAGGACCGGTTTCTGGCATTTCAGCCGTCATCAGCCAGGCTTGCTTGAATCCAGTGGCAAAGTGAGCAAGGGACCCACGTCTGGGCATACCCCCGCCAACTTAGGGCGACCAAAGCGATACAAAAGGGGATGATGGACGGAACGTTTGAGCCAATCAAACACTCACCCCCAGTCAACTGATCTGGGTTTAATCCATCATCATTCTTTAGCTCACTCCACCACCTCAGTTCAGACATGGCCATATGCAAATCAGTCTGACCCTGTGCCTCATGGGAACAGTCCAGCCCGAACTGCCAAGCCATGTCTTCCCTGGACCGGAAACAAGCATCCTAGGACCGGTTTCTGGCATTTCAGCCGTCATCAGCCAGGCTTGCTTGAATCCAGTGGCAAAGTGAGCAAGGGACCCACGTCTGGGCATACCCCCGCCAACTTAGGGCGACCAAAGCGATACAAAAGGGGATGATGGACGGAACGTTTGAGCCAATCAAACACTCACCCCCAGTCAACTGATCTGGGTTTAATCTCGCTTGGCCACCGCCACCGCAGTGCCCAAGAAGCGTTTATCGGCTCTAGAGCCGTCCAGGCCATCAAATACTCGCAGGAGAAGGCATAGAGGATCATGAGGGACCTGCCACCCCAGAGTCTGTGTGAGCTCTGATTCCACACCGACCAGAATGGAGCGAGACCAGGGCACAGCCAGACAATGTGGTAAAAATCGGCCGGGACGTGGCCACATCGTGTACATTCTGGGGAGGGGCGCAGTCTTGTCCTGTGTAAGCACACGTGGGTGAGGTATGCCGTGTGAAGGTAATAAAGTTGGATGAGACGTAATTTAGAGGAGGTCGTCAGAGTTTTGGGAGCCATAAGGGCGTCTCGCCAGTCTGCTTCCTCTAGGGGACCCAACCATCCCTCCCAGCGGGTTCGCAGCGAGTCTAAGGTAGTAGGGCCATTGTTCAGGAGGGAGCGGTAGATCTACTACACCCCCCTCTACCCAAGTTTCCCATCATGACCTGGGCTTCTAGCGGACTGAACTCAGGGAGTGAGGTGCCTGGTGGAATATGCATAGTGAGGGCGTGATGGAGTTGCAGGTACTTGTAAAATTGGGTGGTGTGAAGGGAGTGGCGCTGCTGCAGATCGGAGAAGGCCCTGACTTGATCTCCCACCCAAATGTCCCCAAGGAGTGAAATCCCGACCCGATCCCACTGCTGAAATAGGTGGAATAGTTTGTGGAATGGGGGCACCATACAAGTAGGCTTGGATTTGTGGGAATTCCATAGTTCTGAGCTCGGTCCGATAAGCCGGGTCAGACCAGCCTCCAGCGAACCAGTCGTGGACGACAATGAGCCTAGTGGGCAAGTAGTAAAGGTTGGTCACACCCATGCCACCGTCAAAGGGAGGTATCTGGCAGCGAGCCAAGGCCATGCGCGGTCTCCCGCCCCCCCACAAGAACCTGGTAATTACCCCATCAAACTCACGGAACCAACTACCCGGGAGGTGAAAGGTGATATTTTGAAGAATGTATAAAAAATGGGGGAGAATCATCATTTTAAAAAGTGCCCCTCTTCCAAAGGGGGTTGAGTGGGAGGGACTGCCAACGCTTAAGGTCGGCTTTGGCTTTCGTGACCAGGGGTGTAAGGTTGAGAGCCCATTCCAGCTCCGGAAGCAGGGTCACCCAGATCCCAAGATATTTAAACGATTGTCTCCGTAGAGGGATGTTAGATTGCCAGTTGAAGCAGGCTCTCGAGGAATGGAGGGGGATCAGAGTGGACTTCGCCGGATTGAGCTGCAGGCCCGAGACATTCTCAAAGGCCTGGAGCACCTCCAAACAGCGTGGGCTGGAGCTCTCCGGGTCGGCCAAGAAAAGTAGGACGTCGTCCGCATATAGGGCAATTTTATCGACCTGGTGGGGGTCCCAGGAACACCCTCGGATTTGGGGATCATTACGTATGAGGCAGGCCAGGGGCTCCATCGCCAGCCTGAATAAGAGCGGCAAGAGAGGGCACCCCTGACAGGTGCCTCTTCAGATGGAAAACGCCTCCGAGAAGGCACCGTTGGTCAGGACTCTTGCTTTGGGGTTGGAGTACAGGACACGGATGAGGCGTCTAAAATGGGGGCCGAATCCCATTGTGATGAGAACATCCTCCAAGTAGCTCCAATCAACGAAGGCCTTCTCAAAATCGATGAGCAGCAGGGCCAGGTACGGGGTGAGTAGATGGCGATGGGCCAAGGCAAGGTGGAGGCGCCGTATGCAGTGCCGAGTGCCGCGGGCAGGCATGAAGCCACATTGATCCGGGTGGATCAATTCATGTAACAAGGGATGAAGACGTTGAGCCAGGGCAGTGGCGAAGATTTTCATTTCGGTGTTAATGAGACAAATCGGCCAGTAGTCCGCTCAGGAGAGAGAAGGTGGCTGGGTCTTTGGAATGACCATGATAGTGGCCGCATCAGTCTCTGCAGGGAAGGAGCCCGTCTCGACCACAAGTTGGAAGAGGTCGACCAAGTGGGGGACCAGTAAGTCTTGATATGTCGCGTAATATTCCTATGTCTATACTTCTACATCTATTTTTACACGTGTTATTTAGCGGAAGATCCGGTAACAGGTATACATATATTTGTATGTTTCTTTTATCTATGATGGTAGTAGCAAAAGGCAGAGACACATGCATGCATGGTTTCAGTGATATGGTGAGATTTACAACTGTAGTATGTGAAGGGTTGCTGCTTTACATTTCGTAGGCCAAACAGTCTGAGTAGTCACTGAAAAGTGAAGCTAGAAAAGAAAAGTGAGGTTTAACACATGCTGGCAGAGAGATTACTGATTAGGCTAATTTGAATAAGTGTTTCAATCACGCAGGCTCTACCTTTGCACTGATGCAATCACACAGGCACTATATATGTGTTCATGCAATGAATAAAGCACTAGTATTCCACTCAACTGTTCACTCAGGCAGTACTTATGCAGTTATCTATTCCCTCAGGCACTACTGTGGCATTAATCCAATAATCAGCCATTAATGTTACACTCATGATTTTACTGAGGCACTGTTCATGCACTGATCTAAGCATTGAGGCAATACTCTTGCACTCATGAAGTTACTCAGGCACAACTTATGCATTCGTGCACTCACACAGGCACTACCCATGCACTCATTTTATCACATAGGAACTAGCTATGGACTCATGCAATCAGTCAGGTACTACTCTTGCATTTAGCCATTCACTCAGGCAGTACGTATGCAGTGATTTAGTTACTCATGAAGTACTCATGCAGTCATGCAATCAGAGAGGCACTATCTATGCAGTCATCAAATTAATGAGGCATTACGTACAGAGTCAAGCAGACTCCTAGCGAATACGTTTGCACTTAAGCATTTACTCAGGGACTGCTCATGTACTCATCCATTCACTCAGGCATTACGTATGCACTCTTTCAATGACGCAGCCATTACCTTTACATGGATTGTTCCATTCAGGCAGCATTGATACACTTATTGAAACATGCAGGCACTACTGCTGCACTCAAACAATCACACATGCACTACTCATGCAATCAATGATGCACTACCTATGCACACATTGAATTAATAAGACATTACCTACACAATTTTGCAATGAATCAGGCACTACTCTTGCACTGATCTAGTCACTGAGGCACTAGCCATACACTGATGTATTCTGTGAAGTACTACGCATGCACTCATCCAATGACAAAGGCACTACAGTTGGAATAATGCATTCAGTCAGGTACTACTGATGCAGTGTTCTAAGTAGCCAAACATTACTCTTCGACTGATTCATTTGCTGATGCACTAGAGATGTATTTTCATACATGTTATGCAAGTGAAGATTGTAGTACTATAAAACACAGGTATACATGTATTTGTATGCTATTTTAAGTATGATGTTACTAAGAAAGAGCACAGATATATGTATTCATGTTTTCAGGAATATGATGACATTTACAACACTGACATGCAAAGAATTCATGCTCTACATTTGGCTAGGCCCAACACTGTTAGTAGTTGCTCAATAGTAAAGGTGGTAGACAAAAGTGCGGTTTAAGACATGTTGGGAGAAGGATTAGTGGTTAGTGTACTTTGTATGCAAATACATGTACAGATGTGTTTTATAGATGTACCATCTTTAAATGTATAACAAGTGTGAAAATAGATGTACAAGTACAGATATAACTGAGTCGCAAGAGCATGCACTGTTTTCAACTAGAGAGCCTGCACTTTCCATTTGAAGAACACACCAAAATGTAAACGGTGTACTTGAAGTGTACCTATCCACAGACTCATAGAAACTAGCCTAATCATTAATTTCTCTGGCAGGATATTTTAAACCTCCGTTTTCTCTTGTAGCTTCAGTATTCATCAATTACTCAGACTGTTTGGACTAGGAAATATAAAGCAGCAACCCTTCACATATCACTGTTGTAACTCTATGCATATATCTGAACGCATGCATGTATATGTCTGGAGTTTTTCCTAGTGGCATCATAGATAACAAAATATATAGAAATAGATGTATGATGGCACTAGCAAATGGTACGGACACATGCATTTATGCTTTGAGGAGAATGGTGAGGCTTACAATAGTAAAATTGCAAAGATTGCTGTTTTGAATTTTTGGAGTTCTCTTGCTTGTACACTTGTGTTTTGATATTTGAAATAAAGAGAATAGCAATGTAATTGTAAATACTTGCTTACTAGTTAATATCAGTAATCATATGTAATTATTTTAAAATAGTGAATTCATGTAAGAAACTATTAAAACTGTTCTTTGTTTTTCAGAAAATTATTTTGTTTGGATCACAAATTCAAGATGGCAAGAAAAGATGAAAAGAGAAGAAAACAAAAAACAGATCTACTTAAAGAAAAGTAAAAAGACTGCGTTACAAACAAATGACAATGTTACTAAAGATGAAGTTTGTTCTGATAAGAGCACTAAACACTTTCTTAAAAGAGTTGTCCAGAAGTTACACGAACAGAATAGGAATTAAAGGAAAAAGAAGAGTTTTTCAACAAAGCAGAAGGAGAATGACATTTATAATGGTAAAAAAACATTCGTTTTTGGGAAAACAACAGATGTTACATGAAGACAAAAACAATTTCAATAGATTCGTCAACGACTCTTTCGAAGTAGAGTAATTCAAAATGTATTAAAAGATTGTAGAAAGTATTAAAAAAGATCAGCAGTGTATAATAAAAAGCAACAGATTGAAACTGTGCTTTTGATTTGAAATGAAAATTATTTATTTTAATATTGAAGAGAATGAAAACATTGGATAAAATAATGAAGTTTATGAAAGACAAAAGCAAAAGAAAAGACTTGTTAATAGAAGTAACTTTTGTAAAACTTTCACTGGTGAATGGAAGCACACTTCTACTACTGAGCCTTTCTTTAATGAAGAAAGCTACTTTAAACAGGACACATTAGCGTTTTCAGTTGATACTAGGGGTCGATGCTACCAAATGAAAGATAGTTGTACCATTGCAAAAGAAGAAATAGGTTGTTAGGAGTGCGGAAGAAGTAATAGCTGAAGAAGTGCAAGGGAAGCGTACACAAGCTCCTGTATATAAGTGGGATTGTAGCAGTATTTGCAGTATTGACAGGAATCTGTTGACATATTGCGAAACTTTTTATGACAGTATGCAGAAAAAAGTATTAAAAAGAAGATTAGGTTGTTACAAGGACTAGATCCATGTAATGTAAGAGAATATACTAAGTTGCACGGACATTCTCTGGCTTGTCTTTCAAGAAAAGTGTGTAAAAGTAGTTTTCATCACTTTAGAATGTTAGCAGTACACCACTCAGGAATGCGGAAGTTAGTAAGGAAATTGTACTATGTAAAAACTCCTGCAATTATGTTTAAGTGAAATGAACACAGCTCTTTTACACAGTTGTTTATCAGATGTGCAAAAAATTTGTAATGATATACAGTTTCGATTTTTGGGTTCAGAACAGCAGTGTGTAGAAACTGAGAGCTTGATAAGTGTAGATGTTGAAGAACATGGGAAAGAGATTAGTATTGATGGGTTTGTAGAAGAAATTACAAAGTTTAAGAGAGTGTCTTCTGAAAAACCAAACTATGGGGGTCATTACGATGACGGGCGGATTGCCACCGTCCGTATGGCGGTGGCGATCACCCGCCATTTCACACCGCCCGCATGCCATATCCCCCCGCCATATTACGATGGCTGGGGGGTCCGCGGTGGACGGAAAGACCGTCTGCCACTTTTCCGCCGGTCGACTCATTGACTGGGCGGAAAACATACATTATATGGCGGCGGTGTCTGCAAGACACCGCCGTCCATATTATGATGTTCGCGGAGAGCAGCCATGGAAAGGAATACGGTCTTCACTGTTGGGGGCCCGTAGCGGGCCCCCAGTATGTTAGGGGGTGGGGGGTGCACATGGGGGGTACCTATGGTACCCCCCTGCATTGGCATGGACAAGGTGGCAGGTACCGCGTGGTGCCTGTCACCTTGTGCATGTGAATTCCCAACGTGCATTCCCAGCATTGTGGCGGGCGGTGCTTTGAATACCGCCCGCCACAATGTTGGGAATAGGGGATGCCACCGCCACCACCGTGGCGGTGGCATCCTAATACTCACGGCGGGACCGCCGCTCCTATGGCGGACGGTCCCATTCACCGTTACGGTGGCGGGCATAATGACCCTCTTTGTTTGTATTTGTTGTCGACGTACTCATTATAGAAGTCAAACTAGGAATGTTAATTTATATTTAGAAAAGGAGAACAATGATAAGTGGCAGCAATTTGGAGCTTACTTGTTGGTGGAAGGTCGATTTGAGTTGGGTACTGATCAACGTATTTGTAAATATTGTTACAACAAATTAGAAGAGAACAACATGCCAGCTAGAGCAGTACATAACTTAGAGTTAGTAGCTATTCCAGAGGAACTGGCAGATTTGAATACATATGTGTTAGTTCTTATTCAATCTGTTCACCCATTTCAAGCTATAATTCGTATGGAGCCTGAAACAGGTAGACTGCCACCAACAGATTTACAAAGAGGTCTGAAAGGAAGAGTTGTGTACTTACCTTTAGACTTTAAGAAAAATATTGAAACTGTTGGTGGAGACAAAGAGGAAAATGAGCCAGTGGTTATTCTAGTAAATGATGTGCCAACAAAGAGTCGAAAAATATGGCGAGTTTGTAGATGTTAATAAACTTCAAAAAGCTACCTTATATCTTGTAGAGAACAATATTTATTATAAAACTGTAAATGTTGATGAACAGGTAATATGTTTAGAAGATAAATCAGAAATTTCAAGTGGTCAAATAGAAAAAGTGGACAAGTCGAGGAGGGAAGAGATTTATGAACATTACACGATACATCCTCTACATTAAAAAAAAGTGATAGGAAACAACATTGAATTATTTCAAATGAAAAAAGCAAAGGGAAGTCAATGAGTGTATGGGAAAAAAGCTTAGAAGCTCATTGTTTTCCACAGCTGTTCCCCACTGGACAAGGTGGACGATTTGATGAGCGACCTATACGGATTCCAGTTCGGAATACCGCTCAACAAGATTGTACTCTGAAGATCCTAGATTTTGACAGTGCATTCCATATATATTTCATCTTCTGTTTGAAAGTGATTTGTCTTCTCTTTCATATGCAGTGAACCACATACTTAAAACGGGAGTTCATCAATCACATGTTTCTGCAAAAGAATTCATGGACAAAGTTCAGCAAAGAGATAAAAATTTAGAATCACAGTTAATTAATTTGATGGCATGTCAACGTGGTACCAATGAATATTGGTTTCATCATCACGGTGAACTTAAGTGTATGTTAAGAAACTTAGGTACACCAACATGGTTTGTAACACTTAGCTGTGCTGAATATGCATGGGAAGATTTACTTTAATTTCTACGAGAAGCAAATTCAAATATAAAAAATATTGAAATGAAGACATCTGGAGAACTGTGTTCATTGGATCCTGTAAATGTGTGCAGGTATTTTAACCATAGGTTTCAAGCTATGATGTCTTTTATCTGCAATAAAAATAATTGTACTCTTGGAGAAGTTATTGATTTTGTTTGGTGAAAAGTGTACCAAGCCAGAGGTGCTCCACATATACACATGCTATTATGGATAAAGAATGCTCCAAAATTTGGAACGGATACTGATGAAACAGTATGTTATCAGTGACATTACAAGAGAAGGAGGAGAAAAGAGCTTCAGACAACAAGTTTTATGTTTCCAAAGTCACCGCTGTGGAATGTACTGTCAACGAAAATACAAGTCTAAAGGAAAATGTTATACCCAGTGTCGGTTTGGATTCCCACGTCCAGTAATTTCTAAAGGAAGAGTTAATTCTTTTTTGTCAGAAGTAAGGCATACAATAACTTGGAAATCTCCCAAGAATATATACAACTTAAAAAGAACAGAACAGTTAAAGTATATTAATGACTACAATCCAGTTATTTTGAAAATGTGGAATGCAAACATGGACATTCAATATGTTTCAGATAACTCAATTGCGGTTGCACGCTATGTTACATCATATATAACGAAATCAGAAAAGACAGAGTTGAGAGAAATGTGGGAAGAAATTTCACAAGAGAAGAGCCTTAGCAAAAAATGGACAGCTTTAGCTTGAAAATGCTTTCCCAACGAGAAATTGGATCCTATGAATGTTCAGATCGCTTGTGCTCTTCCAGTTTATATTCAAAGTCACGAGGAATCATTTGGGTAAGTTTAGGTCTTGCCTGCACACGAAATAAAGAATTGAAAACATTAGAAGAAATCGAATACTTAGCACTGAATGAACCAGAAAGTAAAGAAATTCTTAAAAGTAATATGTTGGATACATACTATCCCAAAAGAAGTCCACATCTGGAAGAGCTATGTCTGTACAAAATACTTACTTCAACATTACAGCTTTAAAAGAAATGTTACACAAAATATAAAACAAGGAAAATATGCAGTAATTGGATGTGATGGATGTTTAGTAAAACATGCCAAAGGAAATCTTATTAACCACTGAAAACTCAGTTGCGAAACTCCAGATGAGAGAGAATCTTTCTATTTAGCACTTCTGCAACTGTTTAAGCCATGGCGTATCGAAACTGAATTACTTGGAGATTTCGACTGTTATGAAGATTCTTTTAATGCATGTAAAGATAGCATTGAATGCACAATTTTCCCTACATATCTTCAAATGTTAAATGATGAAATTGAACAAGAAAACACTATTGCAGCTGAAATAGCTAAAGACAGTTCTCAAGATAGTCAAAGTTCTGGTTTACTGAGTCACGATCCACTGGGACAACCAATAATCGAAAATGAAGCAGCAATAGCCATGAATGAAGTAGAAATTGCAATGCAACATGCACAACAGGATAATATTATGTTGGAAAACTTAGAAGAACAGCTAAATATTGAACAAAAATAAATATATCTACAAGTGACACAACAGATACAACATGATTTGTTGCATGAAAAAAAATAATGTCCATGTTCATCATTTAAACCTATTCTTATGTACATCAGTGGCCAAGCTGGAACAGGTAAAAGTTTTTTAATTAAAGTTTTGACCACTTATCTACAGAAAACTACAGATTCACATTTATCTTGTGTTGTAACAGCTCCAACTGGATTAGCAGCACACAATATTAAAGGGATTAATTTACATAGATTACTTATGCTACCAGTTGAACATGATAATAAATTGGAATATCAGAAGCTGTCTGGAGATGCTTGTTATGAAGTGTCAAGAGTGCTGAAGAAAATGAAACTTTTAATCATTGATGAGGTGAGCATGGTCTCAAACTTAATGCTTGCCTTTGTACACTTGAGAATGCAACAGGTTTTAACAGATTACAATGTTCTGTTTGGAGGGAACATTTAATTGTATTTGGAGATCTACTACAACTAACTCCTGTAAAAGGACAACCAGTTTTTAAAACACTTGTGCATGAAGACACAAGGAAATCTTTGGGAAGTATTGGAAATGTGAACATTTGGTTACATTTTGAATATAAAGAACTTATAAAGAATATAGGACTAGCAAAGTGATGTAGATTATGGAAATATTCTTAAAGATATAAGAATGGGTGTCCAGATGAAACATGGTAAACAAGCTTTAGAAAGTCGGCTACTAAGGAACTTGTTTACAACTGAAAACACAGCAGCTGAAGTAATGTACAAGAAGATTGGAGAAAAGATGTCTATAGTTTGCCTAATGCCTACACTGCAAGAGCGTTCTACATTCAATCAAGAGCTTCTGAAACTGGAAAAACAAGAAATAGTTCAATTTCAAGCGATTGATAAAACTGAGCACCAGGGAGTGACTAATCTTCTTTCAGAAAAACTACACACTAAATTGGACTCTTTGGAAAAGTCTGTATCTAAAACAGCAGGCTTAGAAAAAACTTTAGATGTATGCATAAACTGTCGGGTAATTTTGCGGCATAATTTGAATGTAGAAGAAGGTTTAGTAAATGGAGCAATGGGAAAAGTTGTTGATTTTGTGAAATATCAGAACAGAGATGGAATAGAATTCTTGAAAATAAAATTTGATCAGATTACAGAGGTAAGAGAGATTGGGCGTTGTGCTGTATGTTTTTTGCTCGTAAAAGACTTGTATGTTCGCAAAAACAGTTTCCTCTGTCTTTAGCATATACAGTAATTATTCATAAATCTCAAGGTTTAAGTATAGACAGGGCTTTGGTAAATATTGGAAGTGCAGTGTTTAAAAAGGGAATGGCATATGTTACATTATCTTGAGTTAGAACATTGTCTGGTTTGTATTTGATTGATTTCGATGGCAAAAAAGTTAGTGCTGATGTAAATTGTGTAAGAGAATATAATCATTTAAGAAGACTTTATACACCATATTTAGGTGAATATCCCATTTATGATAAACGTGTTGTGTGTCCAAAACAAAAATATGTTAAAGATTCAAGTGAGGTTGAAAAAAATAAAAAAATTGAAGAGAAAGTTAAAGGTGCAAAGAAACAGAAAATGGAAAGTGTTGATGACATTGTAGGATACCAGTTGGAAAATAGATCAGGTATCAACTGTTATGCTAATGTGATTCTGAACGTTGTATTTTATCTACAAGATCTTCATCATGAAATCATGGGAAATCGTAAAAAAAGATTCTGTTCTGCACTACATTATGTATTTCAACAGTTGACAACTGACAGAAGTAAAATCCATACTGCTTCTGGTATCGCCATCTCTTGGATATATGTACTGGTTCTTTGACCTTCACTCTTAATATACAACAAGATGCACAAGAATTTCTAATGCTTATGCTTGGAGTAATAGAAGATGAAGGAATACAGATTGAAAACTTATTTGGACTAAGTTACAGATGTTCATTAACTTCCAGCACTGAAATCGACACAGAACGATTCATATACTTAACGATACCAGACTGCAAATCAGTACCTTTTACCTAAGTAGTAAAAGTGGCAAATCATATTATGAAATGTTGGCATTGTAAATCAGAGATGTTATCTACATTACACATAGAAAGATATGGAAAATATCTGATTTTAATGCTACAACGTTGTAGAGCAAATGGAAGAAAACTGGAAAGCAAAATTAAAAATTTTGGGGCATATTAACAAGAGGGGGAGATAAAATTATCGCCGCTTTAGCGTCCATTTTCGGCCGAAAAGCGGCGATAATTTTATCGCACGATTCGCAATGACACGCTAGCGCGTGATTCTGTGAGTTAGCACCCGCTTTACATCTCAACATTAATGAGATGCAAAGTAGGCGTGCCTCAATATGCTACATGGGTAAATATTGCGAAGGCAGCTTCCCGATATTTACAACAATGCCCCGGCCGGCGTAGCGATAAACAAAATCGCGCTAACCGCCCATTAACGCTGGATTTTAACGTCTGCTAAAATCCAGTGTTAGGCATACTTTGCATGGGAGGTGGATTATGCTGATACGACCACAGGGTCGTATCAGCAAGGTTATCGCCGTTTTCCATGGAACATCGCTGGAAAAGCAGCGATGTTCCATGGAAAACACCGCTATCGCTGGAATAATTATTGCCATTGCGCTATGCGTTGTTAATACAGCGCTAGCATGGCGATAATTTCCAGCAATAGCCGGCGATAAGAAATCTCACGCTAAGTGCGGCAGCGATAATTATCGCTGCCGCTTGATAATATGCCCCTTTGTTGCAAGTCAAATATCTATTTCTGGAAGAACTTTTACAACAGTGGCTATTATTTTCCATGCTGGACCTACTACAACATCTGGACACTATAATGTGTATTTAAAGTGTAATAAAGGATGGACATGTTGCAATGACGCCCACTTGTAATTTAAACCCAGATTGCCTTACGAATTACCAAATTCATATTTGATATTTTTGAAGCCAAAGTTTTGAATACATCATTCGTCCTATTGGGAAGATGTGAACACGCATTAACGAATTCATATTGGATATTTTGGAACCCAAAGTTTTGAATACATTATTCGGCCTATTGGGAAGATGTGAACAGAAAGTAGAGAGCACTGGAAACAAATACTAATTATAATTAGTGTTTGGACTATTATTTGTGCTGATTGGTATTGCATTTGGAAAAATTGCGTTGAAAAGCAAATAGTTTACAGATTTGTTGGGTGTATTGTAGGAGATGTAAATGAGTGTATATTTCGGAAATGTTCTGAGAGAAAAAATAGACGTACTGTACAAGAAGGATGTAATGAAAAAATTGCAGTGAGGAACACATATAGCTACACACAAAATAATGTTGTACGCTGATTTTTTTTCCAACAATATAGTTGATTGTTTTTTTCCTCGCTATTTCATGATGATACTACATTGACATCACTGTGTAAAGTGAAGTTAAGTGGACTCTGAGAACAGTAAAAACGGAAAAATGAAAATGTTATGTAAATCTTAAATTATGTTGTGGTCTTAAAAAAGTAATAGTATAATTTGTGTAATACATTACATTACATAGCAGATTTGTTTTCTTCATTGTACGTAGTGGTGAACTTTCAAAAGCGTTTTAATCATGAATAGAACAATAGTACTCTAAAATAGTCATGTTCCTAAATTACCTAAACAGGTAAGATTACACAACATAATATCTGTGATAACGTAAAAGAATGTTTGAAAATCATTTATATGTTATTTATTTGAAAATAACATTATTTTTGATCGTTTATAGTATTGGGTATCTGTAGTCGTATAGCTGATGTAATCAGTTAGGTAGTTATTCTTTTACACAAACAGTACGTATGCTCTCATGTGATCTCTGTAGCACAACTTTAGCATTGAAAGCAATAACCCAGGCATTATCTTTTCGTTTTTCCATTTGCAGAGGCACAACCTATGCACTCATGGTATCACCCAGACAGTATTCCTGCACTTATGCAATCACCAACAGAGTACACATGTACTCATACAATCATCCAGGTACTAGTGTTGCATTCAGCCATTCAATCAGACACTACCCATGGAGTAATCCATTCACTGAAACTGTTGCAGGGATTCTGGCTAAGATGACAAGTACGTGTACAATTATGGGACCTTACTAGGTAGGGACTGAGTCATCCTATTACCTGAGTGCCCATAAGACCCAGACCAACTTGTTATATTGTGTTATTTGCTATCCTAATTCCTTACAGAGAAATAAATGATTTGACAACCCAGAACACAACATTCCCACATGCCTCAGGAATTCTGGTAACAAGACACACCCTTTAACTGTCACTCTTGTATTTGTAACATCTGACACTAAACATTAAAAAAAAAATTTTTAAGTAACATGGCATAACGTGCAGTATATGTGCCACAAGAAGAATAAAAGCGTATGATAGAAATATAATGAGTATAGCAGTGAGTCGATATCTGATAAAGGGAGATGTCATATAAAAGAGAATGGAGAAAAGACTATTCTGCGTAACCTCCTCTCCCTACTAAAAAGAAGTATTATTATATAATAGAAGATCTCAGAGCTTTGTCTGCATACTACATAAATTTGAATATAGATGGTAATTGTAAATTACAGAATCAGTTTCGCTGTTCTCCTTGGAAACGTTTCTGTCCAAGTTTGTGTGCCACTTATTTATATATCCCAATTGTATCACATTACGGGTGTTCAACAACAATTTCAGTGTTTTTTTTATAGAAGTGCTAGGCCCTGACCACAACAAAATAATAAGGGACATTATTTATCAGCTTTGCCCACAATGTTCTAATTTAAAGTTCTGAAAAATGCTCAACAGAAATACAGCAGATAGTTCTCAAGTGAAAAGTATGAACAAGATATTTAGTAAAATATACATTTGTGTTATCGTGCACAAAATCTGGATAATGGCTGCATGGCTGATGGTAACTTTGTGAAGTCGATAATGTCCGCAATGGCCAGGTCGCCCGTTTTGTTGGCCAGCTCTGTAACACCCAGGCAAACAGAGCGCAAACATAAGCAGAGCGAAACCGAGTCTGTAAAGGCGAATTCGTAGAGAAAGTCAATATCTGAAAGTCTGCAAAGAACGAAAAGCGAAATGAGAAAAAGTTTTTAAAGACAGTGTTCTTGAAGTGTAGAAATAACAGGCCACCAAATCGGATTACCATGCGCACTTATGGAGATTCATCGAAAATCAAGAACTTTACAAGCATCGTGAAATGCAATCAGCTCCAAAAGGTCATCCGCACCTCTCCATGCAAAGAGGGTCGCCATCCAATTGAGCAAGTCGAAAGAACATTTGTTGGTCGTCGTAATCTTGTGAAAGCAGGAGCATGTCAGGGCAACCTGCGTGATATTCGTTGATACTCCGCTGCAAGAGGCGCTGTGTATGAGCGCACGTACTCCAATTCCCCCTTATTGCTTGATTAAACGCATCCATCAAGCGTGTCTCCGGAAAGTCGTGGTCATGAACCAGCAATGGACTCACCAACAGTACATAATCCAGGTGAGTCTGTGAAATAGTGGAGAGACAGACATGCAGGTCGCATTCAAAGGGGCAGCGGAGACAGAACACAGGTTGCACGCAGGTGAAATACACATAGTGGAAATTCAGTCTATAGCTGATGCCAAAAGTCGCCAATGGCAAGCATCCAAAAAGTTGTAGCATCCGTTCACAGTGCAGCCGCAATTGGCCTGGATGGGGCTCAAGCACAGGATGGGCAGTCATTTCGTAGTAGGAGCTGAAGAACGAGTACTGCGCAAACCAGCAACCGCACCAAGGTAATCCGTCTAATGCGCTTGCAAAATTAGAATGAATAAAATCCGGTATTACTCTAAAAATAGTCTGAAAAGAGATAACGAGGCCGGAGTCGACTAGTTTAAAAAAATGTGGTAGGCCTTCGGTTTCAGACTTATTAAATATTTGGCTATAAATTCTGCAAAATGTAGTGGGAGATTGGTATTGAGCAGTGACTCAATGTCACTCTGTGGTTTAGCCACTTGCTATTTGAAGGTCTCACGAGCTGATGTGAGAGCCAATTCTTGTTGAAACAATAGCTCTTTGAGTCAGTGTATGTTATTAAAATCTGTTTTCAAAGTAAGAATGGAAGACCATACAAAACTAGCTGCAATCGCATGTGGGAGAGGACAAAAGACATTGGTGCAACATGTAACACGTTGTGAAAAAGTTCATATGTACTGGACGCCTGCTTGTAAGCCACAGCACTCGTGGTTATTTAGGATAAGATAACTGCTGTTGAAAAGCACACTGAGCATGGGAATACTAGCAGCCACTGGAGTTTGTTTAAACAAACTGTTTAAATTACGGGCGGAGAGTTACAGTCTCCGTATACTTTAACTTGTTTACAAACTGAAGAATCTTCTACGGAACAATCACTGTGGTTCTGTGTTAGGAAACCTTACTTATCTTCATTGTGACACCGAAATGCAAAAGCAACAAATCCAATTCATGAATAAAAGTACTTCCAAGGGAGTTAAATGTACGAACAGGGTAATGTTTTATGCAATCAAGGAGGCAGTGCTATACACACATCCAATCAATCAGACATTACCAATGCAATCATGCAATCACCTAGTTTCTATTCTTGCACTTAAATAATCACTCAGGCAGTACCAAAGCACTCATCGATTCCCTCAGGTACTACCCATGCACTCCTACAATGACCCAGGAATTACTCTCGAAGTCATCTTCTACTCAGGCAGTTTCCATGCACTGTTCTAACAGCTAGATATTATCTTTGCCCTCATATATTCACTTAGGCAGTAGCCATGCACTCATAGAGTCAAGTAAGCACTACTTCTACACACATTCAATCAATCACACATTACTTATGCAGTCATGCAATGAATGAGGCACTAGTCTTGCACTCAAGAATTCGCTCAGGCACTATGTATGCACTCATGAATTTCTTGAACTACAATCTATGCACCTATCCATTGACTGAGGTACTACGCAAGCATTTCTCCAATTATTCTGGCAATACACTAGCACTCATAGAATCTGTGAGGCAGTACTGTTACAGTCATTCTTTCACTCCAGGAGTATTTATCTATTTATGTAATCTGCTACGCTGTTCACTTATACTCGTAGAATGCCTTACAGGGTACAAAAGAGTTTATGCAATCACTCAATTACGCCTCCCCCCCTTTCAAACAATTAAAAGCAATTATGGACAGTTGGATTTATCAAATAATAATAAAAAATAAGTTATACATTGTTTTCTAAAATTTGTTTTCTATTTGAAAATTCTGTAATATAATTTCACACTGTACAAAATTGCACACAAGAAAAAAAAATTAATTGACAGAAATAAGGATATAAATGTTACGTCAGGTATGTTATATATTTTTTTTAAACTGCTTATAAAAATGTGTAACTTTTTTGAAGATATTTAAACAATCATAAACGAAAAAGTAAAAAAAAAGAAAAAATTACTTTTAATAATTGTTTTTTTAAAGGAAGACTAAAAAATCTTACATAAAGCGAAAGGTTGGAGAGGCGTTACAGTTAGGAATTTGTAGTAAAAAACCTTTGAAATTCAGTGAAAAAAACACAGGTTTCAGGGACGTTATAGTTAGTTGGACATTTCATTCGTACAAAACCAGAGAAATTCGGCTGTTATAGTTAGCTGAGCTAACAATAACTTACGCCCCCGCAATGCACTGCTGATGACATCACATATTACATCACTCATCACATAGTCAGTGACATCACTGATGACATCACTGATGCCATCTCAAATGACATCACTGATGGTATCATCCATGTAATATCTGATGCACCTCCTCACACCCTAATATAACCTTTGATACACCCACTCTAAAATATGGACTACCATTCTCAAAACCATAGACACACCAATACCAGTTAGTACATACCCGCTCACTGATTCATAGGTCTACACACACATCCACTCGCCCATACAGTCACTCATACACACAGTCACTCATCAATACAGCCACTGATATATGCATCCATACACCCATACAGACACTGACCCATCGCCACTCACCCACAGAGTTACTCACACACCTAGTCAGTTCCGCAAAGAATCAATAACACTGCCATTTACTCACCTATACAGTTATACACACACACCACCTCACCTATTCATACAGATAGTAACACATACTTACTTTCTTCTACAATCACGGACACAAGCACACACTCATCCATACAGCCACTCTCACAATCCTTTACTCTCACATTTAATCACTTATATACTCCAACACTCACATATACTGCCTTTCACGTATGTAGTTACTCACACATATACCATGAGACATCCATTCACTCACCAACACAACCATACAACACTCACTCACCCATAAAGCACTTCATAGACGCATGCATGAACCCATCTACCCAATGAATCACTCACTCACCATCCATGCAGGAAGTCACATACCCCCCACCCACCCACACAGGCACTCCGGCACCCATACAGGTACTCAGACAACCAATCATTAACCCATATAGATACCCATATAGCTACTCACCAAACCATGGAGGCACTTACACACCAACTGACAAACTGATATGGACATTCAGACAGATTAGTCATTCACCCATGCATTCACTAAGATACGCTCAATCACTCACTTATACAGTCCATCACGCACCCACTAAATCATCCATTCAGACACTCATACACCCACTCATTCTCCAATACACATTGGCGTATATATATATATTATCTACTGGCGGTCGCCAGTAGATAGTTATAGTTAGGACCTATTTTCCATAGGAAATTCACAACATTCTATTTCCAATAACTTTGGCGCCGGTTGACGAATCTTCGCGAAATTTTCAAAACTCGTGGGGCGCTCCGGTCTGCTCCTATCCTGAAAGTTTCAGGGTGATTCGGCAAGCGGGGGCCGAGAAAAAAGGGGGGTCCCAAAACATGTTTTCCCCATGCAATTTTCCATAGGAACCTTTAGTCGCAGCTACAGCCCGAACTGCTGAACGGAATTACACCAAATTTGGCAAAAAGGTAGCCCTTGGTTCAGAGTCGTGCCTTTTGGTTAAATGGTGTAAATCCGTTCAGTAGTTCCTGAGAAAATCAAAAGTAAAATCACATATATATCTGGGCGGAGCCTAACCACACATGTCATCGTGAGATCTGATTGGCTGTCAGCACTTCATCCTGGAATTGCTGGCAGCCATCTTGGGACCAATATAAATGATAGTACACCATTGAAATGCATTGTAGTGAATCAAAGATTTTGAGGGTTACCAAAAGGAGAACTATAAAGGGTGATAACAGACTTTAGTTACATTAGAATTCATTTGTTGATGGTACCATACTAATTTCTAGGAATTGTGGTGTGTTCTAAGGTGATTTTACCCTGTGAAAAACCTTCTGCTGGGATATCATGAATCATGTTTGAGAGAAAACTATTTTCACATGCTTGTCCCATAGAGTTTTGGAAGGTGCTCCAGAAGCTAAAATGAGAGCATATTTTCTGTAAATTCACATTATCCTTCTCAGTCATGTGAGAATGAAGTCTGACATTCTCAGTAAAACATGTACATCCAACAAGGGCAGAGACTGTCAGTTGATTCCTTTGTGTTCTACTGCAGCTTCCCAGAGTGTTCTAAAGAACAACTAGAGTGCTAACAGCCTTACTTATGACAAAATTATGGCACACCTGAAGCCATCTTGATTGGAATGAACTGGTAACACTTAAAACAGGAATCCCAAGGCCTACCACTCATGGTAAATATGGGAATGCATCAAAATCCATGTGTTTTACATAGGAACACCCATGCACCAGCCATGGAATGCCTCCCTGGGCCAGAGTAACGCAACACAGCGATTTGCGCTGCATTGTGTTACTCCGGATTTATCAAGCCAATCAGGACCATAAAAGGTGGCCCTGCGTGACTTGATAAATCACGTCTTAAGGGTTGCATTGCTTTTGCACTCAGTTGTGTGGTGCAAGAGCTACACAACCCTCAGATAAATATGGTCCAAGGTCTCTGTGCTGAGAAGTTTCTCTTTGATGACAGCTGTGTATAGTAGACTAGAAGAAGAGAGTGCCTTATTGATGAGACCTCTATTTTCAACTATGAATAGGTGTAGTAGGGTGTGGAAAGGATGTCATGTCTCCCCTGAGACTTTTTTTTTAAATGACTGGTGTGTATAGTAGATTGTATAGTGTAACTTACCTGACTGCTAAGTTCTCTCTTTTCTCTCAGAAGTGTGTGTATTAGAATCTGTACCAGTACTGGTCTCTAACCTGAGACATCGTCCTGAGAGTTATGGGTGCATGTAGTAGGGGTGGCAACATACTGACCTTTCTCTTCAGACTGTTTGCAAGACTAACAGCTGTTGATATTAGAGTACAGGGAGAGACTAGCCTCTCAAGTGGCACTGATACTCAGAAAAATACATGTTCATGGTAGAGTGTGTGAGGAAAATAGCTTCTCCAGTAAAAGACCTCACCAGGGTGATAGGTCATAATATTACCATATACAAATACACTTGCCTCATGTGACAGTTCTCCTCAGGGCAGCGGATGTGTGTAAGGAAATGACTCTTTTTGCATGCTCACCCCCACATTTTTTGACGGAGGCTGTTGGTTTTTTGACTCTGAGAGTGCACTGAGGCCTGCTAACCAGACCTCAGTATCAGTTTTCTAACCCCTTACAAAGTATGTCAAATTGTGTACCTGAAATTGGCATAGACTGGCTTACTTATAGGTCCCTAGTCTATGGTGCCCAGGGCATGTAAGGCAAAGTGTCCATTCAGGGGTCCAGCACTGATTGTGCTACCCTGTGTGCAACCAGGTACAAAATGGCTCCCAGCCTGCCACTACAGACTGGAATGGCAGCAATAACACTGCTAGTTTGACTTTGCCATTTAAACCAACGGCAAAGCCCCCACTTCTCTTGACAATATTTAAATGTCTCCCCTATGGAAGGCCTATCGAGCCCTAAGAGAGAGAGCTGTATATTATTAAGTCGAACATGTTTTATATATATGTCATGGCAGCAACTCTTTCAAATTGTCGTTTTGCTGTGGAAGAGTTAGTAGGCCCATAGGCTAACAAAGAGTTTACAACTGACCCCCTCAGCCTGACTAACTTCTGAATGGGACTACTTAGATGGGCACCTCAAGGTATCAAATTAGTGATGGCATTAACCACGACTTGATGCCCAGGTCGAATTTGATGCCACTATTAAAGAAATGCAACTTTTAGAAAGTTGCCACTCTGTGACCCAGTTTGTCCAGTGGCCTAACATGGTAAATGGAAATCAGTCAGCTTTCTGCCCTGGGGAGTTATGTGAAGGGCTCCCAGGCTTAGGAGCAGTAGCAGCCCGCTATAGGGTGAGGTGTTACCTCCCCTTCTCAGCAAGTCACTTAGGGTGTTAGCCCAAAAGGAAAGTTTCAATGGCAGAGCTGCCTTTGGTAGACAAATGGCGATCACACTCTTGAGGGGCTGACCTTTGTTCAGGTAGATGAGCTGGTGGTTGGAACAGAGAGGGGATACTAGTGCCCAAACTGGTTTTCCCGTGGACATGTAGCCTCCAGGTAGCCACACCTCTAGGGTGGGCTACCAAGCTTCTGACAACCAAGGAAGGGTCCGACATCTTGAGGGTGGGCAGAATAGTGTACTCTGGAATGGCTCGATGTCACATATAGCCAGAAAGTCATCACCAAGATGGAGGGGACCTGGTAGCCCATTGGCTAGTGACTGCATCATCCATCCCCCGAGGGCACTTTGTGGGAATAAGTATGGTACCCCTGGCACCCTAAACCTCAGATCATGCCGAAACAGGAACAACAACCAAAGAAGGACTATCCCGCTGACCCCTGAGCTTGGCAAAGAGAGACTGTACCGCCGGCTGGACTGCACCTGCCCCTCCTTGGGCTAGCAAAAACAGGACTATGACTGTGGCTTCTGGCTTGGAGAAAAGTCATCTCCAATCCCCAGACCAAAGAAGTGACTCCAAGGGTAAGTCTGCTGACCTCCTGGAACCAGCACAAGGGCCATCAAAGCTGAAGTAGCCCAAAGCGGCAAGCCAGTACCCACTTTGTGAGAATCACCACTGACTGCCACTATGCACCCCAAGAGATCAAACCTCAATGGCAAATATTTGCACCTGAGTCAGCTGGACCTGGGAGTGTTGTGTGAGTCTACATTGGTCACCCAAGAGGGACACCAGCCTCCACCAAAGGACATTATTAGGACTTCTGTGTACAGAGACTGGTAGCCTAGTTGCAGCCAGCCTTCTACCGTCTTAAAAAGGAATTTGAGGGACTCGGACCTCTGTGGCCAAAGTCGCCACACCTGACCTATGGACTGTGGAATAGCTGCAAAGTATCTTCATCGATTGCACAGCACACAGAGCATCCTTGAGCATTTTCCATCTCCTCCATCCGCAGCATCGGGAACTCTCCATTGTAGTCTATGGAGGTCATGCTGTAAAGTTTGGAGCTGGACTGGAAAATGCTTTGGTGGCCAGGTTACTTTCCAAATATTCCTTATTGCCCCCCCAGACCTTCTCCCTCTCAGATTTGGTTGCCCAAGCAGGGCCGGGGTAGTCAAACTCTACTATTACCCACATTGCAAAAGTTTACAAACATTACAGTTACCAATGCTTGTTTGCGGTTGAACTGAGATTTAGGTTTTCTTTAAAAATCTGCATCTCCAGAACTCTCTGGTGGATTTTGCTTATCTTGGATTCTAAAAATTCATAAAAATATAATATATTTCTATAAATTGTGTCAGGTTTCTTTTGTGTCCTGTGGCTTTCTTATTTTGTTGTTTGGTACGGTTAAATTCTTTACACTTGTTCCTTTGTTTAAGCCGGGGTCTCCAACGGGTTGATCGCGAGCTACTGGTAGCTCGCCGACACCCTGTCAGTAGCTCGCAGCCTACCTGTGGTGGGGAGAAGTGGACGACGTCGGCCAGCATGGGCAGTGTTAGCCTGCCCGTGGAAAACCACACTGCTTGCCTTCTGCTGCTGGCATCATGCTATGATCTTGCTCATTTTTGGCAGCTGGAGTGACAGCCTTGAAGGCACTATTGGGACTGCATACCGCAGAGCAGGAGAAGCAGCGCTTACCATCTTCACCACAACCAGACAGGCATCAGGGTTTCTGGCCAAGAGGAACTTTTTTTAAATACAAAGGGGCATATTATCAAGGGCACTATCGCCGCTTTAGCGGGACTTTTTCCCGCTAAAGCGGCGATAATTCTAACGCCCTATTAGCAAGCTGTCCCTAACTGCTGTTAGCGACAGCTTCTAGGCGATAGCGACCGGGTTGGGTGCCGCTTTGCATGCCAGCGATATTTATCGCTAATGGCATGCAAAGTAGGCGTTCCCAACCTAAAAGCGACTGGAAACAGTCGCTAAGCTCGCTATCGCCTATTAGCGAGGCAGGGGAGGTGATTAACGAACCAGCACTAAACACGTTTAGCGCTGGTTTGTTAACGCCTGGTCCAGACCTGACTTAGCCATGTAATCCAATGGGAGGTGGATTACATGGCTAAATCCCCCTCGCCCTATCGCCAAGCTAACACTGGTCACAGTGTGAATATCGCTTGTTTTCAAGCGATATTCACACTGTTCTCCAGGGTTTCTATCGCTTTGGAGATAAGCGTTGCTGATAGCACGCTATCTCCGCGATAGAAACCTGCGATAGCCGGCGATAATTATCCTAGCGCTAACTGCGCTTAGCGATAATTATCGCCGGTTATTGCTAATAGGCCCCAAATATGCCTGTGCTTGGCGTTATTTGAGGCATCCAAAATGAGAGCAGTACTTTTTATCAAAAATCAATTAGAAACACTGCTTTAATTTAATGATTAAATTAAAGCAGTGTTTCACAGGCATCTTTTATTTTGAAATGTTTCTGGCCACAAAACGGAACCAGGAACATAATTTTGCATGTTTTTTCATTACATTTTAATGAAACAATGGGAGAAATGTAAAATTAGGTTCCTGGCTCTAGTTTGTGCCCAGGGAGAAATGGTCAGCAAGCTACTCCATGTAGGGTATGTGGTTGGAAAGCTGTTGTCTTTATTTTTTGATCCTATGTGGGAAGTGTTTCCATGTTGTGCATGATGACCACCGAGATGAGATTAGTGAGTTATGGAACATAGTACTGTGGCGGATGAAAAGGTGTGAGAGAAAGATGCACAGTTTATGGTTTTTAGTACACTTACAGCTTTGAACAGCACTGCAGGTCTGTAACATGGAAATCGAAATGGCCATCCTGGCGACACTGAGGATCAATGATTTAAGGGTGCTGTGCAGGGATAGAAAAATCAGCCCAGGCTCATTGCCAAGAAAGAGGACCTTGAGAAGTTCTTCAGAACCCTGGCAGAGGGGATGATAAAGATAGCAGAGATCTCTTTTAAACAGAGGGGGACAATGAGCGTGTGGCACTCAGTTCAATAAATGCATGACTCCACATCTAGAAGTAAAAAGAGTTCCACTTTTGTAAGGAGACTCAAGGATCTGGAAAAGCAGCTCAGCTTTCTAGAGAACCAAGAGTGGAAGCTGGCTTTGTAAGGAAGGAGACAGTCCCTAGAAAGAAAATGATCAAGCTGGGATTGAGACCCCAAGGAAATGCAGGCAGAAACAAGGAACTAGAGGTGAATGCAGGGGGTGCCATTGATCCAAGATTGCCCAAGAGAATTGTTCCTAAGAATGTAGAGGGGGATGACATAGATAAAGGGCTGGCATCCTATGTGAGAGCTTTCAGAATGAGTAGGGTGTGTGCCTTGCATTGGGGGTCCTTATTGTGAGAACTGGTCCCAACAGTAGGGAGAGCTAGGCTGCTGACACTGGCAGATGAGGTGGCAGAGTCATACACCCACATGAAGGAGGTACTCATACAGCTATTTGATCTCACCCCAGAGGATTACAGACAAAAGTTTAGGAACACACACTAGGGGTCAACTCAGAAATTGGTGGATTGTCTAGATACCTCTGTGAAGTCACTGGAAGACTGAATAAAGGGTAACAAAGTAGATACTTATGAGGGACTTTACAGTTTGGTGGTGAAGGAACACATACTTACCAATTGTACCTCAGAAAAGTTACACCAGCATCTGGTAGATCCCAAGCCATCTAGCCCTAGAGAGGTGGGGAAGATAGCTGATGAATGGCTACACACTAGAGTGCCCAAGAAGTCCCATGGGGGTAAACAAAAGAAAGGAGGACAGCCCACCCTGGGGAAAAATGGAGCCAAGCATAAAAAGTCACAGAATCCTAAAGATGCCCTAGGAGGGGAGCCCAGAGCCACATCCCAGTCAAAGGGGTGCGGGTACCTGGGAAGAAATTATGACCCTGCAAATTCTGGAGTGTGTTATGACTGTAAGCACCCAGGCCACAAGAGGGGAGATCCTACATGCACCAAAAAGACACCCACTGGTGACCATTCCAAGGGCATTGCCAGTATAGAGATGAGGGTGGAAACTGCCCCTGGGAATTTCAAAGGGTACACTGAAGCCACTTTAGTCTCAACAGGTGGGGAGGAAGTTGAACCCTTGGCCCACTGGCCTGCCAGCATGGTAAAGTATAGGCAGTGGCCAAGAATCAATGGGACTGAGGTCCAGGCCTTGAGGCATACAGGTGAAAGCATCACCATGGTTATGGCTAAGCTGGTTTCCCCAAGTCAGATCATTCCTGATGAGGTACAGCAGATAGTAAACTCTGACAATGTTAAAAGGTTGAATCCCATAGCTGTAGTAGACTTTGAGTGAGTGGGGGTTACTGGCCCTAAGAAAGTAGCTGTGTTCCCTGCCATCTAGTTGACTGTTTGCTGGGAAACAACCTTGAAACTTCTGCCTGGGCAGAGGTTGAGAGAAGGACTCATGCAGCAATGCTGAGTCTCCCTGAGTGAGTGTGTGTCTCCACCAGAGCACAAAAGGCCTTAGGGAAAAATAAAGGGACTTTGGAGCCTCGAAAAATGGCCCAAGGCCCTAGTTCGAAGAGGAAAGGTAGGAAGTCTGGTAAGGCCACTTCCCAAAGTCCACAGACTCAGAAGGAGACTAACCATCAGTGGGGGGCCTGGGGTCTGAGCAGGAGGCTGCTCCCATGAGAAAAACGTGCCTGAGTTAGCAGAACTCTAAGGACAAAGTGGATCCTCCAAAGGGGACTTGAGCCAGGGACAAAAAACTTGTCCCACTCTTGAAGGCCTGGAATTGTTGCCTGTCAAACAGGAGGAAGGTGATGTTACTGGAACTCATAAGGTGTGCTGGGAGGAGGGAATCCTGTACAGTGAGGCAAGGGTCCCTAAACCAGGGGCACTAGGAGAGCGGTGTCCCTCCAACATTACAGAGAATTCCTCTTCAACCTAGCCCATAGCCCATAGACCTAGCCCTTAGCTGGACATCTGGGGTAGACCAAAACCTGGGAAATGCTGGACAATCATGTGTACTGGCCTCAGATGTCAGAAAAGTTGAAGGAGTTTTGTTGCTCCTGGGTCAACTCTCAAGCAGGTGGCAAGTCAAAGACTCCCCTCATACCACTGTCTGTATTAGGGACTCCCTTTGAGAGGGTAGGGATCAATATTGTTGGTCCCCTAGACCCCGCTTCTGCCTCTGGCAATAGGATCATTCTGGTGATAGTTGATCATGCCACCAGGTACCCTGAAGCTATTCCCCTTAGGACAGCTACTACTCCTGCAGTAGCTAGAGCCCTCCTTGGCATCTTCGCCAGGGTTGGGTTGTCTAAGGAGGGCATCTCACATGGGGGCACAAATTTCATGTCTGCCTATCTAAACGCCATGTGGGATGAGAGTGGAGTGACATATACCTTCACTGCCCTCTATCATCCCCAAGGAAGTGGTCTTGCCCAAAGATTCAACAAGACCATGGAAGTATGATTATGGGTTTACCGGAGAAACTCAGAAGGCGATAGGATGTTCTCTTACCATGCCTGCTGTTTGCATACAGGGAGGTCCCACAGAAAGGAGTAGAGTTCATTCCATTTGAACTGCTCTTTGGGCACCCTGTAAGAGGCCCTTTGAGTTTGGTGAGAGAAGTCGAGAGAGACCTCTCAAAGAACTCAAACAAGACATTCTGGACTATGTACTTGGCCTTCCCTCAAGAATGGCTGATTACATGAAACTCGGAGGCCAGCCAGGAACTTATCAAGCACTGGTATGACCAGAAGCCCTCCCTGGAGAACTGGTGCGGGTCCTAGAGCCTGTAGCCCCTAGGGCCCTCTAAGATAAATTAATGGGGCTTACCCTATCTTAGAGAAGAAGGGGAATGCCCAGATACCCCCACAGGTTGATACATGTGAATAGGCTCAAGCTCCATCATGATAAAGCTGATATTACTATGCTCATGGTGACAGATGGAGGAGAAGAGGAGGAGTGTGAGCCCATTCCTGACCTACTGTCTACCAATTTCAAGGATGGCTCAGTGGAGGGAGTAGTCCTGTCTTCTACTCTGACTGAACAGCAACAAAAAGACTGCTACAAATTTCTCAGTCAATTTGTTGATCTCTTTTTATCGACCCCAGGGTTGACAACCTGGTGTAACCATGATGAGGACACAAGTGACAGTTTACCTTTCAAAAAACAACAAGATATGTAGGTTGTCAGACCCTGTCAAAGCTAGCATCAAAGCTGATGTTGCAAATATGCTAGAGCTGGTGGTGATTGAGCCCTCTAGTAATCCATGTGGCAGTCCAGTAGTCCTGGTGCCCAAGCAATGCCCTAAGGGAAGAAAACCAGAAATTATATTTTGTGTAGACTACAGAGTCTTGAATGCAGTCACCAAGACCAATGCTCACCGCATCCCAAGATCCCAAGAGCAGATGAGCTCATTGATAGGTTGGGGGCTGCAAAATATCTGAGCACCTTTGATCTGACCTCAGGTAACTGGCAGATAGCCCTCACACCAGGAGCAAAGGAGAGGTCTATACCTGACGGCCAGTTTGACTTCAAAGTGACGGCCTTTGTGTTAAAAAATGTACCTGCCACCTTCCAGCGGTTGGTGAACAGAGTACTCTCAGGTTTGGAAGACTTTAGTGCAGCATATCTGGATGATGTTGCTGTATTTAGATCACCTGGTCTACCTCAGGTAAGTGCTTCAAGCCCTTCAACAGGCCAGCAAGTGCCAGAGAGGACAGGGGTCTGTAGCACTTGGGCCACAAAGTAAGAGGAGGCCACATACAGCCTCTCAAGCACAAACCCAGACAATTTTGGTCTGGGAAGCTCCTAAGACACAGAACCAGCTCAAGAACTTTCTTGTCCTGAAAGGGTATGGTACAATAGTGGCAACCTTATCCGAGTTAATCTCCAAAAAGCAGCCAAGGGAAGTAATTTGGATTGACCAATGACAAAATGCCCTTGACACTCTTAAGAAAGCTTTGTGCTCAGCGCCTGTTCTGAAGGCACCTGACTTTAGCAAAGAATTTGTTGTACAAACTGATGCTTCAGAACATCGGATTGGGACAGTACTGCCACAGCTGAATATCCAGGGTCAGGATCAACCAGTTGCTATTTTCAGCAGGTGACTCTTCCCCAGGGATCAGCATAGGAGTGCCACTGGCAGGGAAGCCTTTGCTTTGGTTTGGTCCATGAAGAAGCTAAGACCCTATGTTTTTGGGACTCACTTCAGAGTTCAAACTGACCATAGACCTCTCAGATAGCTGACGCACATGAGAGGAGAGAACCCCAAACTGTTGAGATGGTCAGTCTCACAATAGGGTATGGACTTTACAGTGAAACACAGACCTGAGATTGACCACATCAGTTCAGATGGCCCTTCCAGCTTCTTCCACCTAGATCATGAGAACTACCAGGACAAGGATTAGTTACTTATCACCTTTCATCTGGAGGGTGGTCATGTAGGGAAATGCCTCTTTTTGCATGTTCACCCCATTGTTTTCGGACTGATGCTGCTGTTTTTTTAACTCTGAGAGTGCACTGAGGCCTGCTAACCAGACCTCAGTGACAGTTTTCTAACCCCTTACAAAGTGTTTGTCGAATTGGCTACCCCCAATTGGCAGAGACTGGCTTACTTAAAGGTCCCTAGTATATGGTACCCAGGGCATTTAAGGTAGAGTGTCCATCCAGGGCTGCAGACTGATCTTGCCAACCTGTGTGTGACAAGGAACAAAATCGCGGCAAAAGCCAAAAGTTGCACCTGAGTGAGCCAGACTGGGAGTGTTGTCTGAGTAGATTTGTTGCCCAAGAGGGACACTAGCCTCCAGCAAAGGATCTTGCTGTGAACGCTGTGTACAGAGACCAGTAGAACAGCTGCATTGGGCCTTCTACTGTCTTAAAGGGACTACAGGGGACTAACATCTCTGTGGCCAAAGTCGCCCCACCTGACTTGTGCACCAGGACCTTGACCATGTTTTTAAACATAGCGTGCAAACTTTGGTAGTGTCACTGTGGATCTATCCTGTGTCACATTTCTTTATTTGGGTTTTGCACAAGGAGAACAATACAGGAAGGGCGGATTCAATAAACAGGGGATATCAAGCAATATAGAACTGTACAAAACTGTGCAAACAATAGCCCCCCAGAACCAATATGCTTATGGGTGCACGTAAAGCTTATTAATGGCACAATGCAGCAATCCCACAACCCAGGATGGCCAGCCACAGGCAAATTAGTCTAAGAATCAGGGGGATAAGACACAAGGTGAGGGGTGAGAAGGGGGGAAAAAGGCGGGGAGGGGGTAGCCCCCGAGCCTGAGGTGGGGACACGAAGAAAGACAAGGAAAGAGAAAGGGGAGGCAGAAATGAGAGAGAATGAATTAGTGACAAAGTGAACGAAGGTACATAAGCAGAAACGGGGCAGTGGGTACAAATGTAAGGGACAAGCAGCAGCCCATAGGGTCAGAGCAGAGTGCTGGATCGCGGTGGCACAGGAAGTGGAGCCGGGCGGGTGACCGGGCTGTCTATGGTGGGCCCTCATTGGCCATCATCCCGGATGAAGGGTGCCCTGATGAAGAGAAAAAGCTCTGCCTTATCCTGCAAGTTGTAGATGATCTGTTCATACGAGGCTGTCTGGTACATGGCCACTAGACATTCTTTGTGTGTGGATGAAAGGGTTGTACGCCAATGGCTAAGTGTGCAGTTCTTTGTGGTTGCTAGCGCCATATGGAGAAGATGGCCCTCATGCTAGGAGAGGTTTGGGGCATTTGAGAGGTCATGGAGCATTGCCAGGGCTAGAGCCACCAAAACCGGCAAAACCACGGTCAGAGTGGCACCGATCACCACTCATAGAAGATGTGGCTCAGATTGCTGCGACCATTGGCACAGCGCCAGCAGTTAGAATGGGGCAGTAGACCTTCCCCATGCCAGTCATGTAGTGATTTGAAGATTCAGAGCTTTAACTGCGCATTTCTGGCACGGCATTCCAGCCCCTCCAGCAGGACCACCCACTTCTCTGGTTCATAGTCTGTCTTTAGCCAGATTTGCCATTTAGTGTGGAGGCTGGCCTGCATGGGTAAAGGATACAATTGGCGAATCAACAGAGTGTAAAGGCCAGACATCACCCCACAGAAGTGTCACCATGTTCTTAGGTAAGAGACCACAAGGGGCTAGAGAGTCCAAGGTCGCAAGCCCAGATGATGACTCAGGAGGAGATACCTCCAGGATTGGTGGGACATAAGGCCAAACTCCTTGTGGAGCACCCCAAAGGAATCGGTCCAGCATGTGGCAGTGGTTATGGATACCTGCTGTGCACCAGGTCCCCCAATACAGCACTCAGCCGCCAATGCATAGGCCTGATTTTCCAATAGGGGTGTGTGGTTGTGGAGGAGAACGTCCACCGAAAAAAGGCTGTGGTCTCTCAACCAAGATTTAGCCACTGCCTGGAGCATCAGGTTCCTAGGGCCTTGGATGGAAGGGTCATACCGATAGAAAGGGTAGATCCCCTGCGGGCACTCCAGAATGGTGCGCTCAATCGTGACCCACAGTTGGGGGTCTAGAGCATCTGGCAGCATGGAGGCGAGCTGCGCTAGTTGAGGGTTCAATGTGTAGGGCTCAACCGAGGGGAGTCCTGGGCCACCGCACAAATGGTGAGCAAAGAGTTTATGACTGGCCACCCAGGGCCAAGATGATTCCCAAATGAAAGACCATATGCCTGCATCCACCAATCACAAGAGCAAGAGAGGCACGAGTAAGAGTAGCATGCGTAGGACATAGGTGAATCTCGGCAAGGTCACCATCTGGACTGCCTGCATCCCGCCCAACATCAAAAGTCCAAGGTATTGGTCTTCTGGTTGGGGGGCCTGGGCGGACACTCTGTGGATGGAGGAGCAGAGCTATTACCTGTCGTGAGGCAGGATGATTCCCTATGGGGGTGGCAAGTGGAAGATGGGGGAACCCGGGCTAGCTAGCACAGTCTCACGCCACTCAACTAACTGTCTGGTGTGACCCGACTGGATCTTGCCTATAAGATCCATGAGGACGAGAAGAGAAAGTGCTGGCAGATCCTTGCCCTCCGAGGATCCGTGAGAGGTATGGAGTGCCATGGGGTGGGGTGGGGCCGTGCTCATGCCCTGTCCCCTGATGTAGGGTGATGTGATGAGGCTGTATCCAACTCGATGGGAAGTTCGGATCAAGACCTGCTGCAACTACTCTTCAGGTGGGGCCTCTGGGACATGGAGGCATCCAAGGCCTGGAGGAGAGAATACAGGTAGGCCCCGGCCCCCATATTGTCTTGGGAGGGGCGGCGTGCTGTGTCTGGTATATCATGCCCTCGCACCGAGTGCGATGCATCGCAGCCTGCACAAGCAGTTGGGTTGGGCTGCTCCTCATCTGTATGCCTGCTTAGCTTCAGCTGCACTCCCTGTGTAGGTGTCAGAGCCAGTCCTCCTGATGGGAACAGAGAACTCCCATGCAACAGGGATCAAACCACAGTGCTCATTTCAGTGGAGTCTGGGGGCCGCATGTTGTGGCCAAGGTGTGAAGAACTCCACTTCATCCCCAAGGCTCTCTGGCGCTACGAAGCTCGAGCTTTAAACAGCCATCTTACGTGGTGGCCAAACTCCACCCCCTTTGACCACTTCCTTAAACCTTTAGTGGAAAATACTCCATCTTTTGTAAAAGACACCAAGGACATTTTAAATCTCATTTAGTAGGCCAACAAAGTCAATGACATTGATTTACTGGTCTCCCTAGATGTGGAGGCCCTTTACGCTAACATTCCTCAGGATGCGACCCTGGAGGTTATTGAAGAATATATGAGATCGGAAACTGTGTCTTCCTGTACCCCAGTACATTTTATCATCAAATGTGACATCATCACTTTGAAAGATAATTTTTTTCTGTTTGAAGACAATCTGTATCGTGAAACATAAGGCACTTCTATGGGGTGTACTTTTGCGCCCAGTCTGGGCTGCCTGTATATGTATCACTTTTGAGAAAGAATTAGTTCTTGGTACCACCAATCAATACACATATACCATACTTCTATGACAACACTACATATATGATATCTTGATGCTATGAAGAGGCGATTTGGCCACATGCAAGACTTTCACAGATTGGATAACCTTGCTTAATCCTTACCTCTGGTTTACTAAAGTCATATCCAACACATAACTCCCTCTCTTGGACCTGGCCATTACTATCTTGGAGGGGAGACTTACAACTAAGACATTCAAAAAGCCTACTGCTTGCTATAGTGTCCTTCTATGTTAAAGTCACCATCCCAGGGACCTTAGGTACAATCTCCCGTTTGGAAATTTTTTAAGTATCCGTCGTAATTGCAGCATGATTAGGGATTTTGACAACCAAACTATGTCCCTGACAGACAACTTGAGAGCAAGGAATCACCCACAATATTTCATCAACCATGCTCGCAAAAGGGCAAGGAATAATAACTGGGAAACACTGCTTACTATACTTTTAGTTGGGTCTGTTATTTGGAACTTTGTGTGTGTGGTCGCCTTATTTATCCCACTTATATATTCCCTCCAGGATACTGAGCCCACTGGTGTCTTAGCCCGCCGGATACTGTTGACGCGAGGCTTTATATAGTGAATAGGTGAGTCTATATTCTTCGAAGGTGCTAATGTTTTAATATGAGCTTTGTTCATAAATTTTATGGCTGACGACTAGATCACGGATTCAGTTTTTAATAATAAATACAATTTTAAGGGTAATTATTCCCTTCTTTTGAAACAAAGGGTTTCTTCTTTTTTGGTTACCATCAATATGAGAGAGATATTGAATGCAAGTATACGCCGCAATTTATGTATATGCTGTAAACCTTTCTCTTTCACAACACGATTATGGGTATTTAACCTGCAGCAATACTATAAGTGGTAGGTAGTTTTTTCCACTTATACCACGGTGTGTAGGTAGTTTTATATTATATTTTTGGTCCTGATGAATTGCCATAGACCCATTAGGGCTGTCAAGGCAAGAAACATGTTGACCT
The DNA here is from genome assembly GCA_963921515.1 of Calotriton arnoldi. NCBI lineage: Eukaryota > Metazoa > Chordata > Amphibia > Caudata > Salamandridae > Calotriton > Calotriton arnoldi. Next base: position 363,254 of record CAWUFW010015242.1, read on the forward strand.
ATTGGAGTAGAGTGCTACTTTGTTATGATCCATTAAGTCAGACAAAGCCGCCTCTCTTTTTTTCTTTTAATCAGGTAGTAACCTGAACCAAATAAATTATATTGGTTACCTAACCTGTTTTAACCTTCACTTTTCACACACACCTACACTTTCTAGGCCCCTCACTCACACCTCACTAAATGGCAAGGAACAAAAGATCTCCACCAAAGAGCCCCTCATTGGGTGCCCGTTGGGTATTGCAGCGCCAATCCAACGAGGAGCAGGCCCAATGATGAAGCATGACACCTAGCTGGCTGGGTGTGTGAGGGCCCTAGTTCCGAAGAAGGGAATTTCCCTTCCGGACCCACATTATTGGTTTAAGGTGTCGGGTATAACTGTCCTCCCGGTATGCATTCTTATATACTCTCTCTTTACTTACCAAGTTAACCCTTGAGGAACAGCATACCTTTCTTTGGATTGAAGCACTGCTTGAGACCAGAATGACACACTTCCAACTTAAATACAATTAAAAATATCATCCACAAACATTGGGGCATTCTAAAAACTGCCTCCCTTGATATCTCTATTCCCCGATTTGCTTTCAGGGGCAATAGTAACTTGAAGTATATGCTGGTCCATAGCAGACCAAAACAAAGGCCACAGAGAGAACAATATAGCCTATGGGATCTACCACCGGTTACGGGACACTACTCATGTGGCAACTGTTGTGTCTGCAATCTCACAGAACCTAGTAAAGAAATAGTCTTAGGTGAAACACACTCTTGGCCATTAACTAATCACACAAATTGCAACATAAAAAACTGCATCAATATGATTACATGCTCAATTAGACGTATGTTCATGGGGAGGACCACAAGACCCAATAAAACGTGCATAAACTAACACAGAAGTGGCATTAGATATAGGAGGAAAACTACAAAAAATGAGCACTCATTTCCTTGCAATGAATCACACTCTTGATTACATTGAGTGGACAGTACTGGAGGCATGGCAAAATGCAAACAAAACACCTTGCCTTATAGAGAATAATATTGTGTGTTCCGCCTCAATAAACATATTATGGGCTTTAATGATGATATACCATTGACCAACATTAATGGCTCCCTCTGTGCCCCTTTATTTAAACTTGTTAAATTATTTAGGCCTTTGTACCCCTACAAGCATGTTGAGTATCTAATGCAATGGTTAGGACAGCTTGGACAATCACATGTTTTGTCACCCTCTTTGAATTTATTTGCTATTTCTCAGGGCCCGGTCCTATGACTGTGGTGGCCAGTTATTCTCTTACTTGGTTTAAGTATCTAACAACTGTTTTACATTGTAGTTTGAGAACTTTCTTCATAAGCCATTTTTTTCGTTTTAGTGAAAAATTAGATGTTTTTATATTTTTACTTTCTATCCGCCAGAATTTGCCATTCCAATATTGTAGCTCTATGACCCCCTCCCAGGCCCTTTTTCTCTCCTTTGTTTATGATTTGGCTCTGACTGGCACATGCACGTTTTGCATTCTCCACATGCACTGACATATTTTCTGCCTGGAAGCGTGAATGGCAGAGATTTAAGCCACAACCTCCCCTTCCTGGATACCTCAAGGATAGCAACAAAGTGGTAGGTCGTCCGGCAGTGGGCGTGCATGAGACTGTGAGTATATTTTCACTCTCCCTCGACGGACCTCCTCAGAAAGGGCTCTGTTTGACTTAAGGCTGGATCTCCTTTCACAGAGACTGCACACAACACGGTTCCTTGTTCCGTGAGCATTTCCCGATTAGGGCAAGATATATTAGATACTTTATTTGTTGCTTTTAATGCTTACCACTATCATGTAGGGGGAGCTGGTTTATGTTGGTTTGTCCAGTTGGCATTCCGCACAGGGTTTGTTTGTCAGCTTTCACCTCGATTGCATCCAAGGTGAATGCTAGTGCACTGAGTTTACTTCATGCACTCGTAATTATAAACTTGATGGAGATTTATTTTAATTTTTAGAGTTTTATATAGCGCAAACTAGACCCGAAGGTATCAGGTATCAGAGCGCTTTACATGAGCACCAGTTGCGTTACAGACGGACACATTCATTTTTGTTGGGCACGGGGAGATTAAGTGAGTTGCCCAGAATCACAGGATGTTGAGCGTCGTTGCCGAGACTCGAACCCGGTTCCTCAGCTTCAAAGTTGACCGCTCTAGCCGTAAAGCTACATCCTCTCCCCTTGATGCTTAACAACATAAGCTTCTCTTCTTATATTTTATTTTTCAGGCCGGAGTCTTTCCTTTTTTCCTTTTTCTTCTTGACAATTTCAATAAGAGAATCTGTTTTTTTCCACACTTTATAGGTGGTACATTTTATTGGACACTTTACCAATTCGGATTTCTGTTCCACTTCCTTGTAGATTAGAATATTATAAGGTCCTGATGAATTTCCACAGATCATCGTTGACTCCATTTATGGCAAGAAACATGTTGACCAATTTTTAACTACACTTTGAGAGTAAATATGAAGGAACGTTCTTTCCTGTCTAGTTTCACTCTGTTTATATTTATGACAAGAATCACCATTACAATAAATTAGTGATTTGGTGGACCTTAGTCAATTTTAGCATTCCACTCATTTTCGCTGCAATCTACACTCACAGCACCCTCACTATAGGCTTTCTACGGCAAATCATTTGAAAAGATCTCCGGCAAAGAGCCTCCTTGAGGGGCCCGTTGGGCATTGCAGCGACGGCCCAACGAGGAGCTGCCCGATGATGAAGCATGCCACCCATTTGGATGGGTGAGGACTCTTGCTCCTGAATATTCATATTTCACCAACCACCTTTTCATGGAATTGCAGTAGTAGTGTGCCTCCATGGAATAATTGAATAAACATTACTTTTTAATTGAAAATTAATTCTTAGATTCTTTATGAATTTGGGGCCAGATGTACGACCGTTTTTTGGTGGTCACAAAGGGGCATTTTGCCTGTTTGCGACCGCAAAAAAAAGATGCACAATGTACTAGCCCTATTTTGCGAGTCAATCTATTAGCGACTCGCAAAATAGGGTTAGCGACTTGCTATTAGGAAGGGGCGTGCCAAGGGGGCTTTTAATAAAATGTGCCCCCCCACGCTGCCCCGGGGACTGCCACCTTCCCAGGGCATTCAGATATTGATCGCCACCTCCCTGTGGCTTTACTTAATTAGGTGTGGGGGGCCTCATGGGCCCCCCAAGCACCGGGGACTGCCACCTCCCTGGGGCTTTGCTTAATTATGTGTGGGGGGGCCTGATGGGACCCCCAAGCACCGGGGACCGCCACCTCCCCGGGACTACATACATGTTAGGAGGGGGGCTGTGCGGCCCCCCTCCTGGAGCCCTCTATGGCCCTCGGGACCGCCACCCCCCAGGGCTGGCTCCAGCAATGTCCTGCGATGCCCACCCCCAGGACATTGCAGTTTGCAATGACAGGGAAGGAGCACTGCTCCCACCCTGTCATTGCAAACTTCTGCTTTGCTTCATGGAAGCAAGAGCAGGAAACCTGCTCTCGCTTACACGAAGCAAAGCAGATTGCTTTTGGACAAGGGGAGCTGCTTATCAGCAGCTCCTCTTGTCCAAAGCAATGCCAGCTCCCGCAGGAGGCGGGGAGTCGGCTGGGACTGCTGGAGCATTGGGGCTCCCCCGCGGTCCCCAACGTAAGGGCAGGCCCTGGGGGATGGGGTCCCCGGGGCCAAAAGTGGCCCAGGGAAGGGGGTCCACGCGGCGCCCCTCCCATACTAAAATAAAATCAAAAACCAAAAAATGAGGCACAGCCCCGGGGATGGGGTCCCCGGGGCCGAAAAAGGCCTCAGGGGGAGGGGGGCACACGGCCCCTTCCCGGTTTTAATTTTTTTTTTTTTTAAATGGATCAGGCCCTGGGAGATGGGGTCCCTAGGGCCCACAAAATATTAAGAGAAGGGGGCCATACAGCCTCCCTTTTAATAAAAAAAAAGCAGAAGCCCCGCCCCCTCCCCCTCCCTGCACCACTATGCAAACGCGACTCCTGGTGCATTCTGGATTGGGGGATTAAGTCCCCTTGAATCCTAAGGGTCCTTAGGGGCCAACTAGCCCACCAGGTACCTCTAGTAAGCCCCACCAGTGGGATTGCTGAGAGGTGGGCTACACCCCTTTTTACACCACTCTGCAAACGCACCTCTTGGCGCACCGCTGGTGGGGCGATGAGGTCCTCCTGTGTCCTGAGGATATCAGGACTGAAGTGGATTTCATCCCCCAAGCAGCAGTGCACCAGACGGCGCGTTTGCAGAGTGGTGTAAAAAGGGGGCGTGGCCTCGGACCACTCTTAGCAATCTAGCTTTGTGGGGCTTACTGGAGGTAACAGAAGGGCTATTTGGCCCCCAGGTACCCTCAGGAGGCAAGGGGACTTCATCCCCCAACCAAGAGCGCACCAGGAGGTGCGTTTGCAGAGTGGTGGACAAAGGGGGTGTGGCCTGTGTCCACCTCTCAGCAATCCCATCGAGTGGGGCTTACTGGAGGTAACAGGTAGGCTAGTTGGCCCCTAACAACCCCCAGCAGTGAAGGGGACTTTAATCCCCATTGAAGAGCGCACCAGGGAGCGCGTTTGCAGACTGGTGGGCAAAGGGGGTGTGGTCTGCTATGAGAACTTACCAATGCTGCTGTGTGGGACTTACTGGAGGTAATAGGAGGGGTAGTTGGCCCCCGAGGTTGTCCTTGGGGGCCAACTACCCCTCCTGTTACCTCCAGTAAGTCCCACACAATGGGATTGCTAAGAGGTCTTCGGAGGCCATGCCCCCCTTTCTCCAGCACTCTGCAAACGCGCCTCCTGGCATAGTACGGGTTGGGGGATGAAGTCCTCTTTTCTCCTGAGGGACTTTGGGGGCCAAGAAGCCCTCCTGGTACCTCCTGTAAGTCCTACGCAGCGGAATTCCTGAGCGGTGGTCGGAGGCCAAGCCCCCTTTCTCCACCTCTCTGCAAATGCGACTACTAGTTAAAGAAGCATTTGCAATGTAATAGGTTTCGCATTTGCGAGAGTTAGAGCTATTGGCGTTGTAAATGTAAAAGTGTTTTATTAATGTTTCTTGGAGTGGAGCGGATGTAGGTTGTGTGTAGTGGAATTATGTGGTATATTGTGCAGTGAAATTAAGTGGATAGAAAGTATGTGGTATTTAGTGTATAGGAATTATGTAAAGTGGGATTATTTGTTATGGAGAGTAATTGTGTGGTATGATAGTCTGTGTTGTGGAGTGGTGACCTCAGGTTTAGTCTTCCTCGTTTCCATAGAAGCTAAACTATAAACTCAATGAGACAAAAAAAAGAAGGAACCACTGAGGAGCACTTCTGGACCAAGTCAGGTGCGTATTTCTGCACCTCTGTTGCCTCTGTCTGCACCCCTTTTCCCTTTTTCTGTACCTTTTTCTGCCTGTTTCTGCACCTCTCTTGCCTCTTTCTGTACCTCTGTTGCTTCTCTGTGCACTTCTCTTGGCTTTCTGCACTTCGCGCCTTGTTCAGCACCTATGCTGCTTCTTTCTGCACTCCTCTTCCTTCTTTCTGCACCACTCCTGCCTCTTTCTGTACCTCTCTTGCCTCTTTGTGCACCTCTCCTACCTCTTTCTGTACCCCTCTTGCCTCTTTTTGTACCTCTGTTGGTTCTTTCTGCACTGCTCTTGCTTCTTTCTGCACCTCACTTGCAAATTTCTACATCCCTCTTGCCTCTTTCTGTACCCCTCTTCCCTCTTTCTGCACCTCTCTTGCCTCTGTCTGCACACCTGTTCCCTCTTTCTGCATCCCTTATGCCTGTTTCTGCAACTCTCTAGCCTTTTTCTGCAGTGCTCTTGCTTTCTTCTGCACCTCACTTGCCTCTTTCTGCACTTCTCTTGCTTCTTTCTGCACCCTTCTTTCCTTTTCTGCACATCTCTTGGTTCTTTCTGCACTGCTCTTGCCTCTTTCTGCACCCCTCTTGCCTCTTTCTGCACCTCTTTTGCTTCTTTCTGCACTTCTCTCTCTCCTCTTTCTGCACCCCTCTTGCCTCTTTCTGCACCTCTGTTGCTTCTTTCTGCACTTCTTTTGCCTCTTTCTGCACCTCTCTTGCTTCTTTCTGCACCCCTGTTGTCTCTTTCTGCAACCCTGTTGTCTCTTTCTGCACTCGTCTTCCCTCTTTATGCACCTCTCTTGCTTCTTTCTGCCCTTCTCTTGCTTCTTTCTGCACCTCTCTTGCTTCTTTCTGCACCCTTCTTCCCTTTTTTGCATCACTCTTGCCTCTTTCTGCAGTTCTCTCGCCATTTTCTGCAGCTCTCTTGCCTCTTTCTGCACATCACTTGCCTCTTTCTACACTTCTCTTGCTTCTTTCTACACCTCTGTTGCGTCTTTCTGCAACTCTGTTGCCTCTTTCTGCACCTCACTTGCTTCTTTCAGCACCCCACTTGCTTTTTTCTCCACCCCTCTTCCCTCTTTCTGCACCTCTCTTGCCTCTTTCTGCACCCCTGTTCACTCTTTCTGCACCTTTCCTGCCTGTTTCTGCACCTCTCTTGCATCTTTCTGTACCTCTTTTGCTTCTTTCTGCACTTCTCTTCCTTCTTTCTGCACCACTACTGCCTCTTCCTGTACCTCTCTTGCCTCTTTGTGCACCTCTCCTATGTCTTTCTGTACCCCTCTTGCCTCTTTTTGCACCTCTGTTTGTTCTTTCTACACTGCTCTTGCTTCTTTCTGCACCTCACTTGCATCTTTCTGCACTTCTCTTGCTTGTTTCTGCACCTCTCTTGCGTCTGTCTGCACCTCTGTTGCCTCTTTCTGCACCCCTCTTGCTTCTTTCTCCAACCCTCTTCCCTCTTTCTGCACCTCTCTTGCCTCTTTCTGCACCACTGTCCCCTTTCTGCACCTTTCCAGCCTGTTTCTGTACCTCTCTTCCCTCTTTCTGTACCTCTGTTGCTTCTTTCTGCACTTCTCTTGCTCTTTCTGCACCCTTCGCGCCTCTTTCAGCACCTTTGTTGCTTCTTTCTGCACTTCTCTAACTTCTTTCTGCACCACTACTGCCTCTTCCTGTACCTCTCTTGCCTCTTTGTTCACCTCTCCTACCTCTTTTTGTACCTCTCTTGCCTCTTTTTGCACCTCTGTTGGTTCTTTCTGCACTGCTCTTGCTGCTTTCTGCACCTAACTGTCCTCTTTCTGCACTTCTCTTGCTTCTTTCTACACCTCTGTTGCCTATTTCAGTAATTCTCTCACCTCCTTCTGCACTTCTCTTGCTTATTTCTGCACCTCTCTTGCCTCTGTCTGCACACATGTTCCCTCTTTCTGCATCCATTGTGCCTGTTTCTGCAACTCTCTTGCCTTTTTCTGCTGTTCTCTTGCTTCCTTCTGTACCTCACTTGCCTCTTTCTGCACTTCTCTTGCTTCTTTCTGCACCCTTCTTCCCTTATTCTGCACATCTCTTGGTTCTTTCTGCACTGCTCTTGCCTCTTTCTGCACCCCTCTTGCTTCTTTCTGCACCTCTTTTGCTTCTTTCTGCACTTCTCTCTCCTCTTTGTGCACCCCTCTTGCCTCTTTCTGCACTTCTTTTGCCTCTTTCTGCACCTCTCTTGCTTCTTTCTGCACCCGTTTTCTCTTTCTGCAACCCTGTTGTGTCTTTCTGCACTCGTCTTCCCTCTTTCTGCACCTCTCTT